>WOAB01000109.1:4200000-4687500 GCA_027886185.1 Rheum nobile | reverse complement strand
GAAGTCGCGCGAGTCACTTCAGTGGTTGAATGAGTGGAACGCGGTATTTGGGACCTCGTGTGAGTGGTGAACGCGATGATGGAAGGTGGTATTGCGATGGCGGAAGCGATTGTTGAAGGGGATAGATGACTTGAAAAGACAAGTCTTGGGCCGTAGCTGTAACACCCCCAATTTATACCGGAGATATTACATGCCAGTGACCTCAGACTTTACCGTCCAAAGTCACCCCAGACTTTTCCAGAATAATTAAGCTTAAATACATAACATAATTACATAATAATGGAAAGATTAAACAGCGGAAGACTTTAAATTACACAGCGGAAGACTTTAAAGAGCCAACTTATAACATGGCTAAATTATGAAGATACATTGAAGTAACACTTTAACAATCTTAAAACACTTAACATCTTAAAACACTGACTTTTAAATCTTCGTCTGCAAGCTTCTTATCCTTCAATAGGTTACTTAAACTCCGGGCATCAACTCCTGATGTGCCGAATCGAACGGATGACACCAGCCCACATGCGGAGAACAAAGTTCGTGGGTTAGTCTACTGAAAGACTAGCAAGGGAACAAAGCAGAATGGTTCGAGTGATCGTAACCGGTTACTATCATTGTCCCTCGAATAAAAACCGAAGGAACGATATATAACCCGGCACTTTCACGGAATGATTAAACAATTAAGTATGCACTGAAGAGAAGACTCCAACAGACATGAGTCTCACAGAACAAATGACAAATCTGGAACATTTACAGAAACAACCAACAACGATTTAAAAGTTGACTGAGATGTTTCGGTTCACGACCAACCTCACCGCTTACAGCGAATCCAAATTGGAAAGAGAACGTACTCTGATCAAAGTCGAGACGAGTTTTTCCTAGCTGCACTATTTACTTAGCTGCACTACTCGCCGAAGATATATTAATCATGTGCACTCGGGCACATATCTTATTTAATTATAAAACTCACTTTACTGAAACACGTTAATGTTATTAAGAGCGGCATCAAGGCTTAAATCTCAGGGTGACAATCATGTCGACCCAAAATTAACACAACACACAAACACACACACGAGACTTAACATTATTCCGAGTAACAACGGAAGTTATTATTACACAGGGTGACATTATGTTCACCCAGATTGCACTGCCACAGCGCTTACACTTTAATTTACAGGGTGACAGTTACGTCCACCCCAATTGCACTAGCTAGGTGCTTAATACACAGGACTACAATTATGCTCATCCAATGGCGCTAGCAAGGCGCTTAAACACTTCAAATCCTTAACAGTGGATAGGAAGCATAGGTCATGACCCTTAATTATTATTCGGAAATTATTCCGAGGAGAAATACATTTTAAAGAAACGATAAATCCTTACTTTGATTAGCGTTCCCACGATTATTAAATTATAAAGAAACGACTAATCCTTACTTGGATTAACGTTCCCACAAACACTCATGCTATACTAGCAATAAGATTAACATTAGAACCACAATGATACCATCACGATAATGATCACACATAATAGCGTCGTACTAACAGATATACAACCTATTATAACATCACTTTAATCACGTTCACTTATGAAATTAGTTCCCATACCGAACAACAGTTCTGGATAAATCCACATAAATGCCCTCAAGGCGAACATAAATAATAGCGTTGTTCTAACAGATATACAACCTATTATAATGTCATATTTTAGTTTTCTAAAACAGTTTATAAAACCATTTCCAGAAAAACACAGAAATCATTCCAAATTAATTACTCAGATAAACAGCTGATAATTAATGTAAATATGGAACAATGAGCAAGAGCGAACCGCCACTTGCCTTAGTCCGCAGATCTGGAACAAAGCAGAGACAACGGGATTCCGGGCTCGACACAGGGATAGCTCTGACAGCACAGATTCCTTCGAGTCGACCCATAAAGAAACCCTAAGTTAGATCCGACATAACAATAGTACGAATCTAAAGAAGACGAAAGAGAACGAAAGGAACGACGCCCGAACAACGACCACCAAGGCCGAGGCCAAAATAGGCACTCTGCCCTCTGGCGGCGGGCGCCGGGTTCATCACGGTGGTCGCCGTGTTCATCACGGCGGTCGCCGTCATGAACACAGCGGGCGCCGTGAAGAGCCCAGAAACAGAACGGCGAGAAAAACTCACCAAATGGCACGCGACTTGGCCTCCTTTCGACTTGCTTTGGGTTCTAACCTTCAAAGGCTACCCAAAAGCTTCACAAGGGCCACTGGAACAACACCGGCGATTACTTCCAAGAAATCCGGCGAGGCACAACAATTCCGGCGAGAGAGATTTTGGCTTGAATCTGTGCCAAATCCGACTCTCAAATGCCCCTTATTTATAGCCAAATGCAAGGGGACACCATCATGGCTACAACGCGACGTGGAGGCCTAAATCGGCGCACGACAGACGACGCCGGCGACTTCGCAGGGCTACGCCCTTGCTAATTCGCGGCGGGCGCCACGATCAGCCTAGTCGCCGCCTCACAAATACCTTGCGGCGGGCAGAAAACGGCGGGCGCCGCACTGTACGGCGGTCGCCGTTTTCCAGTCTTCGCGCCCAGCTAGAAGATGAGGGCACTGTTTGCCTCGAGCCCTTAACGGCGGGCGCCGCCTTAACTACGGCGGTCGCCGCCACCGTGGCTTCCCCCTCCTCAGCTTTTGGACGACGTCGACTTAAACTAGGATAAAAATAATCGTACACGAACGAGTATTAAAATCCAAAGTACGTCGTCTGTATTTTATTTCACTGAGAAAAATATTACAGAGGTAAAGCACATTACAGAATGTCTCAAACTCTCTGTATTAAATTCGACGTACAAAACGGGTACTCGGGAAAATTCCAAAAATTCCCAAAACTCTAGAACATCCTTACAGAAATACGGGGTATCACAGTAGCGTCGGCAGCGGAGTGAAGGGAGATACGAAGGAAGACTTGGCTTGAAGAATCAAGCGATTATCGTAGCGTCGGCGGCGGAGTGAAGGAGATGAGAAGATAGAGGTGTGTTTGACGTCCAATCAAAGGAAGGAGGCGATATGCTCTCAAACTTAAGCTTTGATTCAAATTAGACGTAACCTAGTAAAGAAGGTCGAGATGACCTTTTATAGTACATAGCGGGACTCGGATGGGCCGAGTCTCGCTTAATGGGCCAGCCCACGTGACACGCGTGGAACACACGCCCCAAAACAAATAACTAAAATAATTAATGTTCAGAATATTGCAATCAATTCAAAAGACCGCGTTCAATGGATGTTGGGAGAGGATCTTGAGATAGAACGCAATCTCGGGGCTTGGCTGGAGACGCTTGAAGGAGATCGCGGTCTCTATACCAGATGCGAGGAGTATGGCGACGATCGCGGTCTTCGTACTTGGATAGAGTCGCTTGAAGGAAGACGCGTTCTTTGGTGATGGCTTGCATAGGCTAGCGTTGAGGCACGCGACGAAGCATTACTTGGCATTGGAACGCGGTCTTCCCACTAACCCTTCTGAGCGCAGGCTCATGGCTTCTTCTTCCTCTATGGCTGTAATGGAGGGCAGGGTCGCATCACCCTCCCCCACTTGGCTGTGAAGCGTCCCCGCTTCACCAACATCGATCTTGTGCTCCACATACTCATGCAAGTGCACCCAATGGAGGTCTCCGGTCTCGAACACGAATCGACGGCGGCCGCGATGTGGCAGATAGGCACCATTCACCCAGTTGATTGTGTATTGAATGCCATGCAAGGGTGGTTGAGCTTGGGGAGGCGCTTCTGGCAAAGCTTCCCTCATGGGGGTCTCTAGAGTGCAACGCGTTGGCACCAACAGGAAACATGGCGCGTTGCCGTGCAAGGTAGCATGTTGGTCGCGAGGAGGGCCAAGAAGCAAGCTGTGCTCTAAGGTTCCTTTAAACGCGGTATTTGCACCGTCCTGGCCTCTAGATCGCGCTTTGGGCGCTTGGTCGTTGCAAACGACTTCGTGCCCTTTGGAAGAACGCGTTGTCCGGCTACTAGGGTCTGCGGTGTTGGAAGCACCTCCATGATCTGAGTAGCGTCGCGTTGATCTTGATGCAGGCTTTGCTGCTTCCATAGTCTTTTCTCGATCACGCTCGACCTGATCTTGTAAATTCTCATGGAGAGACATAGGTAAGAAAGTCACACGCTTCCCATGGTAGGTAAACACATAGGTGTTTAGATACCAGTCGTGAAGTACGCGACGATCGGACTGCCATGGACGCCCAAGCAAAAGATGGGTGGCATCCATTGCAATCACATCACATAAAATGGGGTCATGGTAGCGACCAATGGAAAAGGGTATAAGACACTGCCGGGAGACAGTGTTACCTGAGCTTGAAGATATCCCTTGTAGGTCATATGGTTGTGGGTAAAGTGTGGTTGGCAGGCTGAGAGGGTTGACCACCTTCTCATTGTTGATGTTTAGACAGCTGCCACCATCGATGATGACACTTATCGACGCGTTATTAACCAAGCAACGCGTGTGGGAGAGATTCTCGCGCTGGTCGACAAGGTTGCCTTCCTTGACGGTTAGAATGCGCCGCGTGACGAGGCTCAATGATGTGCCTGCATGGAGCGCGGTAGCCTCACACGCATCGGTCTCCTTGGTGTCGTCGGTGAATCCTTCAATTGACTCAAGCATGGTCTCATCCTCGGAAGACTCATCTGCCGCGGCAACAGTGGAGAAGAGAACCTGCTTCTTTTTTGGACAATCCCTTTGGTAGTGATCGCGTCCTCCACACTTGATGCATTCACTATCATGTGCGGGGTCAGTGCTCTGGGCTGGGGCTTTTGGCGCGGTCGTGCGAGACTCCATGGAAGTGGGCGTCGCGATTTTGGCGTCCTTGCCTTGGTTGTACGCGGTGGATCCTGAGACTGGAACACGCACATCGGTAGTAAGGGAGAGACTAGTATTAGGATCATACCTGCGTTGGCCTTGATGTTGCCAAGATGAGTGTGTGCGGCGGTTGAGCTGGTGGGGCACCTCTACTTTATGGCGTTGGTAGCAGTGCGCGATCATAGCTGGTTGGTGTGCGTTGGAATCGGCGCGGCGTCGCTGTCGCGGCTGGACATCTCCCTTGCCGCGTTGAGGATAGTCGCGCGTCCTTTCTTCGCGGAGTTGGCCGCGTGTGTCACGTTCCATGTTGGCCTGGAATGACTGGTGGGATTGGACCTTGAGCCGCGGTGGTGGAATCCAGTCCGTGGGCCGATCCTGCAACTCAAAAGGATCACCAAGATAGGGGTGATAAGAGCCAGAATTGGTCATACCTGAGTCCTTAAATTCCTCATCGTCAAACTCCTCAAAGGCATGATGGATCATTGGCGTCGTGTAGCCATAGCCATAGGAGTCATAGCGCGGTGTGTGCGCACTCTGGTGGCCAAGGTGGTCACGGACGTCGTACGTGATGGGTGTTATGGCAGGTGTCCTCACGCGATGTTCTTCGCGCCGTGGGTGTCCACTTGGGCATCGCGGTGGAGTAGCTTATCGCGCGTTGTGGAGGGTGGTTCATCGCGTTTAACAACTTGGCACCGTAACTCCTGTATGGCATGGAGTTGAGCAAGTTGGCGCCGTAACCCGTGTATCTCGCGTTGTGGCGCGGAGAGCTCTAGACTGGGGGCTTCATTTTGTTGATCTTGTCATGGCACCAAGGGTGTGTTTGGCGCGTACTCCTTTCCTAAGACAAGGTAACCAGACATCGCGAGTAAAAACGAACAAAAGACAACACAACCAAAGATCAAGCAAGCAACGAGCAAGTAACAAGTGTTCACGTAGGAGGGCGCGTTCTTTTGGCCATGAGGGCGGCTTAAGGCAATCAAAACAAGTGTGATATGCAAGCACAAATCCAAATGAAACCAATTGAATAAAGTCTTAACCTCTTACGTAAACAACACAAACACACAAGAACCAACCTTCGAGGTGTTAACCTAGACGGTGGAGAGATGAAGAATATGAGCCTAGCCGAGAGGGGGAAAGAAGGTTGCCTTATTTTGGCTTTCCTTCTCTCTTTTTTTTGAATGAATGTCGCGTTCTTTTTTTTTTTTTGAAATGCGACTTGACTTTTCTTTTTTTCTTTTTTTTTGAATTTGAAATTCAAATATGAGATCTTAGTCTTTGATTGAAGATCGGATAAGAATTAAATGAAACAAAATAAAAATAAATGGCTAAGTAACTTATGGAAATAAATCGCGAGATTTACGCGATAGGAGAGAGAAGATTGATTCAGATTTATGACGGTCAATCAACAAAAAGATATGGCATTTATGGCATGCGAAATTCATGAAATCAATTAAGCAAATTAAGCAGTTAATTTCAGAAGATTTCACGCGAGCAAATCACACAAATTTAGCGAGGAGATCAAGCAATTATCGGCCAAGAGATTCTCTTGTAGAAACCGAAAGGACTAGCATGTGTTTGAAGAGAAAACAAATTTGTGACAATGGCGGAAGCAAGATGATGGGGAAGAAAAAATTGTGAACAAATGAGACTTGACAAGCGACTTACAAGATCAAAGGCTCTGATGCCAGTTGATGCGTTCCTGCTTGTGAATGCCGGATCGATGACCTTGGTGGGAAGTCGCGCGAGTCACTTCAGTGGTTGAATGAGTAGAATGCGGTATTTGGGACCTCGTGTGAGTGGTGAACGCGATGATGAAATGTGGTATTGCGATGGCGGAAGCGATTGTTGAAGGGGATAGATGACTTGAAAAGACAAGTCTTGGGTCGTAGCGTCGGCAGCGGAGTGAAGGGAGATGCGAAGGAAGACTTGGCTTGAAGAATCAAGCGATTGTCGTAGCGTCGGCGGCAGAGTGAAGGAGATGAGAAGATAGAGGTGTGTTTGACGTCCAATCAAAGGAAGGAGGCGATATGCTCTCAAACTTAAGCTTTGATTCAAATTAGACGTAACCTAGTAAAGAAGGTCGAGATGACCTTTTATAGTACATAGCGGGACTCGGATGGGCCGAGTCTCGCTTAATGGGCCAGCCCACGCAACACGCGTGGAACACACGCCCCAAAACAAATAACTAAAATAATTAATGTTCAGAATATTGCAATCAATTCAAAAGATCACGTTCAATGGATGTTGGGAGAGGATCTTGAGATAGAACGCAATCTCGGGGCTTGGCTGGAGATCGCGGTCTCTGTACCAGATGCGAGGAGTATGGCGACGATTGCGGTCTTTGTACTTGGATAGAGTCGCTTGAAAGAAGATGCGTTCTTTGGTGATGGCTTGCATAGGCTAACGTTGAGGCACGCGATGAAGCATTTCTTGGCATTGGAACGCGGTCTTCCCACTAACCCTTCTGAGCGCAGGCTCATGGCTTCTTCTTCCTCTATGGCTGTAATGGAGGGCAGGGTCGCATCATATGCCAGCCGATGGAACCCTGTGCATACTCGTAGTAGGAAGAGAAGAAACTACAGGGAAGAGTTGGATTTAATGCAAGCTTGGCATATAAGTATCATACAATGTGGTTTATTTCTCATATTAAAGTATTACAATTGTGTAAAGTTACTTACTATTGTGTTAATTGTATCTTTTTTTGTGTAGGTTGACTGGCAGCCCTATGGCTACATTAATTACAATATCCCGGCGTTGGCTCTTGCCTTTTTCATGGGGTCATATCATTTCTGAGAATTACCGAGCCCTATATGCCGGATTGGGTATCGAGGCAATTTGGAGTGGTACAGGGGATTCCCCGACCGGCTATAGAGCCCATCAAAGCACAGAGACATCCCAGCATCAGGAGTTATATAGTACAGTATGACCCTGCTTCAAACTGGAGTTGGGATGCAAGAAGTCAACACTCCATCTGGATCACACATATGGGCCCTCCTGCTTCAGAAGGAAATGAGTGCAGTGCCAACTACATGGAGTGGTACAAACCTCGTACACACCCATGTGTCAGGCCTCAGGATGCTGGCATCAGAGATCCTGTCCAGGTAAAAACATGTGTTGGATATTTGTTTTTACTTTACATATACAATTAAACCGATTCTTTATAATTTATACCTATTTCTGTAGGTCATTGAACAAGCATTGCATCGTCTAAATCCTTTCCATGATGCGGAGGAAGAGCAATTCTACAACATGCGCGACGTTGTGCGACACTGCATTCAAGACTTCAGACCCTACGATCATGGCAATGATGAGGAGGACGACGAATATTAAGATGCATTCAAGTTTTCATTTGGTACTTTGGTTGTATTTTAGGGAGTGTTGCACCATTTATGGAATTGTAGTTTCTTGACTAGTTTTATGATGATAATCAAACTAATTTGCATGTCTTTGCCATAACTTTTATATCGCACATTTGATACTTTGTTGGTAATTGTTGGTCGATGCAATGGATCTCCCCAAATACCCTTCAAACATGGCAATGATGAGGGTGGCACATAGTGGTCTGTCACGCGTGGTTTGGCTTCGTCCGTCACGGCCGGTTGCATTCAAACAGTTGTATACAGCTATATACAACAGTTGTCAAACACCTGTTTATTAGTTGTCAAACACATTGCTTTTTTTCACTATATAAGAAGCATTAGGGCTACTGTAAGAAGCCAAACACTACAACAAATAATGGCATCTTCATCAAAATCATCAACAAACGCAGATAGACTATGCTACTGTAATTTGAAAGCTGTTGTCTGAACTTGGGATTTGAAGTGGAACTACGGAAGAAGGTATTGGGGATGCCCAGAAGTGGGGTGTCGTTTTAGGGAGTGGATTGATCCAATGTACGAGGAGAGGGCACACACGGTTATTCAACAACAATGGCAGGAAAAACAAGATCTTGTTAAGGAAAATCAAGATCTAGTTAAAGATCTTGATAACATTCGTAGGTATAACTTCAATCTACTAAATGATGTACATCGTAGGTGATTCATCTGCGTATCTTTTCTGTAATGTTGTTTATGTACTATCAACCTTTGTAGGGAGCAAGCAAATTTAGCAAAACAGAGATATCATATGAAGCGAACATTCACCAGAGACTACCCTAATTTCTTCAAACGTTAAAGCAGTGTCATATCTTTTCTCTATCAACCTTTGTATTGTTTTCTGTATTGTGTGCTATTTTTTTTTTAATTTCTTCAAATGCTAAACCATCGTAATGAATAATTTGTATTGTCTTCTAGGTTGATGATCATTTTGTATTGTTCTTATAAAGAAACAATCTTATAGTTCACACACATAGTGGTCTGTCACGCTCAGAACATATTGGTCCGTCACGGACTGATTCATTTGGTTCGTCACGTATAGATTGTATTGGTCCGTCACAGACTGATTCAATTGTTTCGTCACGTACAGATTGTATTGGTCCGTCACAGACTGATTCAATTGTTTCGTCACGTACAGATTGTATTGGTCCGTCACGGACTAATTCAGTTGGTTCGTCACGTATAGATGTCCTAAACCGTGCCTCTTTACAGAAGCTAAATCTATGTCTCATTAAGGGAGCATAGTCTAGGGCACGGTTTGTTGCAAATGGTGCAACTTTACAAAACTGCGACAAGATTTTGGAATTGCCATAATGAATGATTCCCTAGTCCAAACGCGATGAAATTTATAGTTGACTCCTAAAAAAACCATACACAAAATAGAATATTAAGTTGTCCTAACAATATCTTTACAATGTGCGATTACAATAATATTTAAGTCGGCTTGCGACCTCGTCTCTTTGTTCTGGAAGGTCCATACGCCATCAGCTGAGTAGTGAATGGATCATACAGACAAGCAGCAGAGGCATCCTTTGCATGCTCCCACATGACAAATACTGGAGGCAACGGTGATGCCTCTGATAGGGCCACCTACAAAAGAATGGAGAACGTATTCACTTGCCTAGTTAATGAGTTTAAATAATGAATAAAAAATGATTAAATGATTAGTAACATACCGAAATAAAATGACTCTCCTTCTGAACATGGCAGATGCATATCATCTTTAGCTTAGCACCCCCGGGATGATGTGGAACCGCTTGCAAAGGCAAGTAAGTAGCATTCATACCACCCAGCACAACAACTGCACAATTGAATACAGAAGCAACCAGACAACCCATATCTGGAATCACCATCCAAGTATTCTCTAGGGCCATCCCATCGTCAAACCATGTAAGTTGTTCCAGTACTATATCCAGCGTAATCGGCCAGAGGCAAGTCTGAGCATACAATGGAAATATTTCTTTCACCTTGTCAATCATGGATTGTCGGATGATCCTCCATTGTTCCTGCCCTATGCCTATTTGATCTGCAACAGCTCTGTATCCACAGTTTCCATCACCTATAATATCAAAGTAACCGTTTATGTGTTCGTGCTACACGACAGAACTATATCCATATACGGTTCAAAGTCTTTAATGAAAGACTATGGAGCATGAAAATGTGGTGGAAACATTTGACCCACTGGATTCTTGGGAGCTCTAACCTGAGATGGCCTCAAAGGAGTGATAGGAGTTGTAGGGCTTGGTGAAGGTGTACTAGTGGGCTTTGGTGGCCTACCTCGTTGCTTCTTGGGAGGTGTCCCTTCCATCTCTTTGTCTGTGTATTCCCATGAAGAAAGATGTCTTTTAGTGCTATCTTTGTTTGGAGCTCCCATTGGCCGTCCCTTATGCCTCACAATAGCCGGCTCTTGCAGACTGGTCCTCTCGGGGCGAGCAATGTCGTAAAGTCGCGAGACACATTTTTCTTGATCATCTGCTGACAGATTGGGGAACTCATTCGTATAAAATTGATCCATCAAAGATCTCGCGACTTTGCGCTTCACCTCAGCCTCACCTTCGTCTTGCACTTCTGACAAACTCAATTGTCTCCACAAAGGATGCAACCTTGAAAGCTTAATAGGGATTGAACTCGTCATATATCTAGCGATATCATGCACACACGGCAATCCATCTCTCACCCTCATCTGGCATGTGCAAGTACTGTCATAAAATGGATTTTCCCCTTTTCTGTATTCCTCAGTCAAGCGGTCAAGTGCAACCTTAGATACTTTGTACTTCAACAGCTTGAAAACATCAGCCCCAGTCACAAGCGTCATCATGTTCTGTGCACTCTCGTTGAAGGTCCCCTTGATTTCCTTCACTTGGTTAACCATCTTTGAATGATATTGACCGAATATCGTGTCTAGACTGCCATGTGGAGTAGTCAAGAAGTCTTTCAAACTAGAGTGTGCTCCTTCAACCCTACATTTAGTACAAAAGAGTTTAAAGTTTGATCATAGAAGAATGTTTATGTTATCTGCATAAGTGGTTCGTCATGTATGGTTTCTCTTCATACGTGACGGACGAAAGAGTTTCATCCGTCACGTATGCAGAGAAACCATACGTGACGAACGATAAACTTTAGTTCGTCACGGATGATGTGAATCCATACGTGACGAACCACTTATGCAGATAACAGAAACAGAAAATTGTGCAGATAACAGAAAGCCCCCCAAAATATATCAAATGAGAATGCAATACAGATTCTGACGTGGCCACTAACCTGTTTGTCGTTGACGTTCCAAGTGTGAAAACAGTATCTGTCCAAGCTGACACAAGTCTTTCCTTGTACGGGATGAGCCAGTTGTTTCTTACATATTGATTCAGACGTGGCCAAACCCTCCATTCCGACTGAATTCTACGCAACTCCATCTCGTACTCGGATACAGTTGTTTGCTTGAATAAATTATAGTATGCATTTGCAAACCTTGTACCCAAGCTTTTATCTTTCATCTCCTTCCTAGCATTGTCCTCTATGTTCTTCTTCACATGGCGCCTACAGAGGATAGACTTGGCACTTGGAAAGAGTTTATCTAACGCATTCATCAAGGCCTTTTTATGATCTGTCACTAGGCATGTCGGTGTTACTTGACACTTTGTGCACATTTTAAGAAGTTGTTGTGCGGCCCACACATAGTTGTCTTCTGTCTCACATTGTAGAAACGCCCCGCCACATTATAGTTCTTCCATGTAGACGTGACTCCTATTATTTCGAGGAAAGGCAAGTCATACCTGCACAAGATGTGTCATGCATAATGAATAAACATATCAACAAATAGATGTAGCAAGTAGATGTGTTACAGCACTAACAGGTTAGTGTTGTATGTGGAGTCTAGCAAAAGGATGTACGGAAATGCCTTTAGGAGTTTCATGGAATCTGAATTGGCAAAGAAAATATCGGTGATCTTATTCGTCGTTGGATCCGACCTATGCTCCACAAAGTAGTTGTTCTCCTTGCACTTATGGAAGAACTCTTGGACCACGGTTCTTCCTTCCATCCCACTATGTCGGACATTGTACACTTCATTGTAAATCTAATTCATTTTAGTGCAGTTGTTCGAGTCATGGTTAAGTGTTGTTGCAATCTTTGATGGTTTACTATGATTTTCTGTCATGACCTTAACCAACTTCTTCTGCTCAGGTGTCATCCTGCCAGCAACTGCATGCCCGTACAAGTCATCACCAATGACATGGTTGTGGGTTCCAACAACTACCTTGATTGTATATGAGTCCCTCGGATTTTCTTGACACAACAATCTGAATGGACAATCACATTTTTTGCTCCTTGTTCTTTGCCTTACTCTGTTTTCATCTTTAGGAATGTAAATTCCCGCTTTTTCACACAACAACCATGACTTCTGAAGGCTTCCTCCACCAAAGTTTCTATCCCGACCAATAGTGAGGCAGAAGTGATTATCAAAGGCAATCTGTCTAGCTCTTTTAATTGCATCATCTCTGGAGCCGAATACTTCACCCGTGGTAAACTTCTCTGAATAATCTTCCGAAATAATCACTTCTTCCGGTGTAGGAAAATAAAATTGCGGTTGTGTGTGTAATGCCGAAAACCCAAACTTAGGTGGAGCTTGCCACTAGGGCTGTTCAAAATCGGCCCGGACCGGAAAACCGGATCGGATCGGACCAGAAATGACCAGACCGGACCGGACCGGACCGGTGAAAATACGGTCCGGTCCAGATAATTTCCTTAATCCGGTCCGGTCCAAACCCAGAAAAAAACCGGTCCGGACCGGTGGACCGGATTTTTTTTTTTAATTTATATGTTTTTTTGGAGATTTATATGTATTTTTTATAGATATTTTTCTTAATTTAATAAGTTAGGAGTATATATGTTTTTTAGATTTTAAATAAGAATTTAAATTATTTTAAAAAAAATTAAAATCCGGTCTAAATCGGTCCAAGATCGAACCAGACTTTTGGAAAAATCTGGTCTGGTCCGGACCGGATGAACACCCCTACTTGCCACCTTACAGACGAAATTCCACTACGAGCAAAACAATCTAATCCCGACATATGAGGTTGTTGAGGCGGCATAGGTTCGTCGAACAACCCAAGTGAGAAGGACGGTGGTGCCATTTTCCAGGCATCATTCAGGGAGAGATTGTTAATACCGTTGTTCACGATATTGTTCTCCTATTGAAGTAAAAAACAAGTTAGCGAAACATCCAGTTTCTGTCAAACACATCGATACGTGACGAATAAACACATTCCAGCCGTCACGTATGGGTTTACCTGGTCCGTCACGTATGAAGTAAATCCATACGTCACGGATGAGGTGAATCCATACGTGACGGATGGAGGACATCCATTCGTCACGGACTGTTTTTCTTTCAAAAAATAGTCGTCGAACAAAGATGAATTCTTGCAGTTTTGCACTCAATATAACAAAGCCCAAACAATCAAACATGTAGTTTTGCACACAAATTCTACAACTTTTTAGTACAACTTAATCAAAGATGAAGTTTTTATGAACATATACTCACAACTATTGAAATTACCTTAAGAAAATGTTTATTTTGGGGTAAGAACAACTCAATCATATACATTCACAAGAAAGAATCATAAAAACTCTTAACTTTTACTAACATGTATAGTAAAAGCTTAAAAAATATACCTCATTGTAATTGTAACTCTTTGAAACATCTTCTCCACCATTGAAGTTGGAAAAATTATCTTCATTTGCCATGGAAATGAACTCTTGAAAGATGATGAGAATGGAAGATGTGTTGTGGGAGGGAAAGGGAAAAGTGATGGAGAGGGTTTAGGGTTTAATTTTGGCCGTAATATTGATGAGATATGACGGGGTAGTTAATGTAGTTAGGTGGGGACAAGTAACATTTAATTTTCTGGTTTAGGGGTTCGTCCATCACAGACCATGTGCATCCGTCCGTGACGGACCAAATGAATCCATACGTCACGAACAAATTCATTTGGTCTGTCACGGACGGATGCACATGGTCCGTGACGGACGAACCAGTGCGTGAAA
This sequence comes from Rheum nobile, assembly GCA_027886185.1. Taxonomy (NCBI): domain Eukaryota; kingdom Viridiplantae; phylum Streptophyta; class Magnoliopsida; order Caryophyllales; family Polygonaceae; genus Rheum; species Rheum nobile. The sequence continues at coordinate 4,673,235 of WOAB01000109.1, read as the reverse complement.
TAGTAATTTTGCCGGTGCGTGAAATAGAAATTGTGTTTTTATATTGACTATGAATACTATGTATGACCATGATATCAAGTTAAAATAATTATATATTATTATCTTCATGGTAGAAAATGAATGTGAAATTTAATATACAAACAAATATAAGGTTTAGATTAGTTCATACGTGTTTTTTAAAGAAATAAGCTAATTTATTTTAAATAATAAAGTCAATTTGATGAGATTTGGTTAAGATTTTATAGAATTTTAGAGTTTAAATTTGATTAATTTTAAAAACAAAATAAAATTAATAAAGAGGATAATAATAAATGGAAAAATAAAAAAATCAAACTTCAACAACCTAAGCCTAAAAACGCTCTAGTAACTCAAAAAGAGTAAGGTTTAATATATAGTTATAGATGTTATGGTTCTTGAGCTGCAACATATTATTGAAAGAATTTTACATACATTCTTTCACTAAACACAAAAGATATTATTGATTAGTTGAAAACAAACCTAATAAATAAAATTAAAAAATAAATAAAAAAGACAAAATTAGATAACTAATCTTGTATATTTTCAATTTTGACTTTTTTAACAATTTCGTGTAACCCATAAAACTTTTCTAGATAATTTTCATATGCTCATACTTGAAACTATATTAATTATCATATGATCATGAACAATCATTGAATGATAAAATTATAATTTGAAAATCTATGATTTTGGCTCAATGTTAATATTAGAGATTTGTTACGAATATTATTGATCAGTTCCACAAAAATGTATATGATTATTTGGTTCGATTTGTTAGCGTTTTTAATATATATTAGAGTGTGATTTTAAAACATGATCAAACTTAATATTTTGTTACTCTCATAACTAAAAGTTAATCTTTTAAAAAAAAAATCAAATCAAATATTGAAGAACTAAAATTTTAATTAATGTCTTTTTATAAAGAACATAATAATTTATATTAAAAGAGTGGTGTTTTAATTGATTTGTAGCAATATTAGTTTTTTTAATAAATTAGATATTTAAAATATGTAATATGTTTACATGATTATAAATAAATAAATATATTTGTTATAATATATATTTTTAATAAAAATGATAAATTTATAAGTTCGAACTATAAAGTTAAATAAGTCTTAACAATAATTTTGAAAACAAAATTTGGGAAAGTGTTAACAATAAGACAAAATTTGGGGGAAAAAACATATATATATGTAGTACGCAACATTTGCATCCAAATCAACAAAATTTATATGCTAATTAATAAATACGTTAATCAAATTTTATATGCTAATTAATAATTACGTTAATCAAATTTTATATGTATTGAAAAATATGGTTGTTTTAATATTAATATAAATAAATTAAAATATATTGTTAATAAATAAATTGGATTAACCACAAATTGACACCTAGGATTTGTGGGGCCGGAATGAATATGGTGACTCTAAATTCCTTTGCTTTAATATATATATAGAATATATAGATTCTTGATAAAGAGTTGGCCAAATAAGGCCTAAATTTCCAACTATATTTTTCAATACATTTTTAGTAATTTGACCACAGTTATCTAACGAATCAACTACGTTATTTCAAATACCCAACTAACTAAATCAAATCCATAACTGGAAACAAACAAAGACCTGGAACCCAGACTATCTGGAAGAGCCTAAACAAAAAACGAACAATAACAACAAAAATAGACGACCAAAGAAGAAATGGAAAAAACCTCAGGATAATGTTATTAAAATTAATACAGATGGATCTACCAAGACTAATTATGACTCTAGCTATGGATTCATTTTCCGAAATAGCAAAGGCGAACCAATACACATATTTGGTGAGAAGTGTGGAATTTCAACCCCGTTAAAAACAGAAACACTTGCACTAAGGAATGCTCTGGTTAAAGCCTATGATTTAGGTCTTAACAACATTCACCTTGAATGCGACAACCTTACTATTGTAAACGTCCTGAATAAGATCTGCCACTGTCCTTGGGATATTGAAATTTTAATTTTTGATATCCTTTGTGTTTTACAACTGTTTTCCTCAGTGCAGATCTTTCATGTCTTTCGAGAAACAAATGATGCGGCCGACTGTATTGCGAAGCTGGGACAGCAGAGTTCCTTGGAAGACATTCAAGCCAATTTAGAACTTTTAGTTATCATCCGCAAGGATGCTATAGACTGAGAAATCGTGTCATTTGTGGTTTTCGGTCTAATTTTTACTGTATCAAAACAAAACCCAACTAACTTATTTAAATATTAAACTCGTTAATTTAGCTATTCAACTAGCATAGTGCCCGTGCCATGCACGGGTTAGGGTTATAAATTTTCTAATAGAATTTTTTATTAGGTAAATATCATACTAAAATTTATTATTATTAAAATTAAATATTGTAAATTATCTTCTCTTTACCAAAAATTAGGGAAATATATGAAATTAACAAAATTATTATTATTAGAAATTATATTTATAATGAAAATATAATAATAATTATTAGAGATAGATATAGATTATCTTTTTTTTTTATCAAAAAAAAATTATCTTCTTTTTACTAAAAAAGGAAGATATACGATATTATCAAAATTATTATTATTAGCTATTATCTCTTATTTATATATAATAATTAAGTGTTCATTATTATTATAATAGGATTTTGGTGGGCTGGATGAGGTGGCAGAAGAGGTGGCATAGCTCAGAGGCCGACACATAGACGAATTGAACAGTTTTTATATTGTCAATATTATTTACTTTTAAATAGTTATGATAAATATTCGAAAATAAGATAAGAAAGGATATAATTATTATTTAGTTTTAAATAATTATTGAAATAAAGAATAAGATAAGATATCAGATGACATGGCGGGTGATGTGGCATAACTCAGAGGCCGGCACATAGGCGAAATAAACATGGTGACGACACGTAGGCGAAATTTATAAAGTGAAATAATAAGATCAAGTTTTTGTATTATAAATATTATTTAATTTAAAATAGTTATGGTAAAAATTCAGAAATAAGATAAGAAGGATATAATTATTATTTAGTTTTAATAGTTATGGATAAACAATAAATAAGATATTAGTTATGGAAATAAACAATAAGATAAGATATCTTCTTAGTTAAATTATCTCTAAAACAATTTTCTATTTTCATCTCTAATAGTTATTATCTCTAATAATTCGAATTTACTATTTTTGAAGTGAAATAATAAGATAACACTTTTATATTGTCAAAGTTAAATTAGTTTTAAATAGTTATGGAAAAAATATTTATTATTTAGTTTTAAATTAATATATATATAGTTATGGATTTATTAGTTTTGGTAATGATAATTATTTTGGTAAACATAATTATTATTTACTTTTAAATTAGTATATTTATAGACAGTTATGAATTTATTAGTTTTTAAAACATAAACAATTATTATTTAAAAAATTCGAAATTACTATTTGTAAAGTGAAATAATAAGATCAAGTTTTTATATTATAAATAGTATTTAATTTAAAATAGTTATGGTAAAAATTCAGAAATAAGATAAGAAGGATATAATTATTATTTAGTTTTAAATAAGATAAGAAGGACATAATTATTTATGTTTATTATTTAGTTTTAAAATAATATATATATATAGTTATGGATTTATTAGTTTTGGTAATAATAATTATCTTGGTAAACATAATTATTATTTAGTATTAAATTAGTATATTTATAGATAGTTATGAATTTATTAGTTTTTAAATCATAATCAATTATTATTTAAAAAATTCGAAATTACTATTTGTTCAAGTTTTTATATTATAAATATTATTTAATTTAAAATAGTTATGGTAAAAATTCATAAATAAGATAAGAAGGATATAATTATTATTTAGTTTTAAATAAGATAAGAAGAATATAATTATTATTTAGTTTTAAATAGTTATGGATAAACAATAAATAAGATATTAGTTATGGAAATAAACAATAAGATAAGATATCGGATGACGTGACAAATGATGTGGCGGATGAGATGGCATAGTTCAAAAGCCGGCACGTAGGCGAATTAAACGTGGTGATGACACATATGTGAATTGAACGTGAGGTCGACACATAGAATTTAGGTTTCTGCTTTAGTATATATATAGAATAGAATATAGATAGATTTCATCTAGTCAATCCGTTTCAACTAACTAATCACTTTGTATTGATTCAATGTGAACGACGTCAAGCAACAGGTACATCAGCCCTCGAGCTCTCGAACCCAAAACCCTAGAAAAAACCCAGCCGCCACTACCCCATTTATCTGCTACAATGAAATCTATCAGATCCATCCTTCTTTTGCTTGGATTTCAAGTTTTTGTCTTCACTTCTCTCTATTAAATCCTACCAGATCTACAATGAACCCAAAACACTTTTGGGGATTTCTCCCCCAAATTCGAACAACCTCGCACCAGATCAGACTCCTCACCGTTGTCGGCGCCATGACTCGTCTCCGCCACGGCTCCACTAGTACTTTGCCCAGCAACGATCTCTCGACGATAACCTCGACTCCATACTCTGCCAGTGCTTCAACCTCGACAAGCCACTCTTCTTTGGCTCTCTACGTTCAAACTCTTTGTGCCAACCGAAAATCTGGGATACTCTTCCCCTAGATCTCCTTCGACTTACTAGACCAAATTGCTAGAACCACTGTTGAACCTCAAACTAAAAGGCTCTTAAATTTTTACTGAGAAGGCCTCACACAAGACGAGTCTTATTGAGATACACTCAATTCTGACGTGGAGTTTGTTTTAGGTTTGGCTTGAGACTGTTGTTTCGGTTTAGAGATCGAGATAGTGATCGTGTGATCCCTGGTGGTTTCTACTGACTTTGTGCCTCCAGAGTGTGTCTTGTATCTGCTTTCCGGCTGCGTGAACGTCGTGTTGGTGTCTTCCAATCGAAGTTTGAACCTTTCTCATCGATTAAGCTTATTAGCCTTATTTTCGGTTTTGTTTGTTTCAGATGAACTATTGTAATTTGTTTATTTTGGTTTCTCGTGTCGGTTGTTCCGATTGCCGTTCTATCGGCCTCTCGGAGATTCAAGATTTGTTTTCCTGTTACCTCGAATTTTTAATGTGTCAAAAAAAAGTAACTAATCACTTTCAACTTCAGCTCATATTAGCTTGTATTAGTATGATATTGCAGAACAAAGTCTGAATTTGCAGATGCACATTGCAACGTAAATTAACTCATTATAAAGCATAACATTAACTAAATTTGCATATGCACATTGCAACGTAAATTAAGGCGAAAAAACCGCGCACTCCAATTTATTTTACCACGCACTCCGTCTTGGGCGGCACCTGTTGCCGCACAGACAAGGCCACAAAAACCCGGTCTGAATCTTGGACGGTACGTCATGCAGCACAGACAAATCGGGTTTTCGAAAACCCGGTGCAAAAGTTGTGTTGCACGTATTGCCGCACAATTTATTTATTTTTTAGCGAACCCGGTTGATATTATTTTTAAAAAAATTGATTTTTTTTTGCCAACTCGGTTTAACTCTGGGCGGCAATTATTGCCGCCCAAATAATGTTCAAATTTTGAACTTGAGCGGGAATAATAGCCGGCCAAATGCTGTTCAAAATTTGAACTTGGGCGGCAATAATTGCCGCCTAGATTAAAAAGAAAATAAAATTGACGAAGCTTTGGCGGTATTTAGTTCCGTCGAAGCATCGTCTTCTCTGTTAACAATTACATGGCTTCCTCCGGCGAGTTTCCGACTGAAATGGCGGCGGTGGACGAGCTACCAGAGAACTTGGAGGAGGAGATATGGGCGGAGGTTGATAGGGAGGAGAGAAACAGGGCGGCGGCCGGAGATCTCGGCGGCGGCGATCCGTTGGACTCGACGTTATGGTGGGGTATTGTAGGCGGTGCCGGCGGGGTAGAGGAGGCGGAATCTGGGCAGCACCTAGTGTCATCCAGATCTGGAGAGGAAGCAGAATCTGGGTTGCACGAGGTGCCGCCCAGATTTTTGGCGGTAGAGGCGGCGAGGAGGTTGGCGGATACCGGCGAGGAGGTTGGCGGCGGCGACGATGTTTCCGGCGAGGAGGTTGGCGGTGACGAGGTTTCCGGTGAGGAGGAGAGATTGCCGGCTAGAACCGAGGAGGTGGATATCGGGGCGGACAATGCTTTGGACGTGGCATTGTCGGTTGCTATGGAGGCGGTGGATGGGTTGGTCGGGAATCTTGTTCGTCACAAAGGAAAATATGAACGGAGGGCGACCGGAAAGGTATGTATTTTCATTTGTTTTAATTTGTTAAACATAATTTATTTAATAAAATTTTGACTGTAATTTTACAGTGTAATTTTAGGCTTCTAGACTTAATTTTTTTGTATTTAATCATAATTAAAAATGACATTACAAGCATTAGGCTCAATTTTGTTGCTAAATGTTATGTATAATAATAAAACGATTAAATAAGATTAAATGTTATGTATAATAATAAAACGGCCAATTGAAAATAATTTTCTTTAACAATGAATCTAACCATATAACTAAAAAGTAATATAAATATATTTAATAATAATAATATGCAAATATTTAATATAATGATTATATAAATCATTAATTTTTGGCAGTAATGAAAATGTAAAATAGTTATATTTGTTGTGGCAAAATAGGATGTATTGGTTAAAATAAAACGGTCGGATCGAGAAAGTCGCCCTACTACTGCATTTGCTCGCAAGAGGAGGGTTATGGGTGTCTCGCAAGAGACGGTGGTGGGTAGTGAGGACGATGTTAGTTCCGTCCGTTCAAATGAGGACGTGATTATGAAGGATGCCCCTACCACTACATCTACAGAGGATACGTACTTTACTACCGGCCCTTATACTCTCTCGGAGAATCCATTGCCTACCTCCGCCAGCATAGATGTTGAGCCTATTGCTTCCACATCAGGGGCAACAGATCTGGAGAACCCACCTCAGCAGGTGATAACAGGAATTTGCCGTTCTAATTCCTATTATGCAAAGTATCCAAACAAACCCTAAAACGTAGTCTTAGGCAAGTAAGGGTCGAATCCGCAGGGAGACAATTCAATCGCAGTATGCAATAAGTATGTCAATTTAAAGTAACCAAAGGGGGGTTTTGTTGGTTGGTTTTAGTAGCAAAACATGCAAAGGTAAATAAGTAATTAAAGGTGATGAAATCAGTTATTGGGAAAGCACTCAGTCAAACAATATCCGCTAATCGAATGACAAGTTGATCATAGATACTACTCAAAATCGCATGCAATGGTAATTCCAATTCCTTTTCAGATGTAACTAATAGCACAACCAGATACTATTAGAACTAACTAATTAAACAACCCTGAAACTATCAAGATTCAGTTTAACAGCAGCCTTACGGATAGGAATATAGTTTGATACAACCCTAGAATAAAACAACCAGTTTTTACCCTAGAATGTAAACAAATTCTCTTCTGCATAAGATTAACACAACCAGTTACTAATACGATGCAGTTGCTACAGTGGAATAGATGTGCTCAACCAGTAACAATCTAAACCTAGCAATAGATAAATAACGATAAACCCTAGTTGATCAGACTAGAAATTATCAATATCAATCTTAAGAAATCAAGCAAGAGAAAAGATAAGAACCAATGCAATAGATTAGGAGTAAGAACCTCACAACTGAATCACATGAAAAGCTTCAATGTCTGACTAAGCAAGAGAGGCTTAGTTCTTCATAGCAAGAGAATACGTAGAATTAGAAATTAGGGTTCCGCCTCCCAAGAAACAAGTTTTCTCAACCCTTAAATACCAAAGGAAAATAATATGAAATTATCCTAAAAGAAATAATAAAAACAAAATACAGAAATATAAAATAAATCCGAAAATGAAATCGGCTCGGGGATGTTTCCGTCAGCGGCGGCGACCGCTGCTTCTTCCACAGCGATCGCTGCAAATGCGGCGATCGCTGCATTTAAACGGCGATCGCCGTTTCAAGGTCGTAGCTGAGGTCTCTCCATGGCCATTAACGGCGGTCGCCGTTATTCTGCGGCGGTCGCTGCAGTTCTGCTTCTCCATCCTTCGCTCCTCAGCTCCTAAAGCTCCAAAAACGCAACTTCCGCATCTCCTCGCCAAGTCTCCAAATCACCTCCAAAGCATCCTAAAACAACACTAAAATCATGCCAAAACTCCGTCAATACACACAACATAATTGTGTGTATCAAACTCCCCCACACTTGAATCTCTACTCGTCTCGAGTGGATAAAGAACTACCACCCATCACCAATAAGCACCTAGATCATCAACATGTAAGGAAAGCCCACAACCAAGAGTAAAAGCATCTACATGAAAGCTCAACATCCCTCAACACCAGCATCATAATCAGTACAACAGCAACACCAACATATGCAATATCCACAACCTCAACCACAACAGCCAACACAACACACATCCAAGCTCAAGGGCAAGCAGAATACTTCCCCCAAGCTTATCCCGGTCATCCAAAAAATATAAGTAACCACTAGTCCTAACCTCCATCTATGACTCCTTATGTCTCCCAAAGTGACCTACCCGACAATCCTTCTTTGTCTCCTCTTCTTGTGTCGCCCCACCGGTAAAATGAGATCATAGAAAACACTCCTTTTCTTTTCACTCATTTTGTCTAGGAGCCCTTTCGGGTTTTCATCATAGCCACTCATTTCATTTTATCATAGATGGACTCACCGCCTCACATCACTCCGAATCCACTTTTGCCCAGGCCTAGTGCCTGTCGGATTACTTGCTTTTTACATGGACCGCCCTTTTGGGTTTTCAACCCATCCCAGGATTTTTTTTTTTTTTTTTTTTTTAGTACTAGCAATAATAAATACATAATCAACTCCCCCACACTGAAAATGAGCATTGTCCTCAATGATATCAGACATAATAACATAGGGGAAGTGAAGAATGTATCTACTACTGCGGCGGTGGTGGGAAATCGGGATATTGGGAACCCATGAAAAGGTTCCACTGCCTCATCTACTCCCCCATGGCCTGGATGTCCTGGACCTGTGTCGCGTAATGATCCCTTGACTCCTGGCGGAAGTCAATGAACTCCTGGTGGAACCCAGCGAGGTCTGACTGAATGGACTGCTGGCGTGCGTCAATCCCCTTGACCATCTCCCACGTCTGTCTCTGGTAATCATAAGATGGTCCAGCAGCAGCGGTAGCTTGCACCTCAGGCAAAGCTGTATCCTCATCATCATACTCCTCATCACTATCATCATCACCCGCATCAGGCTGTGCCCCAAGGGCAGCAGAAGAACCAGCGGCGGAACGACCTGCAGCTGAACTACCACCAGCGCCCACGCGGTAATGGCGCACATCAAAATCCCTGTAGCGCGGGCCACAGGTCACCACAAAGGGAAAAGGGATGGGGATCCGATGGCAGCCCCGCGAGCCATACAACCAGAATTTCGGGTTTGATCCGGTCCCAGATACCACAGTGGACGTCCTGAGCTGCCTCCAATCATAGCTAAAGGCAGCGGAGAGCTGCTGGGAGGGGTCGGGCTGCTCGAGGCCCAAGTGACGTCCAATCAGTGTAATCATGCCCCCAATGACAATCTTGTGCTTCTTGTTCTCCTGAAATTTTCTGCAGTAAGCAATAAAGTGGGAGCGCCAACTCCACACCAAAGGGCACTCCGGGGTCATACTCCACACAGCTTACAAGTCATCGTACGGAACCTTGTTTAACTCGGACTGGCCATGGAAGGCCATTCGCACCACCTTATGTGCTAGGCGCAGGCCCGGATGCGACCACTTGTAATTGTACTCTCCTCCCTGCGGATCATAAATCTCAGTCCCGGTAGAGTGGTACCAGAAGGTAAAGAAAGCATTAGCGTCCGCCCACGCCCTCTCAAAAGATGGGGACTTAGTAATCCCAAGCGCTGAATCCAGGTCCTCCCAGGACATAGAGTGCCTGCTGCCACCCAAACTGAATGTAATCTTTTCCTCAGCACAATGATTCTCAAAGCTGGCTAGAAACTCCACAGTCCAGGCGGGGAATGTGGGTGCCGCAAAATGGAAAAAACTACCCAGGCCACCATTAACAAACAGCTCCTGCGTGCTCTCATACATCCGCAAATCCCGCAAAGTTTATGGATCAAAGAATAATGTGGACTGGAACTCCCTATCCTGTAAAAGTCTCCTACGAGACTCCTCAACCTTATTACGGGAGACCTCAACCCCCGAAGGTTTCTTACGAGAGGCCTCGCCCCCCGATGATTTCTTACGAGAGGAGAGCGAACGCTTCAAAAACCCAGACATCACAATAAAATGCAGCAACAACAATCAAAAGCAGAAGGGGATAGAAATCACCAGACGCGAGAAAACGGCGGTTGCTGCGAAGAACGGCGGTCGCCGCTAAGAACAGCGGTCGCTGTGAAGAACGGCGGTCGCCGTATTCAAGTTGTCGCCGATTCTGCAGATCTGGAAAGCAGCGATTGCGGGATGGTCCGTGGCTAGCGGCGGGCTGGCGGCGATCGGGGCGTGGCGGTCGCCGGATCTGGGGAAGGGAGGCCTGAGAGTGGTTTGGGGGAGGAGAGAAAGGGAGGAGGCTGGTAAAAAAAAAATAGAGGGTAGGGGAGGGGTAGGTTAGCTGGTATAGGTTTTTTTTTTTTTTTTTTTTTTTGGCTTTTACCTCCGTTTGGTTTTAACGGGTTTCTTTTTATGCCTTTTGCACCCTGTTTAAGGTTTTTTCAGGGTCCATTTTTATTTGATTTTTGACTTTTTCTCCCCGTTTAAGGTCTTTTCGGGGATTTATTTTCTGTCTTTTGCGCCCCGTTTAGGGTTTTTTCGGGGCCCATTTTTTTTTTCGCAAGAAAAAAAAATCGAACCTGAAACGGCGGCGGTCGTCGGGATTAAACGGCAGTCGCCGTCATTTGATGCAAACAGCATGATCGAGGAGGGGGGAAACGGCGGGCGCCGTATGGAGGGCGGCAGTCGCCGTAAATGCGGCGGTCGCCGTTTTGATGTCGTAGGCAACCTCCATGGTGAGCAATTAATGGCGGTCGCCGCAAGTTACGCGGCGGTCGCTGTGAACACCTTCTTCGATTTTTCACGTTTCTGCAGGTGAGTTCGACACAAAAATACAGAAACAAAAGGGAAATAACTAGAATTGACTAAGGGAAAGGAAAAGAAATTACCTAATCATCGGGTTGCCTCCCGAGAAGCGTCGTAGTTAACGTCGTGGCTCGACTCAATGTAGGTTCAATCACGTTTCAGCTTCGGGTTCCTTCAGGAACGCCTCCTCAATGGTGTCTTTGGTGAAGCCTTCATGGTATTTCTTTATCCTCTGCCCATTCACCTTGAACAAAGTCTGTGATGTCGAGTCAAACAGCTCTACGGCACCATGTGGGAAGACTTTGGTCACATAATATGGTCCTGCCCAGCGCGATCTCAGCTTGCCTGGGAAAAGTCTAAGGCGTGACTGGAATAAGAGGACTTTGTCTCCAACCTTGAAGTCCTTCCTCAGTATGATCTTGTCATGCCAGGCCTTAGTTCTTTCCTTGTAGTGAATGGCATTGTCATAAGCCTCGATCCTGGCCTCCTCTAGCTCTTGTAGTTGGAGCTTTCTAAGCTCTCCAGCCTCATCCATCTTCAAGCTGCAATTCTTTACAGCCCAATATGCCTTGTGTTCTAGCTCCACTGGAAGGTGACAAGCCTTACCAAACACCAACCGAAAGGGTGACATACCAATTGGTGTTTTGTAAGCTGTCCTGTATGCCCAGAGTGCGTCATCAAGCCTCAAACTCCAGTCTTTTCTATTGGGAGACACCGTCTTCTCCAAGATGGACTTTATCTCCCTGTTGGACACTTCAGCTTGCCCATTTGTTTGAGGGTGATAAGCAGTAGAAACTCTCTGCGTGACATGATATTTCTTCAATAGCGCAGTGATTGTCCTGTTGCAGAAGTGAGTTCCTCTATCACTGATAAGAGCTTTTGGCACACCAAACCTGGTAAATATGTTGGACTTCAAGAAACCTGTAACAACTTTAGCATCATCAGTCCTGGTGGCCTTCGCTTCCACCCACTTGGAAACGTAGTCCACCGCAAGCAAAATATATATGTTACCGCAAGAGGATGGAAACGGTCCCAAGAAGTCAATACCCCAAACATCGAAGATTTCACAGAAAATCAAGCCTGTTTGTGGCATCTCATCCCTCTGAGATATATTTCCAACCCGTTGACACTTGTCACAGGATTTACAGTGGTTATGCGCATCCTTGAAGATGGAAGGCCACCAAAATCATGCTTCAAGTACCTTCCTTGCGGTTCGTTGTACCCCAAAGTGTCCACCGCATGCCTCAGAATGACAAAAAGTAAGGAGAGAATTTACCTCATTTTCTGGGATACACCTACGAATTACCTGGTCAGAACAATGTTTCCATAGGTAGGGGTCGTCCCAGACAAAAAATATGGCTGAACTGCGCAGCCTGTCCCTCTGAGCCTTGTTGAAGGGTGGAGGAAATTCACCCGTGGTGAGAAAATTCACCAAATCAGCATACCAAGGCTCTACAGTAGTGAGCTGGAATAGAGACTCATCAGGGAATCTCATCTGAATCTGGGGTTGTGGGGTGTTATCTTCCTGGACAATTCGGCTGAGATGGTCAGCAACAAGATTCTCAGCACCCTTCTTGTCCTTGATCTCCACATCGAATTCGCTGAGTAATAGGATCCACCGGATCAGCCTTGGCTTGGCTTCCTTTTTCGTCATGAGATAGCGCAGAGCAGCATGGTCGGAGTAGACAAAGACCTTTGTACCAAGCAGGTACTGTCTGAACTTCTCAAGAGCAAACACTACAGCCAGCATCTCCTTCTCTGTGGTGGAGTAGTTCCTATGCGCACCATTCAGCGTCATAGAGGCATACTGGATCACATAGGAAGCTCTACCCTCCTTTTAGCCTAGCACGGCCCCCACAGCATAGTCACTGGCATCGCACATGATCTCAAAGGGCTTAGACCAATCAGGAGCCTGAATAATTGGGGCACTTGTTAGGCGAGCTTTCAGTTCATCAAAGGCTGCCCGACACTCAGCTGTAAACTCAAATCCAATCTCCTTCTTCAGCAGGTCACATAGAGGTGATGAGATCTTGGAAAAATCTTTAATGAACCTGCGATAGAAACCTGCATGGCCCAGAAAAGAACGAACTTCGCGAACATTAGTAGGATAGGGAAAAGATTGAATTACTTCAATCTTCGCCTTATCGACCTCATTACCCCTAGACGACACAATGTGACCCAAAACAATGCCCTGCTCAACCATAAAGTGACACTTCTCAGAATTCAGCACTAAATTGGTGTCAACACACCTTGCAAGCACAAGTGATAGATGGTGCAGGCATGCATCAAAGTCATCTCCATAAACAGTAAAATCATCCATGAAAACCTCTATGAAATGCTTAATGTACTCAGAAAAGATGCTTACCATGCACCGTTGAAAGGTTCCTGGAGTATTGCACAACCCAAATGGCATCCTGCGATAAGCAAAAGTGCCAAAAGGACAAGTGAAAGTCGTCTTTGCTTGGTCCTCTGGTGCAATGGCTATCTGAAAGTACCCGGAGTACCCATCCAAGAAACAATAGAAAGCACGTCCTGACAGTCTCTCGAGCATCTGGTCAATGAATGGCAGAGGGAAATGGTCATTCCTGGTTACCGCGTTCAGCTTGCGGTAATCAATGCACACCCTATAGCCTATCTACAGTCGTGTAGGGACTAGCTCTCCCTGTTGGTTCTCCACAACTGTGATCCCTCCCTTCTTGGGAACAACCTGCGTAGGGCTAACCCACCTGCTGTCAGAAATAGGAAAAATCATACCTGCCTGCAGAAGCTTTAGAACTTCCTTCTTGACAACGTCCATCATAGGTGGGTTTAGACGCCTCTAGGGTTGTCTCGAAGGTTTCTCTTCGCCTTCCAGCAGAATACGGTGCATGCAGGTGGTAGGGCTGATGCCCTTGATGTCAGCAATGGTCCAACCGATTGCTGTCTTGTACTCCTTCAGAACCACCACTAACTTTTCTTCTTGTTCCTTGGTGAGCTTGTTCAAGATGATCACGGGCAAAGTCTCCTTGTCTCCAAGGAAGACATACTTGAGGTGCTCGGGAAGTTGTTTCAACTCAAGCACTGGTGCCTGCACAATAGAGGGCAAAAGTTTCTCGCTAGGCAAGGTTAGTGGCAGAGGTGATTTACCTGGTAGCTCAGAAGGACGCTTATAGTAAGCATCCAACTCATTGACAACTTCCTGCACGTCAGCAGATAGAGTAAAATCCAAACTAGAATCAACAATAATGGATTGCATATCATCTAATTGGTCATCATCAAAAACATCTTGCACCATAGGCTCCAGCACATCAAGAGCACACAAAGAATGGTCATCAGCAGGATATTTCATGGCTTCATATATGTTATAATTAATGGTCTGGCCATCAAATTCCATAGTTAAAGAACCTGTGCTCACATTGATCTTAGTATTAGCGGTTTTGAGGATGGGTCTCCCTAACAGAATAGGGGCTGCATGCTTGTCATGTTCCATGTTTAGCACATAAAAATCAGCAGGAAATGTGAGATCACCAACCATAACCAAGACATCCTCTACAATCCCTATAGGACGCACACTAGATCGATCAGCTAATTGAATAGAAATATTGGTTGCATGCAAAGGTCCTAATCGCAAGGATTCACAGAGAGAGGAAGGTAAAACATTGATGGAGGCACCCAAATCTAGCATAGCCTTATTGAACGTGGTGCCTCCAATGGTGATAGGGATAGTGAACATACTTGGGTCACCACACTTCTTGGGTAAGCGCTTCTGAAACACAGCAGAGACATGTTCGCTTACCTTTACCTTCTTCTTGATATTTCTGTCTTGGTTCCTCTTTGTTGTGCACATCTGCTTTAAGAATTTGGCATAACGGGGGACAGACTTGATCAAATTGAGAAGAGGTATGTTGACCTCAACGTTTCTGAACATCTCAAACATGTCTTTGTCCTGCACAAGTGGCTTGGTGCGCTTCAAAGCAGATGGGAAGGGCGCAACAGGCTTCCACTCAAGAAAAATTGGAGTTTCAGACTCCTTCTCAGCTTCAACTTCGCAGTCAGAGGGGTGGCGGTCGTTGTTTGTGTCGCGGCGATCGCCGTTTGCGTTCTCAGGATTTCCGAGAGAATTATCACCGTCACGGCGGTCGCCGTAATTGTTACGGCGGTCGCCGTTATTTTGTTCTTCCAAGTCGAGAGCAGCTTCCTTTTTACGGCGGTCGCCGGCAACGGCGCCAATTTGATAACAAGAATTTGCCATTCTAATTCCTACTATGCAAAGTATCCAAACAAACCCTAAAACGTAGTCTTAGGCAAGTAAGGGTCGAATCCGCAGGGAGACAATTCAATCGCAGTATGCAATAAGTATGTCAATTTAAAGTAACCAAGGGGGGGTTTTGTTGGTTTGTTTTAGTAGCAAAACATGCAAAGGTAAATAAGTAATTAAAGGTGATGAAATTAGTTATTGGGAAAGCACTCAGTCAAACAATATCCGCTAATCGAATGACAAGTTGATCATAGATACTACTCAAAATCGCATGCAATGGTAATTCCAATTCCTTTCAGATGTAACTAATAGCACAACCATATACTATTAGAACTAACTAATTAAACAACCCTGAAACTATCAAGATTCAGTTTAACAGCAGCCTTACGGATAGGAATATAGTTTGATACAACCCTAGAATAAAACAACCAGTTTTTACCCTAGAATGTAAACAAATTCTCTTCTGCATAAGATTAACACAACCAGTTACTAATACGATGCAGTTGCTACAGTGGAATAGATGTGCTCAACCAGTAACAATCTAAACCTAGCAATAGATAAATAACGATAAACCCTAGTTGATCAGACTAGAAATTATCAATATCAATCTTAAGAAATCAAGCAAGAGAAAAGATAAGAACCAATGCAATAGATTAGGAGTAAGAACCTCACAACTGAATCACACGAAAAGCTTCAATGTTTGACTAAGCAAGAGAGGCTTAGTTCTTCATAGCAAGAGAATACGTAGAATTAGAAATTAGGGTTCCGTCTCCCAAGAAACAAGTTTTCTCAACCCTTAAATACCAAAGGAAAATAATATGAAATTATCCTAAAAGAAATAATAAAAACGAAATACAGAAATATAAAATAAATACGAAAATGAAATCGGCTCGGGGATGTTTCCGTCAGCGGCGGCGACCGCTGCTTCTTCCACGGCGATCGCTGCAAATGCGGCGATCGCTGCATTTAAACGGCGATCGCCGTTTCAAGGTCATAGCTGAGGTCTCTCCATGGCCATTAACGGCGGTCGCCGTTATTCTGCGGCGGTCGCTGCAGTTCTGCTTCTCCATCCTTCGCTCCTCAGCTCCTAAAGCTCCAAAAATGCAACTTCCGCATCTCGTCGCCAAGTCTCCAAATCACCTCCAAAGCATCCTAAAACAACACTAAAATCATGCCAAAACTCTGTCAATACACACAACATAATTGTGTGTATCAGCAGGTCCCACCTCCGCCGGAGCCAACTCAACAGTATCCTCCTGTGTTGAGGAACTTTGATACGCACATTGCGGAGCTGATATGGAGGAGGGCGTTACTGGACCCTCCTGAGGACGTTGTTAGGAGTTTGAGGGTTCATACACGCCCTACACAGTTTGCGTTTTGGAGGGATCGTATTCCCAGAGGAGAACCTAAGGAGGGCTCCTGGTTTTGGATTGCTCAGCAGACGGGGTTGACCGGTTTGCTTGATTTTCAATTCGGCAATGCTAATCACACCCTCATTTCAGCGTTCGTCGAGCGCTGGCATCCAAAGACGAACACCTTTCACTTTCCCTTTGGCGAGATAGGTCCTACGCTACATGACGTTATGATGATTCTAGGGCTGTCGATTGAGGGATTTGAAGTGACGTCACCATGGACCGGTCAGGATAGCGAGTTGGCGTTGTGTGAGGCGTTGTTCCACTATCTGTTTGGCATTGATTCGGAGTACAATTTCAATGATGATGATGCTGACATGGTCTGTGAGCTTAGGAAGGGCCGGGTCAAGCAATTTCAGTTAGGGAGGCATGTGTAGAGGATGATTGAGGAGGGTGCATATACAGAGGATATAACAGCTGGTTTCTTGTGGCACACCATATCGGCTAGTCTTTTCGTTGACAAGTCGACGAACGAGCTGAGGACTACGTTGTTACCTCTTTTTGTGGATTGGGAGCGTGTCGTTTATGCAGCTTGGGGCACCGGGGTTCTAGCTTTCCTTTTTAGAAACCTCGGAGAGGCTTCTCGACGCGGAGCTGTACAGTTGGCCGGTTGTGCACGTCTCTTAGAGGTAGACCTTTATTATAGTTCTATTGTATTTTAAATCATTAATAAAAGGTGTTTAATTGTTTATAACTAATGTCTTTATTCCTCCATAGGTAGGTTTGGATTTGGACGTACTTTGTATACTTCTCGGGCAACCCTGACCTCAAGGAAGGTGCGGACGATGAGTGTTGCACGATATTGCGTTGGCCGGACCCCTGTCCGTTTAAGTGGCAACCAGTTACACTATAGACAGATACTGGACGAGTATAGACTAGAGGATGTACGTATACTTATTCCATTTTAATATACTATAAGATAGGCTTAATGAATTATTAATATATGTTTTGTATTTTTATATTAATTGCAGATACGGTGGATGTCGTATGAGGGTCTTGATTTCCGAGGTGCTCATAGGGCCTCCACGTATCGAGGGACTATTCGTTTTCTCGATGTAGAGGAGCACTACATGCCGGATAGGCTTACCCGCCAGTTTGGTTATCGACAGAGCAGGCCCCTCAATATTATAGAGCCTCGGGTTGCAGTGCATCCTCATGATTTTAAGGGGAAGAGGCGATACCTCTTGTACTTTGACCCGCATTGGCACAGGTGGGACTAGCTTGAGCATCATCTTTGCCCTTACATCTTGACGAGTCCTCCTGCCACGATGGCTTGGGATGTCGACGACGCGTACCTGGACTGGTATCTACAGGTGTCGCATCCTTACGTGAATCCGCATGCGCCAGTCCAGCCTCGTATTTGTAGAGGCCCACCTCCAGCTATCAACTTGCAAAGGGTATGTTTCTTGTCCCATTATTTGTTCTTAATAATTATTTTAGGGAAATCCAAGTATTTAAAATGTTTATTTTCATTTGTTGCGTGTGGCGATGGGCAAGGCGTATGTTCAGGACATTATAGAGGCAGGTAGCGGGGATTTGCTACACTGGCAACATATATATGACATACTTGTCAGCGACGTCATCCTTGTAGCTCCTCCGCTTGTACGGGCATCACATATGTCTTCTCAGCCCTCTAGTGCAGCCGAGTCTTCTAGTGCAGCCGAGACACGAGCGCGTTGGCAACATGTGCATTCTATATTTGATAGAGAGAAGGTCGAATCATCTAGGATGGCAGAAGAGCGTGCAGCAGCTCAGCAGGCAGCGTCTCAACCTATGCCGGCGGATCCTCCAGTTTGGGCACCAGACGTGGATTCGGGCGACGATGTGTGCTTGGGTAGTGATTCCGAGAGTTGAGATAGACTTATTTTTGTAAAACGTTTATTTAGATGTGGAGGAGTGACTTTTGTAGTGACTTTTGTAAAACATTTATTTCTAGTTTGACTTCTTTGTTCATCCATATTGGTTTTTGTAGATTTTTGTTCGGTTATTTCTACAAGAAATCGATAATAAATTACTTCATTAAAACCATAGAATACAATCCAACATTCGGAATATAAAAACACATAAACATTCTAAAAATTAATAAATAGTACAACATTAGAAACAACATTCATACAAGGAATCGTGAAGGTCCTACTCCATGCGGAAGACAATGTCGCCGACCACGTACAAAAAACCTCCTCACGATTGGTAAGGTAATTTTTCGGTGCTATGTCTTCGGCCCCTACAACTTGCTTCAACACACGAGGTAATGTGGCGGAGTACGGGTAATAAAAGACCCTTCTCACAACAGGCCACTCATCTCCAGCAATCAACTTCACGAACTCCAAGGACTCTAACCCAGCGGTAACGATGTCTTCTTTCACCTCTACGGCCCCCCCTTCATAACGGTGTGAATAGCCCACCTCCTAGGCCTCGTCAACCTATACCAATTGTCCGCCCCGATAGATTTTCAAAGGCATAGTGTGGCGGTAAGTAATATAACGGCTTGGACTTGGCGATGCCTATTTTGGGGCGAAAAGATCGGATAACCTAAATCTCCTTAGACGGGGTAAAATAGCAAAAATCCATATCGATCAAACGTTAGACATGAGAATCGAATAAAAATAGTAACGACGACTAGTTTGTTGAGTCAAGGCGACGATAATGACAAGATTGAATATATGAAACTTAAAGAGTAAAATAGCATAAAATGTAGTAGAATATAATGTAAATCGAGATAAGAAAGACTTATCTTCATTAGATAGATAAGAACACTGTTCGAAGCGTGAGAGCTTCCGATCGTATGAGGATGCTTACAAGTTCTTCCAATTCGCGAAATGGAGAAAAGTAGATGTATTACAAGGCTTTTTGGGTGGGATTGGATCCCTTTAGAATAGCTAAGGAGCTTTGTATATATAGCTAAGGAGAAGGAATCTCCCGCATTAATCTCCCTTGAATAGGATTTGATCTCCTTCTTAATGGCACTTGAATTCTCCTTAAATGCTCTTAATCTCTCCTTGATTCTGCATTAATTACGCTTGATCTCCTCTTAATAAGCCTTGATCCTCTCTTAAATATGGTTGATTCCCTCCTTGATGGCTGAAATAATGCATACAACCGTTGGAGATCTCAGAGTAATAAAGGAGAAAATCTCGCTGGTCCGTTGCGTCTAGGAATCAGGCGACGGTCGCATGGCTCACGTCTGACGGGTCTGATGCGTCCGACAGGTCTGATGCGTCCGGCCGATTACGTCAAACAATCGATGCCCATTGGACGAATGGTCGCTTTTTCGACCCCAATAATAGCCCCAAAATTAAACTGGGCCAGAGCGTCAAGTGATGGGACGGTTTGATTTTATAACTTCTCTTTCTTCTGGCATGATCTTGATTTTGTTGTAGGCGTTATGGCGACGGGGCCGTCATGTGTATTGCTCAAACTGAGAATCAACTCAATATAGCCAATAATCGTGTGAAGACGACTGAGGGCATTTCTTGTGATGACGAAGGGTCAGGAGACCGCTCCTTGTTTGTCGTTTGTTTTGTTTTATAGGTGGACTCGCCAGTTGCTTCCTGGTCAAGTCGTGTGATGTTGTTCGTGTAAACCTATAATTGTTGTACGACGTTGGTCATGTAGACCTGTCGTTGGTTGTATAGACCTATCGTCGGTCGTATAGACCTGTCGTCGGTCGTATAGACCTGTAATTGTTTGCGACATGGGTCGTGTAGACCTATCATCATTTGTGCGACGTTGGTCATGTAGACCTATAATTGTTTGCGACATTGGTCGTGTAGACCTATTGTCATTTGTGCGACGTTGGTCGTGTAGACCTGTAGTCGTGTGTGTTTGATCAACTTGTTTTGTCAATCGTGCCTTGGTAGTGACGCGAGATGTTTGGTCATGACGACCTGTAATGTAGCATACTTTGTCTGTCCGGGGAAGAGTCGTATGTATTTGTAGGAAAAGACGAGTGCCTTTGGACATGACAAGTCTTGTAAGCAGTTCATAGTATGCTGTTTCTCTTTGTTTGCTTGTGATTTATGTATTGTATGTCGTGTCAGCGTCTCCGGCTGGTCGAGTTGCAGGCGACGTAGGCATTTTTTACGTGTTGAAGTCGCGTGTTGAGATGATGGAAGAGTTTGAAGAGGGTAAGCAGGGGACCTGAGATTTGAAGGTGAAGAAGGAGACCATGGAGATCTTGTTTCCGAAGGGGAACCCATGCTCAGAGTTTTTCTATCTGGCCGGCGTCGGATAGGAATCTCTGGTCGAAAGTGCCGGTGGGGATGAGGTCCATTCTGGTGACTTCGTACCGCTTGAGCCCCAGTCTTCTCCCGACTTAGCCCCTGCTACTGATGACGTTGTAAACCCTGACCCTTTATTGTTTTTTCGTAATTTGGTTCTGTCCGAACTCGTCCTGCTGTGTAGATAGTCGATGAAGTGATGCGATGTTGCTTGTGTAAAGCTTTTGTCTTTTGAAAGCGTTGAATTGAAGTTTTTAGCCATCGGGCATTTAACTCCGCGAATGTATTTTGTAATGCACCACCGTTTGCGTAAAAGCTTTTGTTGGTGGGTCGTGTGTAAGTTGTAGCCGTATGAGGCGTTAACTTTGTAAATGTGTACTGCACAGGTTTGTGTATTTGTAGGTACCGTATATAGGGTTTGTCACTCGTAATGTGTGTTAGTCATGACATTTGTGTAGATCGAGGAGGAAAGCAATTTGTTTGCTGTGTAAATAAGGTGGGTTCCTTTGTGTAAGGTGGGCAATGTGCCGCTGAACCGTAAGTCGTCTCTCCGTGTACTGATCGATCGTGTAATGTAAGCACTTTTTGCGGATGACTGGATCCAATATGTATGTAAATGTAATGTGACATGTCAAGTCGATTTGCGTAGTTGTTTTGTGTGTCAGGTTTGCCCGTGTACTCCGTCGAGTAGGGCTTGCCGTATGTATGTCGGGTTTGCCCGTGTGCTCCGTCGAGTAGGGCTTGCCGTATGTATGTCGGGTTTGCCCGTGTGCTCCGTCGAGTAGGGCTTACCGTATGTATGTAAAGAAAGACTAAGATGTATATTGTATTGTACCACCGTTTGCGTAAAAGCTTTTGTTGGTGGGTCGTGTGTAAGTTATAGCCGTGTGAGGCGTTAACTTTGTAAATGTGTATTGTGCAGGTTTGTGTATTTGTAGGTACCGTATGTAGGGTTTGTCACCCGTAATGTGTGTTTAGTCATGACGTTATGTCGGGGAGGTAAGCAATATGTAATAAGGTGTGTGTGCCTTATGTTTTATTGCGTGAATGTAATAAGGTGTCTTAACCTTATGTAATGTGTAAGGCAGGCGGAGTGCCGACGTGCCTGTGTTGTTCATCTCTATCCGTGTTCCGATCGATCGTGTAAATGTAGTGTAAGCGCTTTTTGCGGATGACTGGATCCAATGTGTATGTTAAGGGTCGTCACCCGTATGTACGTAAATGTAATGCGACAATAAGCAATGTATGACATGTGAAGATATGTATTTTCTAATGCGACGATAAGTGATAACAGGTTTTTGTCGTTCTAAAAACTGTTATGCAAAATATCCAAACAAACCTTAAACCGTAGTCCTAGGTAAGTACAGGTCGAATCCACAGGGAGGCGAATTCTATCTTAATATGCAATTTATATGTCAATCCAAAGTAACCAAAGGGGGGTTTTGTGAGTTTAAGTAATCTAAGCATGCAAAAGGTAAACAAAGTAAAATATGATGAAATCAGTGATGGGGAAAAGCACTTAGTCAAACAACATCCACTATTCGTATGACAAGTTGATCATAGATACTCATTCAAAATCTCATGTAATGGTGATTCCAATTCCTTTTTCAGATATAACTAATAGCACAACCAGATACTATTAGCACTAACTAATTAAACAACCCTGAAACTATCAAGATTCAGTTTAACAACAGCTTTATGGATAGGAATATAGTTGGATACAATTCTAGCATAAAACAACCAGCTTTTATCCTAGAATGTAAATCAGTTCTCTTCTGCATAAGACTAGCACAACCAGATACTAGTACGATGCAGTTGCTACTCTGAAATAGATATGCTCAACCAGTAACAATCTAGATCTAGAAATAGATCAATAACGACAAACCCTAGTTGCGTCCAAATAGAGATTATCAATATCAATCATAAGCAACTTAAGCAAGAGAAAGATAAAAACCATGCAATAGATTAAGAACGAGAATCTCACAACTGAATCAAAACGAAAGCTTCAGCGTCTGACTAAGCCAGGGAGGCTTAGTTCTTCATAACAAATACGTTGAGTGAAATTAGGGTTCAAGAGAGTTGATGATTATGATGATAGGCAAACAAACCTTTCTCTCAACCCTTAAATACTAAAGGAAAATAAAGTTAAGTTAACCTAAAACGAAATAAATAAAAAGTAATAAAATAATCCGAAATAAAACAAATAAGGAAAACGGACTCGGTGGGCTTATGATAGCGACGGCGGGCGCCGTAAGGTTCACGGCGGGCGCTGCAATTAAACGGCGGGCGCCGTGGTCACTTCATAGCCAAGGTTGGTGGAAAGCCAATTGTGGCGGGTGCCGTAATTACGGCGGTCGCCGTCTTTGAATGGAGGTCGCCGTTCTTCGGTTCAGCTCCTGCGACACTTCCGTAAAAACGCCATAACTTTTTATTCCCAACTCGGATCGCGCTCATATTTTGAGGACTTGTAGTAGACTTCAAAAGCTAACTCCTAGAATTGGAATCACTCCATTTGGACATCGGAGTAGAGATAACGAACCAATTGAATTCAGCACATTGTTCTTCTACTCTTCATTGCACTCCTCTTCCTCGCCTTCTCATGTGGTTTCTTCCTCAGTGTCTCATATGATATCCAAAACCGCTCAAACACCTCCAAGTACACCATCTTCGCCTCCAAACGCCATACACATGAATGTGTCTAAATCTATCCGAATGACACCAATAAAACCTCTAATGACTCTTACTTAAGCCCTACAAAGTAGTGCTTATCAATAAGCAATGTATGACATATGAAGATATGTAATTGCGCATGCAACGATAAGCAATGTATGACATATGAAGATATGTTAATGTCTTACCTTGTTGGTTCAGAAATGGTATAATTTCAGGTGTGTCGCATTCTTTGGAGTGGTCCTGTCGGACCAGAGAATGAACGGGAGTTCGTCCGCCCATTTGCCTTTAGCCCATGCGAGGCATTTCGTGAGTTTGTTGATGATGATCTTGTATGCGTTGGACTGAGTAGATTCGTCATGTACCTATTGTCCCTTCGATGATGCGTCGTCCTTTCGGGTCGAATTTGAGCCGTTGCCTTAGCTTGAGCATCTTCAAAGGTCTTACATGGGTACCTTGTGAGGTCTTCGTAGAGATCGCCTCCTTTATCGAGTCCTTGGCGGAACGCTTCTATGGAGATTGGGACGTCGCAATTGAGGATCCCGATTTTCTCCCGGTTAAACCGTTTCAAGTAGTCCTTTGTCGTTGTTTGTGTGACGTTGGTATGATGATCATTATGACTTGACCTAGGCTTACCTTAGTGTTGCCTTGAGTCGCCACGTATGCTGAGAGGTTCCGTCATTCATCATGTGTTTAGGTCTTGACTGTTGTTTTGTCCATGGGTCTTTGGAAGATTGCCCCTGGCGTAATCGTTAGTCCAAGTTATATGACTCTATAATAGTGCATACCTTGTTTGTTTTTACAGTATGTCTGTCTAGATGGACGTGACCTGCTTGTTCCGTCGTATTGACACGAAGAGGTCGTCCAAGATGCAGAAAGTTGTGACATGAGCTGTGACTGAGGATCGAAGAATGAAATGAAAGAATAGATGCAAGTCCATCAGAGAGTGTTTCTTTAGCAAGTGATAAACATCTGACTTAGTAGCTAACTCTCTTGATTCAGGAAAAGCATATGAATGTATTGGATAACACGATGAGCATGAGATGTCAGACGTGGTTGCAAAAGACTACTTAGATGAGCCTTGGATCGGTCAATTTCATGATTAAGCATATCAAGGTGCAAGAATCGTAAAAAAGTGTATGACATGACATACACATGCTAGTAGCTTAGATATAATGCGTGCGGATAGGTATGACATATATGCAAGAATATGAAGTAGTACATGACATATGCTTTTATATTGTAGAATAGGTGTGGGAGAA
Source organism: Rheum nobile (assembly GCA_027886185.1). NCBI lineage: Eukaryota > Viridiplantae > Streptophyta > Magnoliopsida > Caryophyllales > Polygonaceae > Rheum > Rheum nobile. Next base: position 4,648,363 of record WOAB01000109.1, on the reverse strand, counting down.
CACTATATGGACATATGATGAATAAGAGATATGGAATAATGATCTTGCACTAGTATGCATGTATTTGACGATATATAAAACGTGTGGGTGCCCCGACAATCTGAATGCTACATACTCAAATATAATAGTCGCGTCATTAAGAGTTGCAGGAAAAATGAATTCCATGAATAAGTACTATACTATTGGCGTATGTAAAATTTATATATGCATGCACTAGACAGTATATAAGACATACGTGGATTTGAACAATAATAGTGTAGCCTATTCAAGCATAATAGAAGTGACATGTATGTAAACGTATTCGAGAAAAATGAATTATGATTGTGCAAACAAGTCAAGTGAGCGTAATCATAAAGCAGGACTAGACAATAGTATTAATTGAAAGTGCATAGAAAGTGACTTATCTTTCAAGGTGGATGAATGCGTCCTCCGATGGTCTAAATGTCGTCACCATTTAGATATTTTAGAGTGAAAGGATATCATGTATGACTCTTTGGTTTTACAAGTCTAGAGACGTCTTCCTCAGTGGTTTCCATTTGTCGGTGTTGGACAGCTAATGGGGTCCGGTCGAATCGTTAGATCTGGTCGGATCGTTAGATCTGGTCGGATCGTTTAGATAAAGTCGGATCGTTAGATCTGGTCGGATCGTTTAGATAAAGTTGGATCGTTAGATCTGGTCGGATCGTTTAGACCTGGTCGGATCGTTAGATCTGGTCGGATCGTTTAGACCTGGTTGGATCGTTAGATCTGGTCGGATCGTTAGATCTGGTGGGATCGTTAGATCTGGTGGGATCGTTAGATCTGGTTGGATCGTTAGATCTGTTCATACTGTCTCCATAGATGAGGCATTGAATCATACCTGATCGTTATGCAATATAGTATATTAGATAAATGATTGTGAATCAATTAGATGTATAGATGATGAAGAGATTAATCGAATGATTTTAACTATCTGCCCCACGGTGGGTGCCAAATTGTTTTGGGGCGAAAAGATCGGATAACCTAAATTGCCTTAGATGGGGTAAAATAGCAAAAATCCATATCGATCAAACGTTAGACATGAGAATCGAATAAAAATAGTAACGACGACTAGTTTGTTGAGTCAAGGCGACGATAATGACAAGATTGAATATATTAAACTTAAAGAGTAAAATAGCATAAAATGTAGTAGAATATAATGTAAATCGAGATAAGAAAGACTTATCTTCATTAGATAGATAAGAACAATGTTCGAAGCGTGAGAGCTTCCGATCGTATGAGGATGCTTACAAGTTCTTCCAATTCACGAAATGGAGAAAAGTAGATGTATTACAAGGCTTTTTGGGTGGGATTGGATCCCTTTAGAATAGCTAATGAGCTTTGTATATATAGCTAAGGAGAAGGAATCTCCCGCATTAATCTCCCTTGAATAGGATTTGATCTCCTTCTTAATGGCACTTGAATTCTCCTTAAATGCTCTTAATCTCTCCTTGATTCTGCATTAATTACGCTTGATCTCCTCTTAATAAGCCTTGATCCTCTCTTAAAGATGGTTGATTCCCTCCTTGATGGCTGAAATAATGCATACAACCGTTGGAGATCTCGGAGTAATAAAGGAGAAAATCTCGCTGGTCCGTTGCATCTAGGAATCAGGCGACAGTCGCATGGCTCACGTCTGACGGGTCTGATGCGTCCGACCGATTGCGTCAAACAGTCGATGCCCATTGGACGAATGGTCGATTTTCCGACCCCAACAATGCCATAGAGGGTAATACGAGGTTTCTTTTTATAGCCATATGATGTAGCAAAAAAATGAGGTTTCTATTTATAGCCATTTCATATGACCGTTTGTGACAAATTTGACCATTATGGGCGGCACATGGTGCATCACAAAAAAAAATTGTGCTATACCATGTGCCGTCCAAAACGGTCATTTTTGGACAAGTTTTGGGCGGCAACATGTGCAGCCCAATTTTTTTTATTGGGCGGCTTTATGTGTCGTTCAGGTAGTTCATTTTTGTTTTATATGCTGCATGATAATGGCCACATAATGTTTTTATACATTTGCAACCTTACGTAAGTATAACAGACACCAAACTTGCTGATTTGCTGATGCTGCAGTGACTTTTGCAAAATATTAATTAGTACTATGACTTCTTTGTTCATCCATATTGCTTTTTGTAGATTTTCGTTCTGTTATTTCTACAAAAAATCGATAACAGATTACTTCATTAAAACCATAGAATACAATACAACATTACAAATCCACACAATTACATCCAGATAACTACAAGATTGAGTTGGTGTCATTGCGTTGTGCAGATTATCTCGTTGATCGACTGAAGAATCCTAAAGGAGGGTGAGCCTATAATGACCAAGTCAAACCCGTCGAACCTTCTGATTTGCCCCTTTTTCTGGCAACAGCACAGAAATACTTGAAATCTACAAACCCCGATTCAGTATCATATAATGAGCTCCTTATAATATTGAACTGAAATTTGTAGATTCCAAGTATTTTTATGCCGCTGCCAGAAAAAGGGGAAAATCAGAAGGTTCGACGTGGTCATCGAAGGCTCACCCTTCTTTAGAATTCTTGAGGCGATGAACGGGATAATGGCCACCAGGCAATGACTCCAACTCAATGCTGTAATAATAACATTATTCATACATTTGAAGACTTGTGTAATAAAAAACTAACAACATCCAAATAACTACAAAATTGAGTTGGTGTCATTGCGTTGTGCAAATTATCCCGTTGACCGACTGAAGAATCTTAAAGGAGGGTGAGCCTACGATGACCATGTCGAACCCGTCGAACCTTCTGATTTGCCCCTTTTCTAGCAGCGGCACAAAAATACTTGAAATCCACAAACCCCGGTTCAGTATCATATAAGGAGCTCCTTATAATATTGAACCGGAGTTTGTGGACTCTAAGTATTTATGTGCCGCTGCCAGAAAAAGGGGCAAATCAGTAATGACGGGTTCAACTTGGTCATCGAAGGCTCATCCTTCTTTAGAATTCTTGAGGCGGTGAACGGGATAATGGCCACAAGGCAATGACACCAACTCAATGCTGTAATAATAACATTATTCATACAATTGAAGACTTATCTAATCAAAAAACATGGTTATAACTTATTGCTTGTAATCATAACCCCGATAATATATCTTCTTCCTCAACTTGACGTTTGAATCTGAAAGGGTGTCGCACATCCTTTTAAGCTCATTTCTTTCTAGCACCAATTCTCTGATAATCTTGGCAGCATTGTCGTCGTACGACAGATCAACCCACTTAAAGGTACGACAACCTCTCATCTCCCCATCCCGCTCCATTGGGATGTAATCCTTGCATGTGAGGTACCTTCTTTTATAGTGAATGGGCATGTCGCAAGTGTACAAGACCAATTGCATTGGCACATTGTAACCGGAGCCAATGCACTGTTGGACATGCTGGACGACGAAGCCATACTACCCAACGATCTTGATTTCTCGGATCTAAAATATGATTTTTTTATCGCAATGTATAAACTCTGAAAAAATAAATAAAGCCAAAGAAAGATGATTAATGTTACCGAGAATGAAATTTGCTGATCTGGTCGAGTTTTCTCCACCACCGAACTTGAATGTTGTTTTGGGTGTGGAAGAGACTGAAATTGGTTGTGGTATTTATAGGCATTTTGGACGGCATCAGGTGCAGCACAAAGGCACCCTTTTGGACGGCACCAGGTGCAGCACAAATATAACACCTCTCATAGATCTGGACGATACCTGGTGCAGCACAAATAACCCTTTTGGACGGCACCTGGTGCAGCACAAATGGTTATATTTCTATGTTATATTATATCCAATTTGATTATATATTATGGTTTATATCCTATAGTTATATCCACTGTGGTTATATCATATGATTATATCCTATAGTTATATACTATGGTTATATCTTATAGTTATATCCACTTTGATTATATCATATCGTTATATACTATAGTTATATCTCATAGTTATATACTACGATTATATATAATTTCGTTATATCATATCGTTATATACTATGGTTATATCATATCGTTATATACTATGATTATAATCATATCGTTATATAATATGATTATATCTAATTTCGTTATATCATATCGTTATATACTACGATTATATGTAATTTCGTTATATCATATCGTTATATCATATAGTTATATCTCATAGTTTATATCCTATAGTTATATCCACTTTGGTTATATCATATCGTTATATACTTTCGTTATATCATATCGTTATATACTATGATTATATCTAATTTCATTATATCGTATCGTTATATACTATGATTATATGCAATTTCTTATATCATATTATAATATCCTATGGTTATATCCAATTTCTTATATCATATGATTATATCCTATAGTTATATACTATGGTTATATCTTATAGTTATATCCACTTTGATTATATCATATTGTTATATACTATAGTTATATCTCATCGTTATATACTACGATTATATCTAATTCCGTTATATCATATGATTATATCCTATAGTTATATCTTATTTCGTTATATCATATGATTATACCCTGTTGGACGACACTTAGTGCAGCACAAAGTGGTACACAAACTCAACCAAAAGTCTCATCTCACAGGTACCCTTTTGGACGGCACCAGGTGCAGTACAAAGGTACCCTTTTGGACGGCACCTGGTGCAGCACAAGTAAAACACCCTATGTTGCACTATGTGCCGCCCAAAACGGTCATATTTTGCCATTTTTAACGGTCATGAACCCATTATAAATACAAACCGAAATCATCTACTCATTCACACAATTTTCACTCCATAACTTCTCACAATCTTCTCGTGTGTTCTATTTGTTCTAATGGCGCCTTTGGTTCTCAAAGTTTACCAAAATGGGTGAATCACCTACAATCGAATGATACGCCAACGAAGTGGGGTGGACATGTTTTTCCATGGCTACGAAGGTGGCGAGGTCCGCATGTTACATATGAGGGATGTCTCGCCTGGAGGGGGGGGGGGGGGGGGTTATCATTGGGTTACTTGTTCATGGCGTTATTTTATAATTCAACAACCGGGGTTCACCCTGGGCGGATTTTTTACTTTCCACCCGGTGTGTATCCTCCCCGACTCCGTGAGGTGGTAGATGAGGATCACGTAGCTAAAATTATAGCTCTTTACAGACCTGGTGTTCCAGTGACCCTTTACACCGAGGTTGCACACCCGAAACGTCATATCCCGGGTCTTTTAGAAAATCCGGAATCTGAGGTGGATGACGGTAGCTCTGAGGATGGCGGGGAGACCGATTCTGATGAGAATTAAAAAGCTTTTTATGATTCATGTTCAACTAGTGTACGCTTTAATGTTTACGTCCTCCTTTGTATTTGTTAATGATTCCCAAATAATATTATTGTCTCGTATTGCATCTTCCTGAATCAACAACAAATCGAATCAACACAAACGATTATAAACACAATATACGGTCAATCTCAATCAAACTAAGCAAATCAAAATACAATGACATAAATAGATTCAATTACAATCCAAAAAGCCTAGGTAAGTATGTCGGGTCGACCTTGTTCCGCCCGCTCCACTACATAATTCTTGAACCTATCCTTAAAGCGCTCATGACTATCCCATCCATCAACACTTGGGTACTTGTAACTGAACCACTGCCTCAGAGGGGGTGGAATTGGACAACGATCATCAACAAGCCAAATCTGTAAACATAAACAATAAAATTATAAGAATTTTTAAAGAATAAGCAAATACCAGAGGAGTAGCGCTCCACGTACTGGTACGTAATGGTCTCTCTTGCCTACATGTGCTATCGCATAAACCTTTGTCGGAGGCTCAGCACCCGGGGGGGGGGCACAATGGAAGACATGTGTGCGGTTCAAACCATGATAAGACAACAACCGCCACTTGGTGTTTCGTGGAAAACACCAAACCTGTAATAGGCATCATACACCAGAAGTTCCTTGTCCACGGTGAAGCAATATAATTCAATTTCCTAACAAATGCTTCCACCGTCAACTCATCCTCCCCAAGCAGCGCTATGTAGTTGGCTCGATGTGTCTGGAGGTGCTTCGAAAGCTCTAACCGGACATCAACGTAGTCCTCTTCTCGGCGACCTAGTAAAACGGCAAGGGAACGATACCCGCAATGACCATCGCCTTTGACACTTTGTACACTAGAAATGTATGCGAGCATGAAAAGGTCAATATTCTCATGTCCCTATTTGAAGCCAAGATACTTGAGCGACTTGTTTGAAGCGGATTTGGACTTGTTTGAAGCAGATCTGGACTTTGCAGGTTTAGTGGCACTTGCCTTTGTTGTTGAGACTCCACTGCGAGGTCTTCCGCTAGAAGGACATCCTTTCGATGCTACAGACGATTTCGATCCCACAAACGATTTCACATTGGTCGTCTCTTTCTCTGCATCCGCATCCTCCTCTTCCACTCCCAGCTCCTCATCCATATCCTTCATATTTTGCTTTTCCTTCATCTTCTTACTTTTCGCATCCACATGCTCGTCCCAACCCATATTCCTCTTGGTACCGGTCTTTCTCGCATTCATCCTAGGCCTCCCCTTCTTGGTCTCACCACATGGCGGGTCTTCAATCTGGCACGATGTAGGGTCATCAATCTCACGCCACTTTTCCGCCATCTTCTTCAACCTAAATCCATCAACTTTCCCACAAAAGAACTCTTCAAAGAAGTCTTGCACCGTGACATTATCCGTTGTGATTGCAACACCATCATCGACATCAAGATCCTTAGCATCCACCCTTCCCATCTGATCTGCTTCCAGAAAATATCAACTTCTTCAGGCACCAACGGGTAACCCGTCTCCACATAGACCTTAATTGTGTGTGGGCAAGGCAATCCTAGTATGGACTTCCATAAAAAATCATCACATTTGTCCCGAATTTTCCCCTCCTTTGCTAACACAGCTTGGGCGTACAACATTCTCAAGCATTTCTCAGAGCACTTTTCAAGGATGTGCTTGAAGAAGACCTTAACCCACTTAGGGCCATTTACTATCTACATGGGAAAGGCAGTGCAATTCTTAGTCATCTCAAAACGGATCTTTCGATGCTGATCAACAAACATGTTGTCGATGTGTTGCACAATTGTGTCGAACCCTCCAACGGATGTCTCAATCATGTCCTTAACCATAAAGTGCTGACCCTCAACCCTGAAAATAATACACACGTTTACGTTTTACTAAATGACTTTTAAAACCCAGCTTGATTGCAAATGTTTGTATGAAAGTTACATGTTTGATGTTCTTGTGGCAAAATGGAGAACATCATCGCACCATGCCGCAACTAGCTTTTCCTTATGGAGATTAAACCAAGTTTCCTCGACATATTTCACAAGGCCTTCATTCCATGTCTCCTTAAAGTGAGCAAGTCCCTTTTCATACTCCTCCTTTGTGTGCGACCTCATCACCCAACGAACATTTCCCGAGAATTTCTTCTCGTCAATTTCCATCGACTTAGCATATGCCTTCACATTACGGTCTACATGGACCTGACACAAATGATGTCGAACCTTCGGAAACACCTTATCGGCGGCCTTGATCAGTTCTAGCTCTCGATCAGACATGATGCATACGGGACTTTTCCCCCCGAACAACCACTTCAATCGTGTCAATGCCCATGCATAGTGGCTTGCCGTCTCCCTTTCCATGAACGCCAGAGCGATACAATATGTGAAGTTGGTGCAAGCAAACCCAACAATCTGGAATAGTGGCATACCGTACCTATAAATGCAACACAAAGAATACTTCAAACCCGCCCAAAATACCATTATCTACTCATAATACTAAAACGAGTAGAGTTTACCTGTTGGTTTTGTACGTCGAATCCATGATGACGACATTAGGGAACAAACACAACAAATGTCGGGCGTCTGGGTGAGAAACAAACAGGCACGATAATACCTCCTTCCCATCTGCCCTCGTTTTAGTAGCGGTGTCCAGCAAATAGCCTTTGTCCTTCAAACACCCCAACGACCATTGCGTCACATTCAGATTGCCCAGGGATTTCAACCTCTCCTTAGCCCTAACAGTGTACACTTGCCTCCTCGATACCGTTGAACCCGTATATTCATTCATAATCTGTGTAGAAATAACCTTGGGTCTTGCACCCTCCGCAGTATCAATCATCACTTTTCTACGTTGCTCCTCCGTAAGTCGGGAAGCAAATGCATGGCCAATCAAGGTGGTCGAAAGCATATGATTATGGCATGCTCTAGCAACCGATATGGTCCACCCAGGAGCTCTACTAGCATTTCCTTCACTAAAAATACCATGCAACAAAAAGGGACAATCCTTCTTCTTTGACCTAGCTTTATTCACTCGTATCGGGCTGACCTTTTTACCATCGACTAACTTCTTTTTTTGTCGGACCTAGGTAACCCGGATCTCTCACAATGAAATATAATCCATCTAGGCTTTGATGATTTAGTAGTGATCACCATAAAAAGACTAAAACTGACCTTTTGCACTCACTCCCTCAAACCCTCCATACTCGAAAATATCTCATTAGTAGTAAATGAGATGAGAAGTCGATTGCTAGAAATTCATCATCACTAGAATCACCTTATTTATATAAAAAATTAGTACATTAGAGACTAATTAATAATTACATTTATAAAAAAAACTAATTTAAGCATTATTTCTAAACTTCCTACATACACACATTTATGTTATTTCTAAACATTCTACATATATAAATCTATGTTATTTCTAGACATTATACATACATGCATATAGTTTATTATGAAAACACAATCATTTCAGAGACTAATTAGTATTTACATTTATTATGAAAAAACAATCATTTTATTTCTACATTTATCTAAATATTATATATACAGGTAATATCTAATTACTTTATATTGTAAAAAATTACAAATATTACGTACCCTGAAGTACTGAGGAGAAATCGGCGACTGAAAATCAACTTCATCATCTAGAGATGTGGGCGCGCTCGAAGACGACTCGGACAACCCCCTCCAACAAGGATCGCTTGACGACGACATATATATAGCCGAAAAATTACAATAGGTTTGAAGTATTTTATTTCGTTGTATTTCAATGGTGGTTCAACTATTATTATATATATATAGTCAGCCATATAACCGTTTAGACTAAAACGGGATAATTCTGGGCGGCACTATGTGCATCATAAATTGACCGTTAAATTTCAATCGTACACTCTCTGGACTGCACCTAGTGCCGTCCAGAAACCGGTTTCAATAAAACCGTTTTTTTTGGACGACAATACATGCCTCCCAAAAACCCTTTTTCCAAAAAAACCGGTTCAGTAAACCGATTTTTTGGGCGACACGTATTGCCATCCATAAAAACCGATTCACTGAATCGGTTTTTTAAAATAAAATTTCATCATAATTTTTTTTTTTAAAAATAAATTCATCTTGAATGACACCTTGTACAACATAAGAAACCCGTTCTTGTGCTGCACAAGGTGCCGTCCAAGATGGAGCGTGAAGTTGAAAAAATCGGAGTGCTCGGTTTGTTGCCGTAAATTAACTCATAACATTAAGTAAGTCCAACAGGCCGGATGAGTGCAAGACTGCAAGGCAAATGAAACGACGCCGTCTTCGAACAAGTCGCAACTCATAATTAGGGCTTTTGGCGGGTTGAACTCTGCATAGTGAAGTCTCAAGTTAGGTATCTCTGTGTCATTCTCGCTCTCAATCCAACGACAGTCGGGAGGTAAATTCAGTACTTCGATTCATTGTTTTCCCTTTTCTATTTCCTTGGGTATGAATTTTCGAATTAATAGAACGATCTTTGGTGTTTTGAACATTGCATTCTCTTCTATGATCCTTCTAGGGTTTCGTTTGAGGTCTCCGTGAGACAGGATGAGCGGTGGGGCTGAAAAGGGCTCGGCGAATACGAAGACGCCTGCTGATTTTCTCAAGTCGATAAGAGGCCGACCTGTCGTCGTCAAGCTCAACTCCGGCGTTGATTATCGTGGTAAAGTTGGACTCTTTCTTCCTTTTTGTCTGTTCTTGTTAAGATTTTCGTTGTACTGCTTTCGCTTGGTTGGTTGTTGGAGTTTCCAAACCTAGAAAGCCGGAAATTGTTAGCTGACAATGGAAAACCTCTTATTTGGGCGGGGAAGGTGCGATTCTGTGGTTTTAGAATTGTGCTTCTGTTGGAGACTTGGGTGCTTGAAGTAATACCGTGAGCTAACGGGCTCAATGTCTTCGTTTTTAGGCTGAGGTTTGGAAGCCTCCTTTAGGTTTAGGTTTCTCTTATTTAATCTTCTATGGAATTTTTGTATGAAGTGCTGGTTGGACTCTCCATGAATCTTCGTTTTCTTTGCATTGGATAGATTCTCTAGGTATAAGGTCCTTCTGAACTTGAAGTTTGGTAAAATTGGGATTGGTTGCATCTAGGGATGTAATGGAGCAAGATAGGAGGAGTAGTATTATTTTCTACCACGTTTAAATCCTTATTGGTTATAAGGGTGTAGATGGCATGTAAATACAGCCACAATCCTGCCAGGGGGACGAGGACAGGAGGGAATTACAGAAAGGACCTGTCTTGTTGATCCCTAGATCCCTGTTGATTGTTACAATGAACTGTAGCTTATACTGTGGGTTTAAGCTCTATTTGTGCGGTTTACTAGCTGAAAATTGTAAAAGCAATAGCTTTAGTTGGAGGCATGTAATGTTACAGGTTAATTCATGAACATCCTGAACAGCAGTTGTCAACTGTAATTTTCAAATTTATGTCATTGCTTATAGCTTTTGCCGTTGGACTATATAATTACAACTGTCCAGTTTGATGGAATTGGATGCTAGTGGTTTATGGCATTGGACCAAAGACTTGAGTTAGTGTCTTATTTGGTGTGTTAGAAAAGCTAGTCTTTTCTTGTTGCTAAGTTGTTAGGAAATAAAGAATGTATCACCATAAGTTAAATTATGTGAGCAAGGGAGGGATATGATGGATGATAAGGTTGATGAAGACAATAGGAGACCGAGGGATGCGAAAGTGGAGAGCTGTAGGCTTGGATTCCTTTCCTGCTTTTCATGACCCTCCATCAGTAAACATCACCTCCCCTTTTTCCTATGAACAAGGTAGTAAGCATGGTAGTGGATTTAGGTTGGTTGTTCATTTTGATTTAATGTGATTATAGGTTTTCTCTCATCTTTTGAGGTGACTTGATATGATGTTACTAGGATACAGGTTAGAGAGTTTTAGGCATTTGCAGCAGTGATGATGAACCTAAAAAATAGCTGTGTGATGGATTATAGGCCTCATACATTTAGGACTGAACAAGAGACTTAAGATCCTTCATTATGAAGGTTGTGCAATTGCTTTGGCTTCCTAGATATCAAAGAATGAAGTATAACTTCACAAGCCAGGGTATTGTGTGCATCATTTGATGTAAAGGTTAACCTTTAACATCTTGAAAAGAAGTTGTCAACTGTAATTTTTCAAATTTCGGTCATTGTGTATAGCATTGGTCATTGGACATTTGGACTATGGCATCACAACTGTGCCAAAGTTGATGGGAATGGATGCTAGTGGTTTGTGGCATTAGTTGTTAAAGATATCAAAGGCTTCAGTAAGTGTCTTATTTGGTGTGTTAGAAAAGATAGTCATTTGTTGCTATATTGTTAGGAAATAAAGAAATTTATAACCATATATTCAACTATGTGAGCAAGGGAAGGATGTGCGTGGATGATAAGGTTCATGAAGACATTAGGAGAACAAGGGACGCTAAAGTGGAGGGCTGTAGACTTGGATTGCTTTTCATGACCCTCCATCAATAAACATTACTTGTCCCTTTTTCTTAAAGACAAGGAAATAAACATGGTAGTGGATTTAGGTTGGTAGTTCATATTGGTTTTTAATGTGCTTGTAGGTTCTCTCATCTTTTGATATGACTTTATATGATGTTACTAGGATACTGGTTAGAGTTTTAGGCATTTGCAGCAGTAATGACTAATGAGGAACCATGGATTTAGCTGTGTGTTGGATTATAAAGCCTCAAACATTTAGGACAGAATAAGAGACTTTAGATCCTTTATTATGAAGGTTGTGCAATTGCTTTGGCTTCCTAGATATCAAAGAACAAAGTATAACTTCACAGGCCGGGGGTATTGTTTACATCATTTGATGTACAAGTCACCAATGACTTGGAATCATGATTTAGGCATGGTAGACTATAGTGAATAGTGACAATAAGGCCTTTTGTATTGGTCCTCTTTTTGAAACAATAAGAAGTTTTCATATGTTGTCCTACATGTGAATTACAATATGAATAAAAGTTCTAAAAAAACTTTTTAGTCTGCGCAAAGATGCATGTTCAGTGAGCTTATCCTCTTATGCAGGCATCTTAGCTTGCCTTGATGGATACATGAATATAGCTATGGAGCAAACAGAAGAGTATGTCAATGGACAGCTGAAGAACAAATATGGAGATGCTTTCATTCGTGGAAACAATGGTAAAAATCAGCATCTTATCTTAATATTTCTAGTAGACTACTACAATGGTGTTGAGACCCAATTGTTTTCTCCTGGAATGCAGTGCTTTACATCAGTACATCGAAGAGGACAATGGGGGATGGAGCATAAAATTCATTCTAGAGTGCTGATTTTGGATATCCATTCCTAAACTTACAAAAGGGAAGTGTGGTATTTGGACAGAATCTTGTGGTGTGCTGTAAACATCTTAAAGACAGCTAACATTGTTTTCAGAGCTGAGCTGGTCATGTGATTCTCAATCTAAGGTTTGAGCTGGTTCTATTCTGGTTTTGCATGCTTGGTTGTATTTTCGTCTACTTAAATCCGAATAGGTGCTCCAACTGTGTAACATATTCCTGTCATCTATGCCCTTCTAAAAAAACATGATCACCTACACTTGCTCTGCCTAAATCTTATTCCTTTTGTCGGGCACTCGTATGTATCCAGACATGTTGTTTTGTCTACTCCCCCCATCCATCCACCAGACTTTGTCATGTGATGGAAATAGATTTGTTAGAATATGATCCAGACTTGATGTAACGGTATCAAGTTCTGGCGTTGAATTTCTTACCTTCCAAATGATACAAATTCAATTGACTTGTTCATCCACCACAAATATATATAAAAATAAAAAAAAGATTTTACTTAAAAGTCTAAACAATAGGCTTCCGAGTTTTTAAAATTATATCCTAATGTAATAAGTTACTCTATGGTATACAGATTTCTCGAATGCTAAACATGAAAGTGCTATAACAGATTCTTCAAATGCTAGCTTCGGCCACAGAATTTCAAACTCCAGATCATCAAGCAATGCACGATTGCAGTTTTACAGTAATTCCTGTCACTGATCATGACAACACTTGTGGACATAATAAAAGTCATAGATAGATAGAAATTAACATTTTTCATCCTCTATTTCCAACAATGAAGGGGACCAATATCCCAGCAACATTGCTGTTGCCTAAAGAGCCCAACTGTAAAATGAAGCATAAAACAGTCGTTTGTTCTGATAGGCCTACCAATTACATTATTATTATTAAGTTTAATGGCAAGGAGTTTTGCCTTGAAATTAAACAGGAAAACTAAGCTGTTTTTACAGAGGGTTTTCCATTTCATTGTCATTCCTTTGCTGACTCAGATGCAGGTTCGCAGTGGATAACTGCCCAGATCAGAGCCCTTGGTGACGGTGGCGCCTTCTTGTTCCTGAAACAAATTTCATATTCATAGACATTGAACATAGAAGAATACAGCCTAAAGAGAAAAGAAAAGAAAAACACAACAGTGCAAGCCAAAATCAGATAGATTGCTTGCCAATTGCATTCGATTTTATTCTTTATGGTTGTTTTCTTAGTAATTGCTCAAAACGAAGCAAAAGTTATGTATAATAGACCTAAGTGAAGAAACAGGTATTGGGAAATGCACAACATTTGACATGTAGAGCTAATAAAAGGAGGGTGGTCATTAAACACTGAAACTTCCGAGGATAAACTATAATTATAGGAGAAGAAGAATTGAACTATACCCATTTGATCATTGAAGTCACAACATCTTCCAGGGAGCCGGCTCCATTAACTGCAAATGCACCTGGATTTGTAGTCGAACCTATACCAGAAACAGCAGCTGTTGTATGGTAGGTAGATGAGGAATTCATGCTTGGATGTCCTATCATACCGAGCTCGTTGCTTCCACCAAAATGCACACCTGTCGGATTTCCAGCTGAGGTTGATAAACAAGCACCTTGGGAAACCATTGGAGAGTTCATAGAACTATTCGTAAAATCTGGGTGATGAACCGTGCTTAGCTTATGGTCACTCCATAATGGTTTTGAGGCATAACCCATATTCTGTGCCCCACTGCTACCAAGATCCGCTACTTGACATCCTGTATTGAATCTTGAGATGTTGGATGCAATGTGCAACTCGTTTGCTCCATTGAAAGCAGATGAATTAGCATTGTTGCTCGGGTTAAATGCTTGCACCAAAGAAGGTTGCGGGTAGCCGACATTTGATCCAAATGAAGTTGATTGAGCACCTGACGACTGCACACCGCTTGGCCAATTCCCGGCACTTCTACTTGAACCCGTAAACCCAAATCCCGGATCTGGTTTATAAGAAACCGGTGCCACAGAAGAATGATTTCCTAAACCTCCTTGGTGCCGGATCTCTTGAGAATGATCTTGTAGCAACAGAGAGTTGCTTGGAAGGCCGAGAACGGGGTTACTGCCATTAGAGACTGAAAAATGCCCACTTGCTTGATTTGTGGAAGAGAAGTCTCCAGCAACTCCTACAACACCCTTTTTCAGTGGAATCTGCAGCTGATCAAACTCCAATGATGTTGGCATCCCTTGGAGTATGTTTCCAGTCTGATCCCTGGGCAGCTGAAACTTGCTCGAATCTGTGATGGGGCCCTGAGTCATTTGAGCATGTCCAAGTGGTGCTATCCCTGAAGGTGATATGCCATGGATGCTGAGACCCGCTGGGGAGTTCAATCTCCCGAGCATCCCAGCAGGCGGAAGAGATCTAAAGGCATTATTCTGGAACGATGCAGTGCCATTAAAGTTATGAAAATTCATGGGGTTCATTCGCAGATAGGCCGAATCTGCACCGCCCAAGGCAGCAACCATATTAGCTTGTTGGTTAGCCACAGAGCTGAGCCTTTTCAGGTATAGCCTATATTTCTGCATGAGAAGAAGGGAGTAGTGAGAACCGGGAAAAAAAAGGGACTACTGTTAGCAGTGTAAGCCAACTGAAGGAGACCAAGGAAAACAATCCTGACCTGGAGATGGCTAGCCACATTTTCTCTACTAAGCTTCTCAACATTCATCAGTTCCAGTATCTTCTTTGGCACTGCCCCTATATCAAAGAAACATAGTTAACGAATCGACATTAATGTTATTTACGGAGGAATAGCTTCAGATGATAATGAAAGGAATGTCAAGCAAGTATGGATAAACATCAAAGAAGCTCCAAAGGTAGGAGCTTGCAGCTTAAGCTTTGTTGTTAATTTTTTTTCATGCGATACAGCTTCTAGCCTTTCAAGCTATTCAATAGTTTGTTACCATCAAATTATCAGAAAACGAGAGCTTGGCAACTTACTCTCAAAGCCAAGTTGATTAACAGCAGCAACAAACTTGCGGTGCAGCTCCACAGACCAGACAACCCGAGCTTTCTTTTGGGAAGATGAATCATCATTATCGTTCCCATTCTCATCAGTTTCCTCATCTTCATCCTCATTTTGGTCCTTCCTTCTTTTGCAATGCCTTCCATCGTGATCAGAATCGCCTGCCCTTGAACAGTTCTGTCCTTCATCAGTTGGGCATAACTTCTTGTCTCGGTTATCAGAATTACTTTGGTCCTTTTTGTCTGTTTTCTTTCTCCTTAGAACATGCTGCCATATGTTCTTCAACTCCTCGAGTCTGACAGGTTTGAGCAAATAGTCACAAGCTCCGTGAGTAATCCCTTTCATAACCATCTTGGTATCTCCATTTGCAGACAGCACTGGAAGCAAATTAAGCGTAAACAAACAAAAAGGCTGAGGGGAAAATGCAGACTTGACACCAATTATCTATATTTTGTTAGTAAAGGCAAAATACTGAAAACACAAATGAACTCGGAGAAATTCAATCTAGGCACCATGACATTCGGCATAATTTCAATAATTTACATGACATTCTCAATAAGATGTCATGTAATTTTGAAATTATGCAAATTATGCCGAATGTCACAATAAGATGTCAAGGTACCTATGTGAAAATTTCACAATAAGATGTTTCACCTTATAAATTCTGTTCTTGTATGGATGCATTAATAAACATATCATCTGAGCTGGTAATTTCAATTGGTTTGACCAACAAGGTCATAGTGAAATCCAGAGACATGCTGACAAATTACCAAGTAAAGAATCTACCAAACCAAATACCTCTCTGTTGAGTTACCGAAATTGGAAAAAGACTCTAGCATAGTTAACATTAAATTGAGCTCTATAGTTAGAATAGACCACATTAATAGATTCTTATCAACAGTAGTAAGGATATATTAATTTCACCGGCTCTATATCAACGGACCAATTTAGTTTTATGCATCTAATCTAAGTGCTCTGACAAAGTGGTCTGCACATAACGAAAATGAATGTCCCAACAATACATATAGTTTGCTTTGCATTCAATGTTATTACATCTTGTGTTACATCTCTAAATTTTTCAGTTACAGAAATCTGCCCGTAAAAGTTCTACAAGCAGAAGTAAGACAGATCGACAGAACTGGCATTTCTCATACCGAATTACCATTCTTTGTCTTCCATAGCAATTCTTTCAAAGCAAATTTCCACTTAAAAATATTCACCATAAGTAAAGTAGTGAAACATGTATGATTAAAAAAGACGAAACTTTTTCCAATAACTCAATGGAAAGCAAAAAGTGAGAGAACTTACTTATTACAGGTAGGTCCATTTCAAGCCCCACGAGCTCAAGCAACTTAAAACCATCCATATCAGGCATATGAACATCACTAATGACCAAGTCAAAATTGTCTCTATTCTCTCTCAATAATTCCAGTGCATCGATAGCTCGATCCCTTGAAGTAACTGCAAAATTGATGGCAAAACCTTTAAGAGATAAAAATCAACATACCATAATTTCCACTGGATAGCCAATCATCAAATTATCTCAGATCCTAACTTTACAAGATCTTAAAGTCATATGTCAAATAAAATCAAAGCAGTCAGTATCAACACCAGATTCACAAGCACCGAATTACATGGTGTCAAAATAAGTAAAACTAGAAAATACAATAGAGGATTCATCTTGATTCAGAATCTACAGACACCAGTGATTTAATCATAAACCCCCAGATCTAAAATGTGAAAAAGAAGTACAAGCATACAATCCAAAATCCCCAATCATCCCAACTAATATTAGAGCAGTCACAAGATCCACAAGTTCACCATAGACAAATTACAAGTTAGAGAAAGCGACAACATTGTCAACCATCATCAAGTGGTAGATCTACCAAAAATCCACAAATCTACATGCCCATAAAACCCCCAATAAAGACCCAAGTTTGTATTGACTAACAAAACCCTAACAGAGAGAGAGAGAGAGAGAGAGAGAGAGAGAGAGAGAGAGAGAGAGAGAGAGAGAGAGAGAGAGAGAGAGAGAGAGAGAGAGAGAGAGAGAGAGAGAGAGAGAGAGGAGAGAGGAAGAGAAGAGTAAGAAAAACCATGATATTGGCACTTCCGGAGCAAAGTCTCAAGTAGCCGAAGGCAAATGGGGTCGTCGTCAACGGCCAAAACTCGCATGCCCACAGGAAATTGGTCATAGTGCTCATCGTTTCTCATCTCAACAGTCATTTTTTAGAACACCCAGATGAAAGCTTGAAGATTTCAATCCCTAATTTCTCCTTTTCCTCCTTCGATTTTGCCCTTGATGATTGTGTCGGCTCAGAAGCAGAGCAATAACCAGAAAAAACACACACAGAAAAAAATAGCCGAGAGAAGCAAGAATAAAACAGGGAGAGAAAGGTTGGGAAGAGTCCCAAATTTGAAAAGATTGAGGGGGATTTTGTTCAAAGGAAGTGGATTGGGGAGGAGCCAACAGATTGGAATTCTTGGAAGGAAATGAATTGGGAGAGTTGAAATGGAATCATTTCTGTAAGAAAGTAAAGATTTTGATCTAAAATACATAAATAAAAAGTTGAATGGGTGTTAAATGAAAATAAAAAAGAGATTTTTAATTTCCTTTTGAAAGGAATTTTAATGGAATCTTAACCATATATGGTTCTGTGAAAGCTGGATTAAGCATGCAGGGGGGTCAGACTTACCAGAGTGCTACACCTTTTTCTTTTCTTGTTTTCTTCTCTTATTTTTATGATTTTTTTCCTATTTTATATTGAAGTTTTTGTTGAATGTGATTATGTGATGAATAAAATATATTGTAAATTTAGTAATGAAGACATGATTGAAGTAACAGAAACGCGTGACCTCACGCGCCAGTGACAACTATTTTTGCATCTCTTTTCTTTTTATATTGTGGCAATCATGTTGGCATATTGAAAACTTTGGCCACATAATGATTTCTCGTTCATGACTTGGTTTGGACTTTTTCCTCACTGTAGAAAGTTTTGGAGTGGATACCTATTGACAGTTCCTGTAGAGACAAATTTACATACTCCGCAATTAATATTTTGTTCTGTAACGGTCTTTTTATCTATGTTAGATAATTTTAGTTTGGCACTTGTTATCCTAAATAATAATGTTTAAAATTTTATCTATGTTAGATAATTTTAGTTTGGCACTTGTTATCCTAAATAATAATGTTTAAAATTTTTAAATATTTTTTCTACGTCCAAACCGTGTTATTTGTTAGCCCAAAAAAGGATTGAGTGGTTGACCCCTCCCAACATCAGCATCTCTTTACACACGTTCAACATGAATCAAATCCGAAAACTCTGGATAGAACATTTAAGAGAGTCAAGTGTAAAATCACTAGATCAAATAAAAATTAATCTTTTTAAAAAACTTTAAAATTCCTTTTAAATAAAACATAACCAATCTTTCTACAATAAAGTGCTTAACTATATCATGTCATTATGACATAGGTTAAAAAAATCATTTTCGTAAAAATGTATTTATCTAAATTAGACCCTTTTGATTCACCTTTAATGTTATAACCTTTTATACTTAACTTTTCAATAGTCTGCTAATGTTTTTTAACAACTTTCGTCAAGTCAAAGTTTTTTTAACCAACTACCTGTTATTCTAGTAGGATGTAAAGGTAAATCTCTTAAATAATGTTTAAAATTTGAATCATAGAATTGTGAGTGATATGGATCGGATCGGGTTGGGTTGGGTGGCTAGTCATCGTATAAGCCTATGCAAAGTCCGAATTTAGACTTGTTGGTCAATGGATCGATGGAAGGTCAAGAATAAGTGTGTAAATGTATCTCATACCTGAAATTTGAAAGAAAATAAGGTCATTATTATGAGCTCGTGAATTATTTTATTCATTGTCAATTGGTTTTGAGTTAGAACCTTATAAGCTTATGTATTGAGCTTTATGTGTGCGTGTACAACGAACACGTCCCCATAATTGGTCCATCGGACTTTAACATGGTATTAGTGTTAAGTGATAACTGGGTTAGACAATTATCACTTAGGGGCATGTGGAGATGTATCCCACATCTGAAATTGAAAAGGAAACAAGACCATAAGCTCATGAATTATTCCACTGATTGTCAACTGATTTTGAGTTGGAACATTATAGACTTACGCGTTGGCCTTTATGTACGTTTGTGCACGAATGGACATGTCTCCCGTGATTTGCCCACCAAACTTTAACAATAATAAATCAATATTCTTATTCTTAAAAATTACATAAGATTGATCATGTAATACTAGGTTTTTAGTAAAATTATCGCAAACCGCGTGTAGATATATGAGAAATCTTAGCAAAGGAAAACAAGGAGACAAACCAACAATATCTTGATATACAAGTTGATCTACACATGAGAAGTAAACGTATGACGACCCGTAGGAGTCGATCGTGGATCATAGATAGGTTGTCAAAAACTCAATATGGATAGTGGAAATTAAAACAATCAAGGCTAGAAGCAATATATAAACCAAATTGGACTGCTTTTTCTTCTATCTACACACTACGTACGCCACGCACCTCCTATGAAGTATGTACTCCACTCCCTCCAACAAACTGGGTAAATGAATCCGATAACTAGTCCACTTATATGTTACTCTTGTTATACATATATGAACATATCAACATGATGATGTCTTCATTATTCTTAAAAGGTTTAAGGTTTAGAGCATATTGTAATACGATAATAATACATGTATACCTATTTTATTATTCCATCTATTAAGCAATACTTGTTATTTTAGTTTTTGATACAATTTTAGGAAATCTAATAATTAAGTTAAAATATTACAAACTGTTTCTAAAATTTACAATTTAATAATTATCCATCTCATTTCTAACTAATGAATGAAAAAAATTTGCATAGAAAGTGCTAATTAATTTGTACAATTTTCAATAACATACTTCGCAACTCAATAATAAATTATTACTTAAAACTCTAAAATGACAAATATTTCTTAACAAAAATAAAATGCTAAAACGATACTTATTTCTTAATGGATGGAATATTATATATAAATAAGTAATGTCGAATTAATAACTAAGAGAGAGGGAGGGAGGGAGGGAGGGGGGGAGGGGGGGAGGGAGGGTCATCTATGAAATTTCATTCACTTGATATGCATAACAAAATCTATTTATACAAAGTTCTTATTACATGAATCAAAGCCTCCAGCTCAGTTAATCTCTAACAACCTCCTCTGACTTCCTTTCTAACTTCCCTCTATTGTCACGTGAAGGCACGTGCATGTCTGACAAACTTAGCAGTTTGCTCTTCATGGAGAGATGAAACAAATGGTAAGGGAGAGTAACCAACTCCACGTTGGTCCAGCTGGTAACGAGGCTTGGCCGCTTAAGCGTCCTTACCCTGAGGTCTCGTGTTCGAGACCCCGGGGTGGCGTGTATGCAGCAACGTGGGTTGGGAGGAGCCGTCGCCCTAACGGGTTCGTCCACACTCCGATCCGGACGTAGGAAAAAATTACCGAACCGGGCGAGGGCTCAGCCCACCAAAAAAAAAATGGTAAGGCAGAGTCAGTAGGAACAATGATATCAGGATGATAAAATGAAACATAGTTTAAGGGAAAGTTTTCATCCACAAATTGATCGAGTGAATGAATGAG
Organism: Rheum nobile; assembly: GCA_027886185.1. NCBI lineage: Eukaryota > Viridiplantae > Streptophyta > Magnoliopsida > Caryophyllales > Polygonaceae > Rheum > Rheum nobile. The sequence continues at coordinate 4,627,098 of WOAB01000109.1, read as the reverse complement.
ATTTGGGTGAGAAAGCGTAGTATTCAGAGTACAATTTGTATGAGAAGATATGATCGTATAAAAGAACATCTCTGGTAATTTGTGTTTTGTGAGTCTTCAGATTATAGACTTTGAAGCCCTTCTTAGCATAAGGGTATCCCAAGAGAACACAAGGATTAGATTTAAGATGGAACTTGTTGAGATAAACATAAGTGAAGGTTGAAACAAAGCATAAGCATCCAAAAACTTTAAGATGCTCATAAGAGGGGCTAGATTGGTATAAAATGTCATATGGAGTAAGGTTGTAAAGAAGAGGATTATGTAGTCTGTTCATGATGTAAGTGGCAGTAAGGATGGAATCACCCTAGAATTGAAGAGGTAAGCTAGATTGAATCATAAGAGACCTTGCCATTTCAAGAATGTATCTATGATGCCTCTCTTCTCTCCCATTTTTTTGAGGAGTATATATACAAGAGTTTTGATTAATGATCCCTTTGGATTGAAGAAATGAGGTGAGAATAGAATTGAAAAATTCTGAGCCTTGATCGGATCTACAGGTTTTAACAGTAGATTGGAATTGAGTTTGAACTATGAGAATAAAAGAAGTTAGATGAGTTAGGACTTCATTGTTAGATTTCCTAAGAAAAGCCCAAACAATCCTGCTCTTGTCATCAACTATATTGAGGAAGTATTTGAATCCTTCATGAGTTGGAGTATTATATTGTCCCCATACATCACAATGTAGGAGTCCAAAAATGTGTTTGGCAATAGAAGAGCTAACTGGAAAAACACTTCTTGTTTGTTTTGCTAGAGGACAAACAACACAAATATGATCAAGCATAGGTAGAATATCATCCTTAATAGAAGTAATATGTGTGAGTTTTCAAGGGGAGCATGTCCCAATCTGAGATGCCAAAGAGTTGTGGCATTAGGTACAGACTTGCTAGATTTAGGTAGAAACATAGGTAAGATAGGTTCATTAAGAGAGGCTTGAAAGGAAAGCTTGAGATCGCTAGGGACCTCTTTATTGGCTCCTGGATCCATATAGTACAGGCCACCATGGTGCCTACCAAATGCCACCATCTTCATCTTTGCTTGGTCCTAAATTACGCAAAAATTAAGGTCAGTGGTAACATGATACTTGTGATCATGAACAAGTTTGGTAAGAGATAACAGATTGAAATGGAAACTGGGAACATAAAGGACTTTTTCAAGGGTGAGATTGGGTAAAAATACAGTGCTAATATGAGTGATTTATTTCACACTTCCATCGGGTAGGTTTATGACAGTGTTTGAGGGTGTAGAAACAACATTGTGAAGAATGGAAATATCTGAGGTCATGTGGTCTGTGGCACCACTCTCCATGATCCAAAAGTTAGAAGTGTGAGGATCTTATGCTAACATATACTCTAGAGATAAGATATCTTGTTATCATATCTAATTAAGGTAGTTAGGGTATTATGCTAACAAACTCTAACTGTAATTTAGCCCCCACCCTAGCTGCACCATGCATCCACCACCCCAGCCAGCCCGCGCAGCCATGCGCATCCCGGACCGCCGCCGCACTACCCCCGACCACTACGCACCGTCGTGAGCCACTTTTGGCCACCCAACCACGATTTTACCCCTTCTCCCACTCAAATTTTGTAACAATTACAAATTTTGATGATTTTAAGGATAATATGGTGTAATTTTCAAAAAAAAATATTTTTTAAAAATTAATGTATGAACCAATTTCATACAAAATTAATCAACTTTGGGCATTCGAGACATGAAATTCTAAATTTTTAGGGTTTGAATCAATTTTCACCAACATGAAAAATCAAGTATTTTTATGTGTGATTATGATTTATACAAGAAAATCATATCTCTTGCATAAATTAAACATACAAATCGATTTTAGGGTCAAAATTAAGCAAACAAAATCCGAATTTTAGCATGCATAATTTTGGTCAAGTGGCTGAATTTTTTTGAGTATATTAAGCACACAAAAGTCACAACTTTATGCATCCAATCAATTAAAATCACAATTTTAATCATACAAGTTAATCCATACATTAATTTTACCACTAAATTAAACCAAAATAATCAAGAACATGCATCAAAATTAACAACTTTAATTATGATCATATCAATTTATGAAAGATGCTCTGATACCACTTTAGGGATTTAGATGCTTTAAGCGGAATTTCAGAAAATGATTTTCTAACATCTAACTTAAGATCTCATGCATAATCTTGATACGAACCACATATGAAAGAGTAACATACCTTTTGATGCAAAATTTGTTTCCGAGATCACCCTAGAGAATAGAGCCTCAAGTGTGACTCATCTACTTAGTCCACACGAGCACTAAACTAGATCGTCTTGCCTTCGTTTGCTAGGACGAACGAACGAGAACAACAAAGCTCCACCAACAAATGTACGATTGTGAGTCCAACTCAATTTATGAGTACGGTTGTATACTTGTATGTGGTTTTTTTTTATTAGGTAAAAATTAGACTGGAAACCACAGAAGAGACGGTTTCTCAGTCTATAGCATCCTTACGGATGAGAATTACAAATTCTAGACTAGCTCGAATACCTTCCAAGGAACTCTGTTGGACTGTCTTTGCGATGAAGTCGGCCACCACATTTGTTTCTCGGAAGACATGAAAAATCTACACTGAAGAAAACAGTTGTAAAACACACAGGATATCAGAAATTAACATTTTAATATCTCATGGACAGTGTCAGATTTGATTAAGAACATTCACAATGGTAAGGTTATCGCATTCAAGTTGAATGTCGGTAATGCCTAATTCATAAGCCTTTACCAAAGCATTTCTTACTACAAGTGTTTCTGTTTTTAAAGGGGTTGAGATACCACATTTATCCCCAAAGAGGAAGATTGGTTTACCCGTGTCGCTCCTGATAATGTAGCCAAAGCTAGATTCACCATTAGTTTTGGTGGATCCATCTGTATTGATTTTAATAATGTTATCCGGTGGTTTTTTCCATTTCTTTATTGGTCGTCTAACATTGTTCATTCTATGTGTTTTTAGTCTGTCCTCTGCTAAGCAGTCAGGGTTCCAACTCTTCGTCTTATTCCAATTCTCAATTTATTTTTTAATATAAATTGGTACATCCTTTATGGAATCGGCATCATCGTTTGTTCTTCCAAAACTTTATTGGTTTCTATAAAACCAAATTCTCCACCAAGAGACCATTAATTCTATAAATTGTGATCTATTAGTTTTTTATCGGATTTTCTCAATGATTTCATTGATTTTTTGTTCCCTATGTTTAGGGATGTAATGATACCATAGGTATGATAATTCATTTTCTCTATTGTTTTTATGGTGTGGTTACATTGGAATAGAAGATGATTCAAATCATCCAATTGAGCATTGCAGCGGATACAACCCTGGGGGATTGCTACACCTTTTTCTACTAATCTAGATTTTGTTGGTAGTCCATTTTTCATTATTTTCCAGACAAAGTTTTTAACTTTGGGATATGTGTCCATCTTCCAGATCCATGAAGAATCATAGGCATTATATCTCTTGTTTCTGTTAATTAATTCCATAACAAAGTTCGTAGAAAACCAACCATTTTTGCTAGTTTCTCAGTACATTCTATCATGAATATCATTTAAAGGATCGGGATAGAGGTTATTTTTTTACTAAATCATGTGGTAAACATTGTTCTATTAGGTCCTTGTTTCAGGTTTTATTTGGCAACATAAAATCAGCTACCAGGGCATCCTTATTCAAGATTGATTGTGTGTTTATGATATCACATAAAGGGGTGTTCAAGACCCAATTATCCGACCAGAATTTGATTGTTCTGCCATTACCAACTTGTCAAATTAGTCCATATTTGAATTCATCCATGAGTTCAATCATTTTGGACCATTGTCAAGAGCAATTTCCTTTTTTTCGTAATGAAATATATGGGTTGTTTTCAAGTATTTTTCACTAACAACTCTTACCCAATAGTTATTCGGTTCTGCTAAGATTTTTCATAGTAATTTGAATTGTAAGGCTTTATTTATGTCCTTTGATTTTCTCAATCCAAGACCTCCTTGTTGTGTCGGTTTACATATTTTTCCCAGCCTATAAGGGGTTTATAGGAGCTGTCTTTATTCCAAAAAAAAAGATCTATTTAACTTGTCAAGTTCATTGTGTGTGTGTAGGTAATATAAAACTTTGCATAAGATAGTTTGGTCTTGATGCCAGATTGGTTTTTATTAGTGTTGTTCTTCCTGCTTGGGAAAGAGAGTTTGCTTTCCATTTAGACAGTTATTGTTGTGTGCTAATTAAGAGATCATCAAAGGTATTCGAGTTGACTCTACCATTAATGATAGGGCAACCAAGATATTTTTCGAGAGATATCATATTTGTGATTGTGAGAATACCTTGTATTGCTAATATCTTTTGGTTGGCAACCTTTTTGTGACTTGAAAAGCCGATTTATGAAAATTTACTTTTTGTCCTGAGATTTTGTAGTATTCATCAATAATATCCTTGATTTCCTTGCAATTTTCCTGTTTAGCTTTTGAGAAGATCACAATGTCATCCGCGAACGCCAGAAACGGAATTCGTGATCCTTGTTGAGTGATTTGAAATCCTAGAGGATTACGAGGTCTTTCTGAAGTTTTTTGGAGTTTTCTAGCAAGGATTTCAGATCCTAAAATAAACAAGAAAGGGGAAAGGGGGTCACCCTATCGAAGTCCTCTTGATGGTTTAAATATTTCTGTAGGTCCGTTGTTTACAAGCACCGAGAAAGATATCGTTGTAATGCATTCTTTTATCCAGTTGATAAATTTTTCATGGAATCCAAACTTTTCCATAATTTTAATGATGAAGTTCCATTCAATTCTATCATAAGCTTTTTCCATATCTAATTTTAGGGCAATAAAGCCTTCAGTTCATTTTTTTCGATTTAAATGAGTGAAAGATTTCATGGGCAATCAAGATATTATCTTGAATGTCTCTGTTAGCAACAAAGGCACCCTATAGGGGATGGATTAATTTTTCCATGGTTCCTTTAAGTCTTGTTGTTATGATCTTCAAGATAATCTTATAAATTGTAGAGCATAGACATATGGGTCTATAGTGATTAGAAGAGTTTAGATTGTCACATTTTGGAATCAAAGAGATGAATGTGTGATTTATTTGTTTGAGCAATTTCTCGGAAAGAAAAAAGCTTTTAACTGCTTGAATAACAAAAGGACCTACAATGTCCCAATATTTTTGGTAGAATTCTGCTGTCATACCATCAGGCCCCGGTGATTTATCCGAGCCAATGTTAAAGACAACCTTCTTAATTTCTTCATTGGATACGGTTCTTATTAATTCTAAATTGTCCTCTGTAGAAATTTCAGACTGAATTAATTCAAGATTTTCCTGGAATAGCCTTTGGTTCATATCCTCACTTCTGAATCTTTTAATGAAATCATTTCTGATTTCATTTCTAATGTTTTCTTCTCCAGTAATACTTGTTCCTTCTTGTGTTTTAATTTCTTTTATGATTTTTCTATTTCTTCTTCCACTTGCTATTTTGTGAAAATAGCTAGCATTCGTATCAGTAAATTTGATGTGTTTAACTTTAGCTATTTGGTTCCAGTACATTTTCTGAAAACACATAAGTTTTTTTTTTCTATGATTCTTATTTGTTTTTTAATGAGATCATTTGTAGGGTAAATACAGATCTCAATTTGGATTTCAGAGAGCTATTTTTTTATAGTTTGTAATTGAGTAAATACATTGCCAAAAGTACTTTTGTTCTAGATCTTGGCATGTTTCTTAAGTAATTTTGGTTTGGATACAAGATTATACAATCTCGATCCATGATAGTTAGTTCTCCAAGCTTGTTTTAAAACATTTCTAAAGTCCTTTCTGGTCATCCAGATTTTTTCAAATTTAAACGGCTGATTTTTAAAAGATATTGTTGAGTCAAGCTCGATAGAGATGGGACAATGGTCTGAGCTGGTAAAGGTAAAGTGTTTAGTACAGATATCAGGGTACCATTGAAGGATCTGGTGATGAATGAGTACCCTATCCAGTTTTTCATATATGTTATCTATTTCTGTGACGTTCTTTCGCCAGGTATACATGTTTCCTTGAATAAGGGTATCCAGTAGTTCACATTCATTCTTAAAATGTCGTAATCTTGAAAATTTTGTCAAAGGTGGTATTAAACCACCTAATTTTTCAGATGGGTCTTATATTTCGTTCAGATCTCCCATAATAATGCACGGAAGAGAATAATTTTTAATAAAAGAGATGAGTCCGTCCCAGAACACATTCTTTGCAGATTCATTTGGTGGAGCATAAGTTAGGATTAACATAAGTTTTATGTTCGTGAGCTGGTTTGTATACTTGATACTAATAAATCTTGTTTCAATTTGGTCAATTTCGAGGATTTCATTTCTAAGTTGGTAGGTTTTTCACATAACACAAATGCCACCCGAGAAACCCATAGCCGGGACACAGTAGAATTGATCAAATCCCGCTTTTTTCCACATTTTTTCACTGGGTTCTTTGTTTGTTCTTGTTTCAAAGAGTGCAATTAATTGAATTCGTTCAATTTTGCAGAAGGATTCAACATCCATCCAAAAAGTTTTCTTCTCGATTCCACGGCAATTCCATGTTGTAATCTTCATAAAAAACCAATTGAGTGATTGCCCCATATCCAATGACAGTTAGGGGTCTTATTCCGTGGTTCATAGTAATGACAGTTATGAAGAGTGCAACCGTCAAAGATTCGTGATGATCGTCCCAGAACTTGGTTCTCTTTGTAAGTTTACGAGTTATCTCATTAGTAACAATGAGAAAACACATAAAATAATAATTCATTCTTCTCCGATTCGTATATATCACATTTCTTATAATAAATTGTTTATAATTGCCCATCAAAGTTACAAATTGTGTACTCGTGGTTAACACACTGAGATCTTCACATGAGTAATTCTTATTGTTCTGGTCGACAGAGTAGAAACTACAAAGGTGCACTCCATAGATGATACAAGCATCAATTATAGAAGATTTGTACAAGATATAAAAATAGGATAAAGGGGTACAAATTTTAACAAGGATCCAAATTTCAATGTTAGTGTTGTTCACATAGTATCTAAAACTGAGAAGAAAAATTCCAATCTTACATAATAAATAAAACAACAGTTTATAGCTATTCACTGATACATATCTCAAATTTAGATGTGTCATAGAGATGAAACTCCACATATAGTTGTTCATGGAATAATAGTTTGTTATGTTGTTTGCTTCTCTCAAGCGGAGTTGTTCTGTGGATTTGTGGGGGTCACCCATTCCAGAAGTTTTACTATAGTAGTAAGCATTAGAGGAAATTTCCTGGTGTATTTGTTCATAAAAAGGTTTACACAATTCTTTGTTCGGAATAATGTAGGGAACATCATAAACAAGATCAAAAAACCACGAATCAACCTTAGAGATGTTATAGTTAAGATGAGAATTGTAGTCTGATAATCCGCAGCTGTAGGATACAAATTTAAGTTCATATATCCATTGCCTTAGCATTTTGTTACAAGCTATCAAGTAGAGAGCATAACAACATATTTCACTTGTGCAGCACTAGTGAAAGTAAGATTCCTTATCAATAAAAGCTTGATAATGCAAATCCTTTGTCAAGCCCTGTAAAGACAAAGAGAAGTTTGGTTTTTTTTCCTTTCTTTTCAGTAGAATTGTAAATTTTAAAGAGCACACACCTCCAAAATTGATTGTTCCTGGAATGTTTTTCCTGTACCATATGTTTTTCCATGGGTTCAGTTTCTGCTGGTTTATTGGTGTAGAAACCAACTCAAGATTCCAAGATTTGAGTTTCATTTTTTTCTTTAGAATATGAAATCATGTATTTGTTCCAAAATTCTTATTAGAATTATGACAATAAAAAAGAAAGGAAAGGAAATAGGATTACCATATCCCTTTGAATGGTCTTCAGATTCTTGTTTTTTCGTTGCTTTCGAATCTGAAATAGCAGATACTCCCAGCCATTCCACAAAGATTCAATCCAATACCTGTGAATGGCCTTCATTGACTTGTTGTTCTCCTGCTTTCGAAGCATCCTTTCATCAAGATTGAGCAGCCAGTCCAAGCATAGCCCAGGAAAATTGCCCTCACACATCATAAACATATGGGAATCAGAAAGTTCAACACAACTTAAGACAAGCTGCATTTCTAGAAGAGGTAAACAATTAGCATTATAAAGTTTAGATAACCGGCACCAAGAGCACAAAGCAAGCCAAACATTCCAGTTATTCTGATTTTCCTGAAGTAGTTGTTCGAATTTCAGGGTTATCCTCCTTGTGCTTAGAATCCTACTAGGAAAGTAGTTGTTCGAATTGTAGTTTCTCACTTGCCAAAGGCAAAATAAACCAACAAAGTTTATCATAGAGTGCAGCCTCCAAGGAGTAAATTTCGTGGGACATGTGTTTAGTTTTGGTTCATATTTTGTAGGTTCACAATATCCTGGTTTATTGGTTTGAAAACCAACTCCAGATTTGGGGTATTGATTGTTCGCAATCAAGGTTTTAAAACCTATTGTAACACCCTCAAATCTTAACCCATTTGGAAAGGTATTACCGCCAGTGACCTCAGTTTTCCTCACCGAAGCCACCCAAGGCTTTACCGTTTAAATACAATCCATGAAACACTTATGATACAAAATCATCATAATATTCGATTAAAGCATGAGTCCCGGAATTACATCCCAATTCTGAATAGGACTAAATACAGAGTTAAACAAAATACAAAGTAAATAAGTTACAGCGGAAGTCTTTCTTAAAATATTACAAAAAGGGTTGTGATCATCATGATCACCTGTCCAAGATTCTCAACCTAATTAAAACATTAAAAACATCCAAAAACCACCGTCGTCTTCATAGTCATTCTAGTCTCCTCATATCTGCGCTCTATCTGATGTGCTGAATCGAATGAATGACACCAGCCAACCATGCAGAGAATAATTTTGGTTGGTTAGTATAATGAAAGACTATGCAAGGGCACAAAGCAGAAGGTTCTAAGTAGTCGTATTAGGTTAGACTCATCGTCCCTCGAATAACAGTCGAGTACGCTAGTCAACCACCATACTTTACTGAATATATGAAAAGGCATGATCAAGAGAAGATTCCAACTGAAATGAATCTTATCGGAATATCTAAGAGAAGACTCCAAAAGATTGAGTCTTTTAGGAAGCATGACAAAGTCTGGAACATTTAAAGAATCACAGAATTACAGTATCGCATTCAAGCGACTAAAAGTTAAGACGAGCTTTCCTAGCTGCACTAGCGCCTAGCTGCACTACTCGCCCATGGTATATTAATTATGTGCGACAACGACACTTATCTTATGATATTCTCAAACGCACAACACGTTATAAGCTTTTAAATGTATATATCCCATGGATCCTATACATATAGTATTAGGTGGGGCTTAGCCACCTCTCTACTATATTTCGAGATTTGTGACACCAGCTAAGTGCACCCCCTCTATACTCGTGTATCAGAGGTTAGGTCATGACCGTCCATGTGGTATTAGGTGGGGCTTCGCCACATCTCTACCAAATTATAAAGAAACTACTGGATTCTAACGAGTCCAACGTTCCTGACTACTAGTGCTAACTAAACAGTTCACACACAACAATAGTCCACAAACATCAACATAACCGCCCTCAAGGCTATCAACATAAATATATATTCATAATAGCGTTGTTCTAACAGATATACAACCTATTATAATATCATATTTTAGTTCTCCAAAACAATTAACAAAACTGTTCCCAGACGAACACAGTAATCATTCCAAATTAATTACTCAATTAAGCAACTGATAATTAATAGAAATATGGAATGATGAGCAAGAGCGAACCGCCACTTGCCTTAAATCCGCTGAAGCTTAAACGAAGCTAGGTACGACGACAACTGGTTTCCGGGCTCGAAGCAGGGACAGATCTGGCAACACAGATTCCTTCGGATCGACCCATAAAGAAACCCTAAGTTAGATTCTACAACAACGAGTACGAATCTAAAGAATAACGAAAGGAATAGAAAGGAACGAAGCCCGATCGAAACCACAGAAGCCAAGGCTGAAACAAGCCAAAAGCTTCTGGGCGGCGGGCGCCGCTGTTCGTGGCGGCGGTCGCCGCCTGCCTTACGGCGGGCGTCGCTACGAACATCAGAAATATACACGAGAGGCAAAAACTCACCGATGTCGAGTGTTTTGCTTCTCCTTTCCTTTGCTTTTGATTCTAAGCTTCTAAGGGCTTCCAAGGCTTCTCTTTGCAACTGGAATAACACCCAATGGAACTCCGATGATCGATATCGAAAACTCCGGCGAGAGCTTAATTCCGACGAGATGATTTAAGTGAGATTTGAGCTTCGTTTCTGTGCTCAATTCGATCCCAATCCATCTCCTTTTATAGCCTCAAGCCAAGGGAACAAGAAATGACAAGCCATGCACGTGGAGGGTCGAGATCAAGCCGTCCCCCGGTCGTCGACAAGCCCCTACAACTTGCCCTGTAGCAGTGGCGGCGGTCGCCGCGACCGACAAGAGGTCGCCGCCCTTATGGGTCTCTGGCGGCGGTCGCCGCATTTCTGGCGGCGGTCGCCGCATTCCTAGGCCACTTGCATAGGAAGATAACGATGACGCTGGCTACTGGGCGGCGGTCGCCGCTAGCCTTACGGCGGTCGCCACCAAGGCCATTTTTGCATCAGATTAAGCTTGGATTAGCATTGGCCTTAGCCCGGGATAAATAATAATCGTACACGAACGAGTATTAAGTCCCAAAATACATCGACTGTATATTATTTCACTTAGAAAAATATTACAGAGATTAAGAACATTACAGAATGTCTTTCTATCTCCGAAATTAAATCGACGTATACAATAGACGTTCAGGTAATTTCCAAAATACCCTTACAGAAATACGGGGTATCACACCTATAACCTTAATAATAGGGACACAAGCCAAACAAAGACATCATCTCTCTATCATACAGGAAAGCTCACATAGAAGCAAGAGTTTAGAAATCAGTTTAGGGATAAGCAATAATAGAACAACAGCAAGCACCATAAAAACCAAATCATCACACACCAAGACACAAGGATTAGTCACAATAAGGTTAACAGACCACAAAGCTGCAGCGGGAAGAATCAAAGAACAGACCATAATAATCCACACAAAGACGCACAAAGGAGAATCAAGGGTAAGAACAAGAAACGACCAGAAGAAATCAAAGCTGAGAGTCAATCTAGCAGCAAGCAGAAGATAACACTTACCCAAATAATAGGTTCGATAAAAAAAAAAGAGTTCAGAAATTAAAAACCTGGTTTTCCAATGGATTGAAATAACTTTCCTATTGTGGTGAAGCTTGACGAAGCGCCAGGCCACCGATTCTTCATCCTGGTGAGAAGACAGCAGCCCTGGTTCGTAGAGGAGAGGGAGGACGCCACCAAAACCGCCTCTCCAGGCAGATCTCCTATACATAGATTTTGACGAAAACATTGTAAATTTACTGAGAGCCTCGGTGACCGAAACCAGGTGAAATAGCAAATGAGCACAACCCCAGCCGACACCGACTCGCTTCTGTAACACCCCCAATTTATACCGGAGATATTACATGCCAGTGACCTCAGACTTTACCGTCCAAAGTCACCCCAGGCTTTTCCAGAACAATTAAGCTTAAATACATAACATAATTACATAATAATGGAAAGATTAAACAGCGGAATACTTTAAATTACACAGCGGAAGACTTTAAAGAGCCAACTTATAACATGGCTAAATTATGAAGATACATTGAAGTAACACTTTAACAATCTTAAAACACTTAATAGCTTAGAACACTAACTTTTAAATCTTCGTCTGCAAGCTTCTTATCCTTCAATAGGTTACTTAAACTCCGGGAAACAACTCCTGATGTGCCGAATCGAACGGATGACACCAGCCCACATGCAGAGAACAAAGTTCATGGGTTAGTCTACTGAATAGACTAGCAAGGGTACAAAGAAGAGTGGTTCGAGTGATCGTGACCGTTTACTATCATTGTCCCTTGAATAAAAACCGAAGGAACGATATATAACCCGGCACTTTCACAGAATGATTTAACAATTAAGATATGCACTGAAGAGAAGACTCCAACTGAAATGAACATTATAGGAAATTATGACAACTGCTAGGGAACATTAAAGTTACACACACAATGATTTAAAAGTTGACTGAGATGCTTCAGTTCACAACCAACCTCATCGCATACAGCGAATCCAGATTGAAAAGAGAACGTACTATGATCAAAGTCGAAACGAGTTTTCCTAGCTGCATTATAACTTAGCTGCACTACTCGTCGTAGGTTTATTAATTATGTGCACTCGGGCACATATCTTATTTAATTACCAAACACACTTTACTGAAACACGTTAATGTTATTAAGAGCGGCACAAAGCTTAAATCTCAGGGTGACAATCATGTCGACCCAAATTAACACAACACACAAACACACACACGCACACGCACACACGAGGCTTAACATTATTCCGAGAACAACAGAGTTATTATTACACAGGGTGATCTTGCGTTCACCCAGATTGCACTGCCACAGTGCTTACACTTTAATTTACAGGGTGACAGTTACGTCCACCCCAATTGCACTAGCTAAGTGCTTAATACACAGGACTACAATTATGCTCATCCAATGGCGCTTAAAACACTTCAGATCCTTAACGGTGGATAAGAAGCATAGGTCATGACCCTTAAATTATTATCCGGAAATTAACCCGAGGAGTATTACGATTTAAAGAAACGACAAATCCTTACTTGGATTAGCGTTTCTACGAACATTAAGTTATAAAGAAACGACTAATCCTTACTTGGATTAGCGTTCCTACGAACATTCGTGTTAACTAAACAGTCTAACACAACAATTATTCACATTAAAGCCATCCAGGCAATTAACTTAAACATAGAGATAATAGAAACGGCTAATCCTTACTTGGATTAGTTTTCCTATTAACCCACATGCTATTCTAGCATTAAGATTAAATTCACAACAATACCATCACGGTAATTATTACATATAATAGCGTTGTTCTAACAGATATACAACCTATCATAACATTACTTTAATCATGTTTATTTATGAAATTAGTTTCCAAGCAAAACAACAGTTCACTCCAATTTAATTAACAATTAACTAATTGATGATTAATGAAACATGGAATGATTAAGCAAGAGCGAACCACCACTTGCCTTAATCCGTAGATTTGGAACGAGCCTAACAACGACGGGATTCCGGGCTCGACACGGGTATAGCTCCGACAGCACAATGACCTTCGAGTCAACCCATAAAGAAACCCTCAGTTAGATCCGACATAAACAAGCACGAACGAAAGAAATCGAAAGGAACGATGCCACAACTATGACCACCAAAGCCAAAAAAAAAGGCATTCTGGACACTGGCGGCGGTCGCCGCAGTTCATCACGGCGGGCGCCGTGAAGAACACGGCGGTCTCCGTGAAGAACTCAGACGACAGAATCGGTGAGGAAACTCACCCAGAACACGAGCGACTCGGCCTCCCTCGACTTGCTTTGGTTTCTAACCACCAAGGGCTACCAAAAGCTTCACAAAGGCCACTGGAAACACACCAAACAACACCCCGGCGATTGCTTCAGAAATCCGGCGAGGGCACCAAACTCCGGCGAGAGAGATTTTGAGATTGAGCTTCTGATTTTGTGTGAAATCCGATCCCCAAGCCTCTCCTTTTATAGCCAGATCACAAGGGAGCATAATGATGGCCTAAATGGAGGCGTGGCGGGGCTAGTTCGGCGTCGTCAGACGCTCGCCGGCGACCATCGGGCAAAGACCACCGAACAACAACGACGGCGGGCACCGCCATCAATGCGGCGGGGGCCGTCATCAATGCGGCGGGCGCCGCCATAGGCCTGGCTTCCCCAGCTAGGAGAAGACCCGTCTGCTCCTCGAGCCTTGCGACGGCGGGCGCCGCCACTGTACGGCGGGCGCCGCCCTTGGCTTTGCCTCCTCCTCAGCTCTTAGACGAAAACGACGTTAACCCGGGATAAAATTATCGTACGCGAATGAGTATTAACATCCAAAGCACGTCGTCTGTATTTTATTTCACTAAGAAAAATATTACAGAGATATAGCCCATTACAGAATGTCTTAAACTCTCTGTATTAAATCCGACGTATAAAACGGGTGTTCGGGAAAATTCTAAAAATTCCCAAAATAACCGTACAAAAATACGGGGTATCACAGCTTCCACCACCAGATCCTAGTGCCGCCGCACCAAAGACGCTCCCACCAAGTCGTCGGTAAGCCGGACCATCCGCCACCATCGCCAATACGGAGGAAGAGAAGGACCCCAATCTCTTCATCCGAATGGCAGAGCTGTCGATTTCTCTTGAAATCGCGTTGAAAGAGGTCAGAATCGTTTCGAAGTATGGAAGCTTCATTGTTCAGGGGATCAAGCTTGGAGGCTATGGCGAGGGTGAGGGCCAGATGCGGCGGTTCAAAGTTTTCTAGGGTTTGGGGGATAAGTTGTACGGAGAGCGTTTTTCCCATTTCGTTTTTCCTTATTTGCTTCTCTTTGATAAAAGTTTACTTGTATGTGGTGTTAATTGTGATTTCTTTATCACATGTACGCACCTTATGCATATATAAGAATTGGATTGCCTTTTAATATTATCTTATAATATATTAGGAAAATATAAATATATATTATCTTATCTTATATCATATATCTTATAAGATAAATCCCCTTTTAATTAGAAAGAGATATTTATGGTTGATACAATATCTTATCTTTCCAAAATATATATTTCCTTATATCATCAAGTAAATAGATAACTCTTTATTATTACTTGATGAATAATCCAGTCTTCCAATATTACCATATGGCCGAAATTCCCTAGTCCCACTATGGGCCTCGGGTTGCTTTGATCTAGCCCAATTACTCTATTGTGTGTGACCTTATAGGACCCGAATAAAGTAACAATGGGCCAAATCCAATTTATCTCATAAGTCATAGTTGGCTTCTAGCAAAGCACTAAGACTACCTAAAATATCCGGATTATAAATCTCCATTATTAATCCTATTCTATCATTAGTAATTGTCATCTTGATTAAAGGACACATATTCCTTCAATTATGCATAAAATAATACATAATTTGTGTTGTTGTTGTGTTGAAACATTAGAGTTTCTCGCTCCTATAAAAAGAACATGTTAGATACAACAATAAATAGGGAAATAATTTAATAACAGCGTTAAGTTTTGATAACTTACGATGTCCTGATGAATAAAATATGTTGTGTGGGCAGTGAAGCTAAACAGTAGGTCTAGGATCTCTGGACCTCCTGGTACATGTCCTATCAACTTCGGATCGATAGCATCCCGACCTCCAGCCTGTCTAGCCTGCCTAGGCTGTCTACCCTGCCTACGTTGTCTAGGAGCAGCCAGTTCCTCTGTCGGTTCCTCAAAGCTAGACTGTTAAGTGGGCCAAACTCCTTGCCCACTCATATCTCCTGGCCACATGGGCCAACCACTAGGTTGCTCAGGTGGAGGAGGTACATACCATGTCGGATCCTATAAAACAAATTATTAGAAACAATATTAAATAACCGACAGATTATTCTCTAAGCATATGTATAGTTACTTACCACATCTGGGTTGTTCTAGTATATAGGTGGATCGTTGAATGCCATGGTGTTGAGTGGTGGGTCTGCATATACCGGTACAGTCGGGTCATGGACCGTACTCGGTCCTGCTTCGTTGTCTTTTTTTTTATTTCTTTTGTTGCCTCCTTCGATATACTATACGATCCTCTTCTTGTTCTTGTCCCTCACGGACATCGTTCCACCTTTTGTGACAGGCATATCTTGTTTGGTTTTCCATCTGTAACATGAAAAAACAAGACTTTAGAGGGATCAACAACAACAACATGAACAACACACATACAAGATCCGTCCGTGACGGTTCAACAAGATTCGTCTGTGACGGATCAACAAGATCAGTCTGTCACAGATCCATAGAATTCGTCCGTCACAGACGGATTGTTCCCCTTCAACTCCAACCGTTCGAACATGGCGAGATTCAACCCCTTCAACCACATCATTTCGAACAACATTTGTCCAGATCCAAGCAATTTTTCAGTTTCAAACAACATTTATACAAGTAAATCCAACATTGAACACTTAAACCTTAAAACTTAATTCATCCAAAAATTTAAAATAACATTCAATAATTTCAAAACCATTAAACTAAGCCAAGAACAATGACAGATTTAACTAACCTGATTTGTAATGGACGAATTAGATTCGTACGTGACAGATGGAAAGGAAGAGCGCGCGGATGGAATGGAGGAGAGAGCGAGAGGGTTGGAGCTGCAAATTGTTGGTGAAATGACGAAGGGGACGAAGTTGCTGCTTTTAAGGGCAACAACGTCGTCCGTGACGGATGAAGAGTATCCATCTGTGACGCGCAGATTGATTTTGTCCGTCACGGACGGATATGTTTGGTCCATCACAGGCGAAGCTATGCGATAAATAGCAATTTACCCGGTGTGTGAAATAGCAAGGGCCAAAATAGAATCATAATCATGTTTATTAGAAATGAAATTGTTGAGGGATGACGAAAAATTACTAATTATTTTTATACCAAACAAAACAATGTAATAATAATTTGTCATAAAATATGTAACAATCTAAAACCCTAACCAAATGAGAAACAAATCCATGCGTAACACATGCATATTCTTCTAGTATATACTATAGGAGTGGTCTAAATTTTATGTGTCGTCATCACATTCAATTCGCCTACAGGTCATCACCAATTCAATCATCATTCGCCATATCATCCAGCCTTTAAAAAAATTATAACAATGAGTCCAATTTAATTATATATAAAGTCTATTTAATTAAATAAATTATGTATTAGTCAATCTTACTTTGTAACTAAATTTTTTATCAATTAAGTTATTGAATCACAAATTGTTATTAGATTAAACCCTAAATTATAGGGTAAAAACGGACGGTCTCTGATGAAACAAACAAAAAAATACACATTAATACAACTTTATATTTTATATATTATAATTGACAAAACAACAATATATCTAATTACTAGATATTTTAAAGTGATCCTACCAATTATTCAAATTTGAATCAATTCAAACCTACGTAATTTTAAATTTGATAGCAACTTATGTGTATCCAAACAACAATTAAATTAAATGAATTTATCAAAATTTCATATTCTACTTAAAAAGTGTATTTTTTATAATATCAAATCTAATTTGATAACTTCACTAAACTTTGAATTCAATTCTCCACTGAAAAATCTTAACTAAAATTTTCAAATTTGAATGAATGAATTCAAACCTACGTAATTTTAGATTTGATAGCAACTTATGTGTATCCTAACAACAATTAAATTAAATAAATTTATCAAAATTTCCTATTCTACTTAAAAAATGTATTATTTTTATGAGTGCGGTTCCGGTGCGGAGCACTCTTCCCGTGCGGACGTGCGGACATGTACTATAGGGTCTTATTTGTGCATTTTAGAGCCTTATTTGTGCACTTTTGTAAAAAAATTGAAAAATGTTTGAAAAACAATTTGTAAAAGAATTTTTTTTTTTGAAAAAGTGCACAAATAAGACATTAAAGTGCACAAATAAGGCCCTAAAGTGCATGCTCCGCACGTCCGCACGGAAAGAGTGCTCCGTATATGATCCAAACTCTTATTTTTATAATATCAAATCTAATTTGATAACTTCGCTAAACTTTGAATTCAATTCTCCACTGAAAAATCTTAACGAAAATTTGATAGCAACTTACTCTATCTTTATCAAATTTAGATCTCTTATAAACTTTTATTACATGCCTCATTTAAAATAATTTTAGTTTTTGTTTATAGAATAATGAACTTTTCAACCTTACAATTTCATACTTATATTTTCAACAAATCTTTCTACGTAATTCAATTTTATTAATTTAAATTTATTATTAAAACACTATTTATATGTAAATAAAATAATAGTAAAATAAACTAGCATATGATAATAGAAACAAAGTTCTAGAAATAGTTTTAGCTAAATATGAAATATACTTATCTAAAATAATTTATAATGTAAGATAAAATAGAATTATTATATATTGATAATATGAAATTCAATTATAGTTTTCTATATTAATTAGTAGAAGTAGTTTATTTATTGGTGACAATAAAAGTAGTTTATTTGAACATACTTATCTAAATTGATTGATAAAAAAATCACATAGGAACTAAATATAATTTCTATTTAGCATCCAACTTTGGCTTGGACAACTTTTTTTTTATATAAGGAAAGAAATTCGATGTACCAAACACACCTGGTAGATCGAGAGGCCGAGAAACACTTGACAGACGGACAAACCGTCTTGAAACAGAAACTAAAAACAACAAAATCAAGTAAAATAAGAAACTAACAAGCTAGCCATGAAGCTTTGAACATCGGGAATGGAGAGAGAATGACACGAACACGTGTTGCACTAAGGCCAACAAGGGCGTTGTGTCGCCGGGGAGTAGAGAACAATCATTCGTCTGGAAGTGCGATACAAGTATATAACTCACGGAAGTGTTTCAATCAAGCAGACAATTCAAACCATACAGCCATGATCGTAATCTCATCCAATTTAGTTGATTAGTTTAGGAAAAGGTGTGAGAATGTACAAACTCGTTTATAGTAGACATTGTTATATTACTTGTTAATAAGGGTGTACTTCTCCATATCCTAATTGGTCCACTTTGTTTAAGAACTCCATTAAAGAGATAAGGTATGGTGTTACTCCTTATTTTGTTACTAGCAGGAAGCATCTCCCACTAGTCAAAATGATTAATTCTGAGTAGTGCTGAAAATAAGAGCTTTTGGATGTTCGTAGCTCTTCTTTCCATCATTTAGAAGTTGCACCCCATGAGGAGTGGTTCCTTTTAGTGATTGTTTGTTTTGTTTTCATCAGTGGTGGTGGCTAGCATTTGAAGCCCCAGTGAAGAGTTGGAGATGGTGTTGTTGAAAATTGAAATTGGAGATTTCCCGTAAACACTTCCTTCATAGACTGATTTTGGAGATTTTGATTTGGTGGGTGTTACCCCTTGATATTTTTGTTGGTTGTTGTTGATGATGTGGGATGTTATTGTTGAAAGTAGTTGTTTTTGTTTTTGGTTTGAGGTTAGGTTTTAGAGAGAGGTGGGAGGTTTTTTGAGGTTGGGTTTTTAGAGAAAAGTGAGAGTTTTTTTGAGGTTGGATTTAATATTGATATAACTTATACTTTTTAGTTATTAGTTATTGTTGTATTGTTGCATTTTCTTATAATATGATATTTTTATAAACATTAATAGATACAAATTAATCATCTTTTAGTACCACAAAACACACTTGACAAATGAATTTTAAAGTTATATTATTATATTAATTAAAATAATTTGTATTTGATACAGACACTATACTATTTTTAAACTAAAATCCAAAACCTGGTATTTTTTTTTCAAAAAATTATAGACATAATACAATGATTTTATTTTTTTTTCAAAAAAGTTGGTAATATCTTTCTTACTTTCATCCATTAAACTCAGCCAGTTAATACAGAACCCGGTAGGCTCGTGAAACGCGTGAGAAACCAGAAACACAGAAGAGCTTCTCAGTTTTTGAGACCCCAAAAACTCCCCAATCCCACACCACATCGTGATCTCACAAGATCGGAGCTTTCTCGACGACGCCGATCCATCGCCGATCTGACGCCGGTGACTCAAATGGAGGGTGTCGGAGCACGTCTCGGCCGATCCTCAAGCCGTTACGGCACAACCACGGTCTTCACAGGTCCGGTGAGGAAGTGGAAGAAGAAATGGGTCCACGTCGTGCCGTCCTCCAACCACCAAAACGCCGCCGCCAACCGCCAGCACTCCTCTCTCGCTAATGGTGGTAGGAACACCTCCTCCCGCCTCCTACTCTACAGATGGACCCCGATCTCCAAGAGCAACAAGGACAGTAACAACAACAACAACGATGGGGAGAATAAAAACCCTAATTCCAAGGAAGACGATCCCGAATCTGCTGCTGATTCTGACGAGCCTCCCAGGAGGAAATTCAGATATGTCCCGGTAAGAAAGAATTAGAACCCCCTTAGTTGCCGATTTTTGGTTGTTCTCTTTATGATTTGACGCGAATTCTGGCCGAATCTGGTTTTAATTTTGATCAACTGTGTCTGATTATTGTGAAGGGTCGAAATTTATAGGGTTTTGGTATTTTTGGGGTTTGAGGATCGAAAATTTCTCCACTTTGAGAAAGATTGGATTTTGATGAAGACAGAGAAGGATTTACTCAAAGCTAATTCCACTACAAGTACGTTTGCCTATAAATACGAGCCCCCAGATAGCCCACCTAGATGATGCCACTATGTTTTTGACAACATCTGATCGGTGAATTGACACATGGCTTTTTTTAAATGGGTGGACAATATTCGAATGGTTTCTGCTGTTAGAGCTTTTGGTACTATAATTTATCATCAGTCGTGAAGTCTCTTTCTGCTCCATGCTAGTCAAAAAGGCTGAGGAAGTCAACTGCTGATATGGCATTCAAAAGGAGGGAGGCTGAGTGTTTATGAGGTCATCTGATATGGCATTTCAAAACTTCAGTTCTGAAATTAATTTAGTGGTAGTACCAGTACTAACACATTTTCTATTTATAGTAAATGGTGATATAATTTTACCTTTTCTTACTGTTGTTTTCATGGATATTAGGCTTGATGGTGATACCAACAACTCTAAGCCATGTTGGACTTGGAAGTTTGTTCTGCTCAGCATTGTCGTGTTGTTCTTTTGATTTTGTGGCTCTTCTGTTTTCTGCTTGTATTTTGCAATTTGATTGGACCACATTATCATCTACAGTCTTGTGGGTCTTCTGTTTATAGGATCCCTTAGTTGGGTCTTCAGTCTTGTGTGACTTGTATTCCTATAAGCTTCTGCAGACGATATCAGTTACTCACCTTTCTTTCATTAGCAGAAAAAATATTCCACCGAGCGAGCTTCACTGTTTGTCTATGTTATCTTACAATTGGATGGTGGGAATTAAAGAATTAACTTTTCGGTAGTAAGACCACAGAATGTGGAAAGGTTGAAGCTTAGAAATGTTTATTGATTCTATTGGTCTAAGGAACCTTTCTACCTGTGTGCAGCCATGTTTGGTTTGTATAGTATAGCTGCTAGTGCCTTTTTCTTGCTCTTGTAAATTATTCAGATTTTGTCTTACATGAGGCCAGAACCACTTGTTCAGGTGTGTTGTTTCTTACTCGGCTTCCTGGTTCTGTATTAGAAAAGAAATGTTGTCAGGGTTCGTAAATAGCATATGCTAACATTATGCATTCTAAGACCTCTGCTGATCTTCTATTTCTATCATAATCCTAGTAATCCATTGACATGTCAGGTGATGGTACTATATATGTTCAAGCACATAACTTTTGCTGTTTTTTATTTATGTATTTGGGTTGGTGGCTTCAGCACTTGTATATTTGTAGCTTTTGATGCATGCTTAATCATAGAACAGCTATCTACCACATAACATGAGCTTTCACTTGGATGGTTTGCAGGCTTTTCGGAATAGTTTCTTCCCTAGTGATAGGTGATAACTGATTTGCATTCTATTATTTGCGATTTTGTTCACAGTTGATCTAGTGTCAATTTATAAGCAAAGGCCATCCTTTCCTGCAGCGATATTTTCTTCAGATCGGAAATACTCGAGTGGTTGTGTTTTTGTCATTTTCTTATTAACAGATGGTGCTCTGATACCATGCAGGTTGCTGCACTGGAGGAGCAGCAAAAGGATACAGAAGAGAACAATGAGGATGAGGCCAAACCAGCTGATAGTGACACAAATGCAGCGGAACCAACATCCAAGAGCGACGGTCAGAATGAGACACCTGACATTAATGACCTCCCTATGGAAGAAAATCAGGTATTCCGACTTCAAACCATAGATATCTACCTCCTTATCTTATTAACTTCTTCAAGATTTGAATGCTGCCTACTAATTTAGTCTTGATTCATGAAATCTCTTACTGTGGCCTTTTCGTAGTAAGCGGTACTAATCTCCTTCACTAGTTTGGTATCCAGGAGGTAATGAATGTCCCTAACCTCCACTGGATGATTTTTCAGCTTTGAGCTATAGTAAACTGACTGATTAAATTTTTGCTTAAGAAACATTCGCTCTATGATTGCAAAGAAGACTACATCTAATTTGCCTATCCAAAACCTTGCTGGTTTACTATCCTCAAACATCATCCTCAAATTACCCATTTAAGAACACGTGGCAGATTTCTCTGCTTCTAGTATACGGTATGAAGGCCTGTTAGCATTTCAAAAGCTATGTATGAAGGTCTGATTTAGGCGGTTTTACCCTCTTTAGTAAGAACTACTAGAGCTTGATATTAAGATGCACTAATTCCCACCTTTTCCTTACCCTCTCTACAACTAAGCTTAGTTTAGTTAATCCCAAGTATTTTCCTCCCTTTTATTTTCTTCCCGTAATTGAGTAACTTGATCATCTATATATAACTAGAATGCGCACTTCCCGTTCAGGATTCAGAGAAAGAACTCCAGGATCTGAACGAAAGCACATTGGACTTGAGCTTGGGATTGACGTCCCACGAAGGAGAACAGGGTTCTGACCTGAACATGGAGCCCGCCGAAGACGATCAATGATGACCGAATCAGAATCCAACCAAAATGCTTAACCGGTTTGGTTTGTCTTGGGTGCAGTTCCACTCTCTTACTGAGGGAGTTAGATGGAATGCCCTTGTGTTGGTTGCACTTGTCTTGTAGGGGTAAATTGTATCAGCAGAGTTATCATTCTTCTTCCAATTTTTAAACTGTTAAAAGTTACAGCCAATGGTGTTTCATCATTTGTGCTTATGGATAGACAATCTCAGGGAATATATAGTGCCAGTTGAAATAACAACATTCAATAATCCTATTAGAATTGGTTTCTATAAAATGAAGTTCAAAAATCCTGAATGCTCCAATTTAGTTTAGACAGCATAAGCTTTTCCACTTCTAAAAACTACGTTCATGAGAATGTATAGAAAATAGACAAGAATTTGGTAAGTATTCGAGATGGATGTCCAGTTGTGCAAAGCCTTTTCATGAGAATGTATTCAGAATCAATGGGACCCTTAAATTACATGGTGCATGGTGAAAGGTTTTGGGGAAAAGACGAATAAGTGTTTGAGAGAGTTGTAGAGTAATTAGAAATCTTAATTTATACTGTATATTAAGAAATATAAAATATATCGTAGTAACAATACAAAAAGAAGGGAGCAAATTGCATAAAAAAGAATTTCTCATGAGAGCTTGTGAATACAATACAAACTTAAATTGCAAGGATTAAAATGATAAGTCCTTTTTTCTAGTGTGTCCATAAACACAATAAAAATTCTATATTTTTCTAGGGTTTATGCAACTAAAGCTAGAAAATGGTTTAGAAATTGTTTCTAAACTTAAGTGTTTAGCATGTGCCCCGAAACCCAAATGATAATTCATTCACATGTTTTCAATTGAATTAGTTGTTTTTCCCAATTCGGTATAAAATTAAGGTTTAATTGAAAACTTCATCATATGGCTCTTGAATAATTGCGCAACACTTATAAAATTACAATAGGCTTGACATTTAAACCACAGTCATTTCGAACCGGGAAAGTAACTAATTAGACAAATGAGGCTGAAATTGTTGGCCCGGAAGCGCAAATTCGAGGCTAATTAAGAGTAATGATAATTTCACTGATAATCAAATGATACCCAGAAATAGCGATAAAAAGAGAATCTCAAGATAATCAATCGCAGACAAACTCACGCAACAGAATAATCACAATAATCAACACATAAATTTAGCGTGGGAAAATCCTCAATCACGAGAGGAAAAAAATCCACGATCGGCCAACCAAGCCAATCAATCCATTAATCAACAAATCAGTACAAGTGTTTAGCAATACAAGTCTCACATATAGGAGAGAAACATGGAGATCTCAAACACCTTTCTAAATACAATCCGATCTAGATAGGATTCATCTCCAACTAACTAAATCACTTGTTCATCCTTCCAAAGAGAGATGAATTTACCAAACATTTGTTGGTAACGGGCAATTTGGAACCGATAGACAATCTACAAGGCTAAAGAAGTACAAAGCTAGCTCTTTTCTTTACCTTTTTCTTTCTCTCTCCTCCAAGCTCTCTCCTTTTTTTCTCTCCTTTTCTTTCTTTGGCTTGAAGACTCTCCAAAAAACTCTCAATGGTTTCTCAAACTCTTGGTGGTGGAGGCACAAAACTACCTCCCACCTTCTTTTTGCGTGTCTTGCAAAACCCTAGCAAGACTAAACTTGGGCTGGACCAATTTGGGCCCATTGGCCCAACAATCTCTCCCTCCAGCCCAAGGGAAAGACGTCGTCATGCTGGCCTCACCTGCATCCGAGTCTCGTCCCGCCATCGTGGCGCGGAACTGATGCTCGCCAACTATCATGATCACCACCACCCTCTAGCTCCCCCTCCCCCATAACTCTCTCGTACATTGAGGTAGGACATCCGGTGGACACACACTCCTCTCTCTCTGACCTTCTGGTAGTTTCTTCAATCTATGATGGCTCCCCTACTCAGATCCTTCATCAGCTTCAGCACCTGATGAACACTCCTCTGACATGGGTACCACATCAACACCATCCTCTAAATCTAACTCCACACTTGTTCCATCCTCTTCTGATGTCTCAGAAGATCCGCTGAATCTTATCTGCTTCACAAACAACCTATCATCACAAGTGCTCAAGGTCACACTCGCAAAAGAATTGAGAGATTTATTTGCCTGAACCTGCAGCCTCATCTCACTCAAGCATGTCGACCGCCTACGCATCCAATCAAGTGAAGTATCATCTCGAGCTCCTATGCATCCGACTCTCGTCCCGCCATCGTGGCGTGGAACTGATGCTCGCCAACTATCATGATCACCACCACCCTCTAGCTCCCCCTCCCCCATAACTCTCTCGTACATTGAGGTAGGACATCCGGTGGACACACACTCCTCTCTCTCTCTCTGACCTTCTGGTAGTTTCTTCAGTCTATGATGGCTCCCCTACTCAGATCCTTCATCAGCTTCAGCACCTGATGAACACTCCTCTGACATGGGTACCACATCAACACCATCCTCTAAATCTAACTCCACACTTGTTCCATCCTCTTCTGATGTCTCAGAAGATCCGCTGAATATTATCTACTTCACAAACAACCTATCATCACAAGTGCTTAAGGTCACACTAGCAAAAGAATTGAGAGATTTCTTTGCCTGAACCTGTAGCCTCATCTCACTCAAGCATGTCGACCGCCTACGCATCCAATCAAGTGAAGTATCATCTCGAGCTCCACTCAAGCCTTCCTTGATATCTCACATCTAAGTCTGGTACAAGGTGTCTTTCAAGCTATCCCTTGCAATCACCATGGAACCTTTGACAAGTTTTCACTTCTTATCACCAAAGAAGTTTTTATAGCCCTCCTGATCCAAAACATTTAGAGAAATCAGATTCATGTGCAGATCCAGTATGTGGCGCACATTCTTCAATGTCACCGTGCAACCAATGTCTATCTTCACACAAACCTCATCCATACCAACAACCTCTGCATGACTGGCGTTCCCCATCTTCACCGTTCCAATGACTCCTGCTCTGTACGTGGTGAAGGCTTCCTTCCTTGATGTACAGTGGTAAGACGGGCCAAAGTCAACAACCCACTCTACACAAGTATCCGACTCACAACTCTGAGCCTTAACGCAAGAGAGAACAACCAATTCTAATCATCACCATGCACAACTGTAGTGGTGTTTTCATCATTTTCCTTCTGATTTTTCTTTTTCCAATGTTTACAGTTCCTCTTGATATGCCCTTCCTTGCCACATAAATAACAAGCATAGCTCCCCCTGATCTACGATCTACCTCTCAACCTGCTCCTCGAATCTGTCATCAAAGCATGTGACGTATTTGTGCCCTTATCCTTCCTCCTAGTCTCCTCATTGTAGAGACTATCCTTCAATACAGATAAAGACACAACATCACTAGGAGCTGAATTGTTGATCGATACCACCAGAGTCTCCCAACTGTCAAGCAAAGAACTCAAGAACAATAGGGCTTGCAACTCATCATCAAGGACCAACTTCATGGTGTTCAACTGATCACCAATTCCTGAAACTCAATCAGATGCTCAGCAAAAGGCTTTTCGTCTTTGTACTTGAGATTCACCAGCTTTCTAATCACAAAAGCTTTACTCTAGGCTGACTTCCTCTCATACATATCTTCCCATTTTTTCCACAACACATGTGCATCTGTCTCGTTGCTAATATGGTGATAAACACAATTATCCACCCATTGTATGATGGTTTCAATATCCTTTATGTGTAGCTTCTTCCAGTCACTCTCAGATGTCTCAGTCGACTTTCTTGATCCAAACTCAATCGGATCATACAAGTCTCTGCAGTACAACAAATGTTCCATCTGCAACTTCCACATCGAGTAATTTGAAGCCGTCAACTTGATCATTATACATATAGAGTCTTCAACTTTTATTGTCATCTCCACTCATAATGCCCACAATTTCCACACAACCAAAAGCTCTGATACCACTTGTTGGGTCCGTAAGCGCAAATTCGAGGTCAACTAAGAGTAATGACAATGCCGCTGACAATCAAATGACACCCAGAAACAGCGACAAACATAGAATCTCAGGATAACCAATCGCAGACAAACTAAAGCAATAGAATAATCACAATAATCAACACATGAATTTAACGTGGGAAAACCCTCAATCACGAGAGGAGTCAAAACCCACGACCGGCCAACCAAGCCAATCAATCCATTAATCAACAAATCAGTACAAGTGTTTAGCAATACAAGTCTCACACACAGGAGACAAACATAGAGATCTCAAACACTTTTCTAAATACAACCCGATCTAGATAGGATTTCTCTCCAACTAACTAAATCACTTGTTAATCCTTCCAAAGAGAGATGAACTTACCAAACCCTTGTTGGTAACGAGCAATTTGAAACCGAGAGAAATCTCCAAGGCTAAAGAAGTGCAAAGCTAGCTCCTTTCTTCACCTTTCTTTTTTTCTCTCTCTCCTCCAAGCTCTCTCCTCTTTTTCTCTCTTTTTCTTTCTTTGGCTTGAAGACTCTCCAAGAAACTCTCAATGGTTTCTCAAACTCTTGGTGGTGGAGGCACAAAACTACCTCTCACCTTCTTTCTGTGTGTCTTGCAAAACCCTAGCAAGACCACAATTGGGCTGGACCAATTTGGACTCATTGGCCCAACAGAAATATCATAAGACAATCTTGCACCAACCCTCAATTTTATTTCTTTCTTTTTTAGCCTGAACCTTAGATTTTATTCCTACAATTTCTGGGTTATTTTCATGGTACTTCAACTGAACCGGAAAAAGTTACGCAAATGCAAATGATTAGAAACTCAATATTCAAATCCCAGAAGAAGTCATCCACAAACAACAACTACTTTCTTGGTCCTTTCATTTGCTTGATGGCAACACCCTCACATTGCAACTTCCAAATCCCACACAATAGCCTTTCCCATGTTCAAAACCACATTTTCACAACCATAAGATTACTAAATTAAACTTGCATAAAAAAGGTTATTTTGCTTAACATAGTTGCAGATACACAAAGTTCTTCATTTTCTACTAAGTGCGTCATTTATTTATGCTTCAAAAAATGGAGGACTTAAATGCTAAACGCCAGTGAAAGTGACTTCATCTCCATCTTCTAGATATGTTCTGGTCTTGCCATTGAGTGATAGTGGTCGTTACCCATTTTGAGTCAACTCAAGCAAGCAACCAAGGGAATCAGGTTTCTGACAAGTTTTAGTCGACATCAAAGATATAAAATATCAGGTATCGGTATTAGAGTATTAAGATACCACTACGATAACACTCATGCCATATCTTGAACCTCATATCTGAGCTGTTTGGTATCAGATATGCACTCATACCTAATATCCTGATATTAATAGTATCTAAGAAATGGTAAGGAGAAATTTACCGGGCCACTAATGGTTCTTGTCCCAAGGAGGTCACCAGGCCTTAGATTGCAACCATTGACTGTGTGGTGTGCTAATTGTTGAGACAATGTCCAATATTTGTTCCATGATTAATATTGATGTCAAACAAATTCAAAATATTGTACATTATTGTGTCATTTCATTCATGGCAACATAGAAGATTGTTGAGTTGCTGCGGAAGCTTCAATTAATAGGAAATAGCAAAATGAATATAGGCACACAAGATTTAACGAGGTTTGGCAAATTGCCTACGTCATCGGGGTGAAACGATTATACTATATGAAGGGGGAAAACCGACGACTTGTACAAACCACAAATTCGCCTTTAGAAAAGAGTATATCCTTACAAAGAAATAAACCTCTCTTTGTATTTCTCTCTTGCTTTTTCTCTATTCTGAAGATGATAATCATTCTCATTCTGATGTTTGTTTATATAGGAGGTGACAATTTAAAAATAGAAAACTTCTATTTTTCAATTGGTGTTATTCACCGTTAGTATCTTCCTCTTTTCTCTCTTGCAAAATAGCATGTTCACAAACATTTCCTCTTTTCTCTCTTGCAAATATAGCATGCTCACAATTCTCCACCTCATACACAATTTGAAAACCTCAAATTTAGGACGAATATGAGAATAATCCATAGCATTCATAATACACTTCATCATCTAGGTTGTATCATTCTAACCATGACTGCCTACGTACCCTTTGACTGGGATCAAGCCAAACGTAGTTCTACCAATTTTCATATAGTCTCCACCTCACCCCATACCGCCCCAAAGGGCCATGCCCTTATTGGGCAAACTAACACGGGCCAATATTGAGCAAGTCCAAACGATGTTGAAACTTGCTACTTGTCACAACTTTAGTCAACATATCTGCTGGATTATCATTTATGTGTATCTTCATTGCAGAAACATCTCCATCCTCGATGACATCTCATATAAAATGATATCTAACATCAATATGCTTCGTACGAGCATGATGAACTTGATTCTTAGCCAAGTGAGTGGCACTTTGACTATCACAATGCAAGTTTACACAATCCTGTTGAATACCCAAATCATCTAGTAGACCTCTCAACCACAATGCTTCTTTTACTCCTTCTGCAATAGCCATATACTCGGCCTCTGTTGTGGACAAAGTAACTGTAGCTTGTAACATTGATCGCCAACTAACTAGAGCACCATATACATTAAACACATAGCTAGTAGTAGATCGTCATCTATCTAGATCTCCAGCGTAATCTGAGTCAACATATCCGTTTACGAGACATGTAGCTCCACTAAAGCACAACCTTGTGTTTACAGTACCCTTTAAGTACCGTAATATCCTTTTGACAGCTTCTCAATGTGTCTTCTCGTATTTTCCATATACCGACAGACAACACTCACAGCTTGTGAGATATCTGGACATGTACACACCATAGCGTACATCAATCTGCCTACTACACTGGCATAAGATACACGTGACATGTGTTCCTTATCTTCCGCTATATATAGTGGGAGATTCCTTACAAGAGAGCTTGAAGTGTGGAGCCAATGGAATAATCATTGGTTTACAATCTTCCATCCCAAACCTCACAAGTACCCGCTCAATATAGCCTTTCTAACTCAAGAACAATTTTTGGTTTGACCTTTCTCTTCTTATCTCCTTACCCAGTATTTTGTTAGCAGTGCCCATATCCTTCATCTCAAACTCATTACTAAGTTTAGATTTCACTTTATTTATCTCCACCATACTTCTTGAAGCAATAAGCATGTCATCCACATACAATAAGAAATAAATATAATCATCCTCATGAAGCTTTTGAATGTAGACACAACAATCATAATCACTTCTGGAGAACCCATGCTTAAGCATGAAAGAGTCAAATTGCTTGTACCACTGTTGCGGTGACTGTTTTAATCCATATAAGGATTTCCTCAAGCGACATACTTGATCTTTCTTTCCCTCTACTTTGTATCCTTCTGGTTGATACATGTAGATCTCCTCATCCAAGTCTGCGTGCAGGAAAACTGTTTTGACATCGAGTTGCTCTAACTCAAGATCACCATGAGCAACAATGCTCAAAAGCACCCGGATAGAAGTATGTTTTACCACAAGAGAAAATATCTCATTGTAATCAACGCCTTCTTTTTGTGCAAAACCCTTTGCCAATAGCCTTGTCTTGTATCTTATACCATCGAGCTCAGATAAATCTTCTTTTCTTTTATACACCCACTTACAACCTATAGCATACTTTCCTGAGGGCAATGGGACCACATCCCATGTCTTATTCTTCTGCAGAGATTCCATTTCTTCTTCCATAGCAACCAACTTTCACTATCTTTGTCTCGAATAGCTTGCTTGAAGGTGACTGGCTCATTATCCTCCACTGAGAGTGCATATTCTACTAAGTTTAACTGCCCATAATGCTTCAGAGGTTTGTCATACCCAAACTTCTGAACTTGTTTATAATTACGCCTTGGTCTAGTGGATTCCAAGGTCTCTTGTTGCTGATGTTATAGTACTTGCACATTTTCCTACTGAACCTCCTCATGTCCAAGCTCATCATTTTCTTGACAATATGTGTCACTATGAGATTCCTCTTGATCATGACTAGAATCTAGTTGGTCTTCAAATTCTTCTATCTCAACTACTTGAGTTTTTTAAGTTGCAACATCACCACCTTTGGGCACATCCGCTTTTGATAAAGCTACCATGGAGTTCTCATCGAAAGTAACATCCTTGCTGATTACAAACTTGAGTACGATGCCCTATGTTCTAATGCTACATGGACCTTGGTGTCTCCTTCCACTCATCAGAACCTTGTTGGATGCAAATGGGTGTATCGCGTCAAGTACCTTCCCAATGGTGCAATTGATCGGTACAAAGTCCGGTTAGTGGCAAAAGGCTTCCATCAACGTCCTGTATGAGACTACCATGAAACATTCTATCTTGTCATCAAGCCGGTAACAGTGCATATTGTTCTTGATCTTACTGTTTCACAAGGATGGTCACTCAAACAGTTTGATATAAACAACGCCTTTCTTCAAGGTACACTCCATGAAGACATTTTATGGTTCAACCGCCCGGGTTTGTAAGTAAAGCCTTCCTGTACATGTTTGCAAGCTTCACAAAGCACTCTACGGTTTGAAACAAGCTCCGCGGGCATGGTACAATGAACTACGAGCCTTTTTGCTCCAACTTGGCTTTTGTAATTCAGTTGTCGACGCCTCATTGTTCATCTATTGTCGGGACCATACACTGATCTACCTTTTGGTGTATGTTGACGATATCATTCTCACCGACAATGCTCCACAAGCAGTCGACAATCTTGTTACAAAGCTATCCTCCAAGTTCTCATTAAAGGATCTCGGTCATCTATCCTATTTCTTGGGTGTTGAGGTCATTCCCAAGGCTGGTGGTGGTCTCTTTCTTACATAAAGAAGGTACATCCAATATGTTCTCCTCAAGGCTGGAATGGAAGAAACCAAGGCCGTCTCAACGCCTATGACCACGACTCACCTACTCAGAGATGCCGACACTCCCATACCATCACCTACTAACTACAAAGTCTTGATTGGCAGCCTCTAATATCTTGCTCTAACGCGCCCTGACGTTGCATTCTTTGTAAACAAACTCTCACAATTTATGCAAAAACCAAGTACAGAACATTAGGCTGCGTTAAAAAGGCTTCTTCGATATCTTGCAGGCTCCATTGATCATGGTATTCTTGTCTTTGCCAACTCTCCTTTGTCGCTACACTATTTTTTTGGATGCTGATTGGGCCGGTGATAAGGACGACTTCGTCTCCGCCACTGGTTACCTTCTCTATCTTGGACGAACACCCATCTCATGGAGTAGCAAGAAGCAAAAGTATGTGGCAAGATCGTCTACTAAGGCCAAATACAAGGCCCTCGCTGACACGTCCTCTGAACTGCTTTGGGTGCTCTCGCTGCTGTAGGAATTAGGGGCTCGGTGTGATCATAAACCAATTATTTATTGTGACAATATGGGGGCAACAAGCTTGAGTAGTAATCCCGTGTTTCACTCCCGCATGAAACACATTGCCCTTGCATACCACTTTGTTCGTGAACTTGTTCAACAAGGACAACTTCGAGTTAGTCATGTCTCCACACAAGATCAATTAGTTGATGTCCTCACAAAACCGCTTCTTCAACCTCGTTTTGAAGACATTTTACGCAAGCTTGGACTATTCCATAAGAACGTCGCATTTGAGGGGGCATGATAAGATATTAATATGTAATTTAGGAATATAATTATTTTGTTTTTCTATAATTATATCATTAGGATGATAGGAGATATTCTAGTCATTCTAATTGATTGATATCTTAGGAATATATCATTAGGATAATAGGAGATATTTTAGTCATTCTAATTGATTGATATCTTAGGCTTCTAGTTCCATTCACACTCATGTATAAGTACCATAAGATTTATTAATACAGTTTTATCAATTCCTATTACTATCAATCTATATACATCACTTCTCGCGCCTCCTTCCATGCAGGGCGACCCAATGCAATGAACTTGTTCAGTGTTGGCTGCCCTATAAAAGAAATATTTATGTCATCTTATTGCTAATTAAGCTATAGATACATGATTATATAAAGTTTTGTTTGTATTTTGATGCTAAAAAAATGAAAGTTATACAGAGCATGATCGAATTGGATAAACAGACTTCATTTTTTCACACTTTATAGTTTGCTTGTTGATATTTGTGGGCCGATAGACTGAGGATCGTATGCATATTTATAGAGCTCGGTACATGAGCTTAGTGGCGGAACCAAGGGGGGTTAGGGGGGGTGGGCGCCTTGGGTGAACCACTTTTGATCCCCTTGAATTTTTATTTTTATAATATACATAAATAATGGAAAAAAATTACAAACAAAATGTATTGGTTTAGGGATTTTTGTGTTAAAACTTGCGTAAAAAAAATTCAATAGATCATGGGTTCCAATGTGAATTTTATTTCAACAAAATCCTATAGAATGTTATCTATCTTTCTATTAATTAAGAAAAAAATAGTTTTTTTTTCCCTGCACGCCTCCTTTAAAGGTTCCCTTCAAATATACTAATCCAGGGTTAAAATTTTGTAATTAAGTCCAAGATTATCTTTCCGAAGGAGAAAGTAGGATTGTGTTCATGTAATTGATTAATTAGCAATTCAAGAGAAGCAAACATGGCGGGTAATAACAAATTCTAGCAACAGAGAAAAGGGAAATATGACGAAGGAGGACGTGATGAAAGCAGTCGGAGCCGGAGAGGTGGGGCCCATCAAAGAGACCGTTGCGAGAGATCTCCGTAAGAGCAATGACATAGTCGCCGATGGCCGCTCCCGGCCGGGGAGATTTGATGCTCGTCTTGAAGATGCCGTACGAAAGGTTTTGAATTGAGAAGTGGGAATCGGACGACATTGAGATGAATGATTTCAATGGCGCCATAAACCCGTCAGAGGTAGATTCCGGTGAATTTGGCGGGAAGAAACGGAAGAGGAGAGATTGATTTGTGGTGGAGTTTGGAAGTGGTGGGGAAGATGGGTGTGAGAAATTGGCGGTATTTTTTAGACAAACTAACCAACTTATTAGGTTAATTGTTTTAAATTTATAACAACTTAATGTCCAAAGTAATTTAAATGTAAGAGGTACCCAAATTTACCTAACTAACCACGCCCTACGTATTGGGGGTAGTTGGAGTGTTTTTAGAGATGTTTATGGTTTTAGAACCGTCGTCTAAATTGTGTGTCCCACTTCCATGTCTCAATCATTTTGATTGGTCTATAATTTTTTCAACTTTGTATAAAACAAGTACATGTATTTTTTTATAATTTTTTCACCAATCAAAATGAATGGGACACCACTTGGGATATTAAAATGAGACAGGAAATTTGAATCGCTAGAACCGACGCGGTTTAAAAAAATCATGAATTGAAATTGGAACCGTCGAGTCCAGTTTTGTCCGGTTTTGCCGGTTGCGGTTTCAAATACGATTTCTGTCGGTTTGAGCCAATTTCGGTTTCGAAATGAAAAAAAAATTAATATTTTTTAAAATAATATTTTTATAACAAATTCCAACTAAAAAATTACAAAAATAAGATGAACATAGAAGAAGTAAAGATTAACATTTATCATTTAATCTTTACATTTTTTATTATACAATAAATTCTTAAACTTAAAAAGATAATAAGTATTTGTCTTCATACAAAATTATAAGAAAAAAAAAAGATAAAGGATTTGAACTTAATATTAAGTTGATTATGTGTCATCTCCTAATCGGTTTGAAACTGACAGTTCCAAACCGGTTTGAACCTCCGTTTCCACAATTTCTATGAAATTAAGAACCGGAATCGGCCTCCTCCGATTCCAGATTCGTCGGTTACCACACAGCCGCTTCTCTCATTTGAATTGATGTTGTTACCGTTTTCACTATACTATATAGACACAAGCCTAAAAACTTTTTCTAGTCCGTAGAAATTACTTGACCCATTACAGGAACATGAATCAAAACCAGTAATTTCGTGAAATATCATATTACCACTAAGATATGAAAACTTGATATAAACATTGAATATTTTTAGTAAAGTCGAGATTGAGAAAGTGTAGTGAAAGGGATTTGAAACTTATTTTTCCTCCCTTATCGTTTTCATATTCTTCAACCTAACGGACATTTAACAGTTTGATATTGTGTTTCAACCCTAGATACAACAGATCTACTCGTTTTAGATTCAAATCAAGTCAAACAATCGCATGCAAAAACATAAAAACAGAGGAACACAAGATATGTTCACGCGATTCGGTTTCCCTACATCCGCAGAGCCTCGAGACGGGAGACTCAACCCAAATGCACTAGTGATCAAAGAAACACAAGTGTAGGTTTACAAATGGAGCAATCGGAAACCCTGAGTAGAACTACGAAAGCCACAACAGAGAAAACAAACAAGAACACGCAGAAGAGAAAGGAGACAGAAGAAAGAGTTTCAGCCCCCTTTCAAGGCAGACGAAGATGCCGATGCAAGCTTCAACGAAGGTGACCAAGGTGGACACCAACATCGCCGACGAAGACCACCAGAGACGAGAAGCTAGCTCTCCTCTCACTCTCTTTCTCTTTCTCTTTTTTCTCATGGTTTGGAAACGAGGCAACTAGTAACCTCGGCAAGGAAGCAGGAGACCAGACTTATAAAGCTAGGGCACGCAGCTTCATCCAAAACGACGTGTTTCACTAAGTGAGGCGGCAGCTCCTCGCCAAATGGGTTTGGCCCAGTTCTTTTGTTCAGCGGGCTTGGCCCAAGTCCACAAAACCAATTTAAAGTCTCCAAACCAGCCTTGGTCGGGGTTGCTTAATTTTTTGTCATTGTAAACTTGGTTCAGCCCTAACCTATAGTTTCCAATTAAATCCTCAACCTTATTAACCTTACACTTATACAAATACAAAGCTGGATTGCAAAATACAACACAGTTTGTACATTTCAATATGTATGTAGCTGGTGTTTTTTTTTATTAGGTAAAAATTAGACTGGAAACCACAAAAGAGTCGGTTTCTCAATCTATAGCATCCTTACGGATGAGAATTACAAATTCTAGACTATCTCTAAAATCTTTCAAGGAACACTGCTGGACCTTCTTCGCGATGAAATCGGCCACGACATTTGTTTCTCGGAAGACGTGAAAAATCTACACTAAAGAAAATAGTTGTAAAACACACAGGATATCAGAAATTAACATTTCAATATCCCATGGACAGTTCCAGATTTGATTAATGGTAAGGTTGTCGCATTCAAGTTGAATGTTGGTAATACCTAATTCATAGGCCTTTACCAGGGCATTACTTACTGTCAATGTTTCTGTTTTTAGCGGGGTTAAGATACCACATTTATCCCCAAAGAGGAAGATTGGTTACCCGTATTGTTCCTGAAAATGTAACCAAAACTAGATTCACCATTGGTTTTGGTGGATCCATCTGTGTTGATTTTAATAATAGTATCCGGTGATTTTTTCCATTTCTTTGTTGGTCGTCTAACAATGTTTGTTCTATGAGTTTTTTGTTTGTCTTCTGCTAAACAGTCAGGATTCCAACTCTTCGTCTTATTCCAATTCTCAATTTGTTTCTTAATGTAAATTGGTACATCCTTTACGGGGTCGGCATCATCGTTTGTTCTTCCAAAGCTTTGTTGGTTTCTATAAAACCAAATGCCCCACCAAGAGACCATTAATTCTATGAATTGTGATCTATAAGTTTTTTGTCGAATTTCTTCAATGATTTCATAGATTTTTTTGTTTCCTATGTTTAGGGATCTGATGATGTCATAGGTATCATAATTCATTTTTTTGATTGTTTTTATGGTATGGTTACATTGGAAAAGGAGATGATTCAGATCCTCCAAATGAGCATTGCAACGTATACAACCCGGGGGAATTGCTACACCTTTTTCTGCTAATCTAGCTTTTGTTGGGAGCCCGTTTTTCATTATTTTCCAGACAAAGTTTTTAACTTTGGGATATGTATCCATCTTCCAGATCCATGAAGAATCATAGACAGTATAACTCTTATTTTTGTTAGTTAGTTCCATAGCAGAATTTGTAGAAAACCAACCATTTTTGCTAGTTTTCCAATACATTCTATTATGGATCTCATTTAAGGGTATTGGAATCGAAGTTATTTTTTTGGCTAAATCATATGGTAAAAATTGTTCTAGTAAATCATTATTTCAGGTTTTATTTGGCAACATAAATTCAGCTACCAGGGCATCCTTATTCAGGATTGATTGTGTGTTATGGTATCACATAAAGGGGTGTTCAAAACCCAGTTATCCGTCCAGAATTTGATTGTTTTGCCATTACCAACTTGCCAAATTAGTCCAGATTTGAACTCAGCCACGAGTTCAATCATTTTGGACCATTGCCAAGAACAATTTCTTTTTTTCTCGTAATGAAATATATGGTTTGTTTTCAAGTATTTTTCAGTAACAACTCTAACCCAATAGTTATTCGATTCTGCTAGGATTTTCCATAGTAATTTGAATTGTAGGGCTTTATTCATGTCTTTAGCTTTTCTCAATCCAAGACCTCCTTGATGAGTTGGTTTACATATTTTTCCCCAGCCTATAAGAGGTTTATAGGAGTTGTCTTTGTTCCAAAAAAATGATCTATTTAACTTGTCAAGTTCATTGTATGTGTGTGTGTAGGTAATATAAAACTTTGCATAAGATAGTTTGGTCTTGATGCCAAATTGATTTTTATTAGTGTTGTTCTTCCTGCTTGTGAAAGAGAGTTTGCTTTTCATTTAGATAATTGATGTTAGGTGCTAACTAAGAGGTCAGCAAAGGTGTTCGAGTTAACTCTACCATTAATGATGGGGCAATCAAGATATTTTTCGAGAGATATCATATTTGTGATTGTGAGAGTACCTTGTAATGCTAATTTCTTTTGGTTGATAACCTTTTTTGTAACTTGGAAAACCGATTTATGAAAATTTACTTTTTGTCCTGAGATTTTACAGTACTCATCAATAATATCATTGATTTCTTTGCAGTTTTCTTGTTTAGCTTTTGAGAAGATCACAATATCATCCACAAATGCCAGAAATAGAATTCATGTTCCTTATTGATTGATTTGAAATCCTAGAAGATTTCGAATTCTTTCTGAAACTTTTTAGAGTTTTCTAACAAGGATTTCAGATCCTGTAATGATTTGTGTACGAATTTAGTTTGGTACTTGTACTTTGAATTAATTTGGTTGGATGCCCTTTGGTACGTGTTAAGAGTGAAGTCACTTTTTTTGTTTACTTACTCGATATGTCGAGTCTTTCTGTTGAGTCATTCCCACTTATTCACGTTTCGTTCTAGTTTTGTTACCTATGGAAGTTGTTCTTTAATTTATTGCGTTTTGGGATGATGCTTCTGGTGGCTTATTTTTCTGAAGCAGTACTTATAGGTGGCCTGCAAAGTGGACACATGCTTTTGGCTTCTTTCAGCCTCTAAATATAATGCAAAGGGTTTCTTACCACTTACCAGACCAACATGGATATGAGGCCCATATAAATTATATAATATATATACTAAAATGTTTTTTTAAAGGGTTAAAAAGTCTATGACAATTAAAATTATAACATGAAGAATAATTATATGCTGCTAGTAACACGAATATGTAATTGGTAATACATTGTGGCTTAATGGGAACGAATATGGCAGATGCTATATATATACATCATGTGCAAATAGGCCAAAATTTTAAAATAAAATGACACAAAAACTAAGTAATGTTGCTGCCCAGGATCGAACTGGAGACCTTTAGTGTGTAAGACTACCGTGATAACCACTACACCACAGCAACATTCATGACTGAAACTTTAATGTTCAGGTGATATCAATTTGTTCGAACATTAAGGAAATTTACTTCGTAATTATTTTGGGTTATTTTGCGAAATCGGCGTTCGTAAATAGACTCTCCGGCCAATTAAAAAAAAAATTGAGGTAGGCGTACTCAAAATAATCCACCAGACTGATCCCTTCTAATACCCCTTCTCGACCAACCCAAATTTGTAGGATCAACAAAGTAGGATTCGGTAAGTATTTTATTGTTTTTGAATTCGATGACCAAAATAAGTATTATTAGTTTCACACTTCTACATATATCAAATATCATGTATTGCATTGTAGCACGTACAGTAGGTGTTTTTTCGGAAAGTTAAATTTATTTATATATTTTCAACAAAAAAAAGAAATTAGTTTATTCATTTTTATAGATGTTGTGTATATTTTGCAAATTGGGCGTGCGTTCTCGTTGGTAAATTACCACTTCAGGTCAGGAATGCATGCCCATTTGTGATGTGAAATCCCATTTGGCAACATACGCAATCATTATCATAATTAACAATTTACCACTCAGTTGCTGTGGTGTAGTGGTTATCACGTTAGTCTTACACACTAAAGGTCCCCAGTTCGATCCTGGGCAGCAACATGACTAATTTTTTTTATTTAGAATAGAAATTGGCTAATTTGTTTTTAACTTAATTAGGAATATTTATTCATCAATAAACAATTAAAAATCCAATATAACCAATAGAAACTACCTTTGTTGTGGTTCCTTTAATTTTGCATGTTTTAGATTAACGTGTGTTGAGTTTTATGTTGTCACATTATCTTTGTTGACAATGTGTCAAAATTATAAAAGATTGTTGTACTTTGTTATCACTTTAAATTTTTTCTTTCTTTCAAATGGCGGTTCCATGTGTCATTGTACCTTTTTATGTGTCATGAGTTAATATTTTTTGTAAATGGTATGAACCGCCTTAGATCTAAAAGAATAAATATGGGGATCTTGTTTGCACTCAGAATTTTTGTGTTTCGCACCGGATTCAAGAACGCTACTTAATAACGTTCTTATTTTTGTTAAAAAAAAAGACTTTGAATGCTACGACATTGCGTTTAACAAAACCGGGTTCAATGTAAACGCAATGTCGTAGCGTTTAGGGTTAGGGGGTTAAAAAAATGCCCTGGGTTTTGAAAAATCCGAGAAAATGACTAATCGCTTTGAACGCTCTGATGTAGCGTTAAAAAACGCTATTATATAGCGTCGACTTCTTCTTCTTCTCCCGACCTTTCCCTTTCCCTTTCCAATTTCAAATTCAAAACCCTAATGGCGTTTGGCGGCGGCGACGACGAAGGAGCGATGGCGGCTGTCCCAGATTTGTTGGCAAGAGGTGCGACGGCGGTGGCGAGCCCTGGAGGAACGACAGCGGTGGCGGTAGGCGAGACGCCGGCGGAGGAGGCGGGAAGGCAATCACCTTTGGCGGAGGCAGGTGCGGAGGTTGCCGGATTCCAGATGGTGGCATCACCTTCCATGGTGGAGGAGGAGGTGGCTGTAAAGAGGTCGACGCCGGAGGAGGCGGCGGTTCCGGCAGAGGTGGCGGCAGAGAATGCGCTCTCTGTGGCGGCGGCGGTCGGAGCGGAGGCGGTGGCACAATCGTCGACATGGGACGAGATGGTGGCGTCTATGATCGAGGCGAGCGGATCGAAGAGTGTTTCGGTAGTTCTAGGGCCGAAACGTACCGTTGAGGTATTTTATGAATTAATAATTATTTATATTTAAATATTATTTAAATATTTAGGAAATATTAATTATTTCGTTATATATGATACTTGAAATACATTCGTAATTAAATTATAATAGGGAAATAAAGATTAACGTTCAAATATTAGATAGAATTTAGGTATAAATAACGTATAAATGTTAGAAATTATATTAATAAGTAAAAAATAAATGAAAGAATAATTAAATAATTATGTATTTAGTAATAACTGTTTGTTATTATGAGTTGATTTAAATTATTATGTATTTAGTAAATTATGTATTAAAATCAAGTAATTAAATAATTAAGTAAATTAGCGGTAAAATGATGTATTAAAAAGTAAATTATTTCCCGTAATTTTGGATTAAATAGGATGTATTGGCTGGTTTTCGACGCCGTTTTTTCTCGTATGGACGGGATACGGAGCACCGTCGCGTTACTGCTTCTGCCCGCAAGCGAAGGGTAGATGTTTCCGGGCAGCAGTAGAAGAAGAAGAAGCAGCGTCGACGTCTCATCCAAAACGATGATCTCGTCCCTGGATTAGAGGACGTTGATATAGTGATGGAGGACCCGCCCCAGCAGGACCCCATTCCCGAGCCCACTCCCGAGCATATATCCGAGCCCACGCACGACCCTATATCGGAGCCTAGACCCGAGTCGAGACCCGAGCCTATACCCGAGCCCATACCCGAGCATAGATCTGAGCCTATTCCCGACCCCATTCCTGACCCCATTCCCGACCCCGTTCCCGCCCGTCCCCAAGCTCCTTACGGTGTGGGGAACGGTGAGCTTTTGTCCTCTTTTGACCATCACATTGCGCACATGATATGGCATCATCCCACGTCTGGCCCTCGTCGTCTACGTGTGCATACACGTCCAGGCTATCTCGATTTCTGGAGAGTGCATCGCCTTATTCCTAGAGGGGAGGTGGTTGAGGGTAGCTGGTGGTATTACGCTTCACTGAGCGGGCTGACTGGTCTCCACGCGCTTCAGTTTGGTAGTGTGGACCACGTCCTCATTTCTGCTTTTGTTGAGAGGTGGCAGTCGGAGACCAACAACTTTCATTTTCCGTGGGGCGAGATTACTGTGACACTTCATGACGTCGAGAGGATCATGGGGCTGCCTATCGAGGGATACGTTGTTAGTCATGTACTAGAGGACGCAGCTGTGGCCGGTTTATGGCATGAGGTTTTTGACTATGACCCGACGGATGTGAGGAAGTGGGTCGCGACAGCTGGGGTTGACGCATGGGACTTCGTACACGACGTTCGTTGGATGATTTTGTTGGGTGAGGACCCCATGAGTTGTGCAGCAAGGTATTTATTCCACTTGTTGGGGTCCACCTTGTTCGTGAACAAGTCCACGAACAAGCTCAAGTGTCAGTTGTTGCCCTTGTGCGTGGATCATGAGTGTACCCAGCGGACGGCCTGGGGAGCCGGAGTTCTCGCCTGCCTGTACAGGAACCTGGGTGAGGCATCACGTGGCGAGGCCAGGAGCATAGCCGGTTGTTGTTTGCTACTCTAGGTAAAAATGTTGCTAATCTTTGTATATTGTTCTGATACTAGTAAGGTTTAAAATAGTGTTTAAATTTATTTTCCGGCGATTGTAGATGTGGATATGGGCGTACTTTCCTTGGTTTCCCGGACACCCCCATCCCCAGGTTAGGAGAGCCGACGCCGACCGACGAGCGGCATGGTATTCGGTATTACGCCCCCCTCCACGGGAAGTGGGTCACATTCGGAGTTACCGTCACGTCCTTGACGAGTATCGCCGTGAGGATGTAAGTACATGATTCTATTTTGTTTTTTATGAACTTATAATGATTACTCGTAACATTGACTGTTTTTATGGTTGTAGGTGCGGTGGATGCCACACGGTCAGCTGGATTTCGATTCACGATATAGAGCTTCTACATATCGAGGCACGATACGCTTCCATGATATATCTGAGCCCTACATGCCTGACCGTGTGTCACGCCAGTTTGGACTGGTGCAGAGCAGGCCTTTGGACCCGATACGGCCCCATACAGTTTCGCATCGTGCAAGTCTCACGGGGAATGATGCGTACAAGCTGGAGTTTGATGCTCACTGGGACGGTTGGGATCATTTGGATGAGCATATTTGCGCTGAGCTCTTATCTAGTCCGTTGGTTGTCGCTGATTATGATATGGATGAGGAGTATCTCGATTGGTTCCTTCCCATTTCTCATCCATATGTCAGACACGACGCGACCGAGATACCTCGTCC
Organism: Rheum nobile; assembly: GCA_027886185.1. Taxonomy (NCBI): domain Eukaryota; kingdom Viridiplantae; phylum Streptophyta; class Magnoliopsida; order Caryophyllales; family Polygonaceae; genus Rheum; species Rheum nobile. The sequence continues at coordinate 4,584,645 of WOAB01000109.1, read as the reverse complement.
CAGACGCCATGCTATTCCGACTTTGGATGCATCTCGGGTATGTTTAGGTTCTAGAATCTATCATATTACGTCTTCATGATTTTCTTATAAAGTTTATTGACTTAACATTATACGATAACGAGCACAGCGATTGAACATGGTGAGGGCGCATGTCCGGGATGTTATTAGGCGAGGAGGCGGCGGGATGGAGGATTGGCACAGGATTGCGGACATTATTGATACCGACGAGCTACCTGTTGCTGATCCACCGGTTCGGGCGTCACAGCGACAGAGCCAGAGCTCCTCCTCCTTGTGCTCCAACCAAGTGAGGTTCCTCTTGGTCGAGTCCTTCTTAGGTCTCCCCTTACTAGTATCTGCGCACGGGGGCTCTCCTAAGGTGGAAGTGCTCGGGTTATGGAAGTCATCGTACCTTGTTGTAAGAATGCGTAATAGTTGGTCGGGCATTTCCTTTCCTTGCCAGTCTTGGATCAGCTTCTTCATTAAGACATCTTCTCTTGAAATGTGCTCAGTGTCATCGCCTTCGAGATCTTCTTGGCCTACTCCTTCCCACTTTATTTGTTTCCAAAATAAATGGATTTCACTTGGCAATATTGGGATACCAGCCTCTATATATCTCTTGATCGTGTGTGGGCAAGGCAACCCAAGCGAGGATCTCCACCATACATCGCGGCATTCTTCATCAAGTATCTTCCCCTCCTTTGCCAGAATAGCTTGTTTGTATAGTAATCTTATGCACTCGTCCGATATCTTATACTCAAGGCGACTGAACAAAAGCTTCACCCATTGTGGCCCATCCTTTATCACGGCTGCCAACTTAAAACTGCTCTGCTCCATAGACCCCCTAATGACACGTATCTGCTCGTTCATAAAATTCTAATTCATATTATTTTCCCCGTAGGCACAAATTAGTACACATGGATTAAAATAACAAGCCCAAAAGATTACACGCACATGATCCGTGAACATATTGTCGATGTGTACTACGATCGTGTCAAACCCTCCAACAGATGATTTTAGGGTGTCCTTGAGCATAGTGTGCTGAGACTCCACCCTGAAAAGTAATACTCATGTTATACATCATAAAAAATAATACGTATCTAATGAGAAAATATGTTATAAAATTTACCTGTTTGATGATCTTGTGGCGAAATGAAGAATATGATTAGACCATGCATCAACTAACTTCTTCTTGTGCTCTTTAAGCCAAACTTCCTCGACGTAGTTCATAAAAGTACCATTCTTCCACTTTTCCCTCAAATACTTAAGTCGGGACTCGTACACATCCTCCGTGAGTGACCTCAACAACCAACGAATATTCCCCGTAAAATGCTTAACACTTTTGTTGCACATATTCCCGGTGACCCTTGCTTCAACATTGCGGTTCACATGGACCCTGCACAGCAAATGGTGTGCATTGGGGAAAGACTATTGGTACAGCCTTCACAACGGCCAAATCTCGGTCTGACATGATCGATGTGGGATCTTTTTTACCAAAGAGGGATTTCAAACGTCGCAGGGCCCATACGTAGTGCTCCGTTGTCTCATTTCGCATGAATACGATGGCAATACAAAAGTTAAGGTTTGTGCAAGTGAACACAACGAACTCCAAACAAGGCATACCGTACCTATACATGTACATTAAAAAAGAAAATAAGATGCAATTACATAGTGCAAATGTAGTGACAAGAAATAACAAAAGATTACCTATTGGTCTTGTAGGTTGTATCCATAATGACCACGTGGGGGAACAAACCCAACAAGTGCTTCGAGTCGGGGTGACTAATAAAAAGATCACTCACAACCTCCTTCTCCACATAGTTCCCTTTTTCTTTCATCTTAACCTTAACCCTTTCAACGTCCGCATAATATCCTTTAGATCTTAGAAATTCCAACGTGAATTGCGTCACCGTCAAATGGCCCCTGGATTTCTTCCTCTCCCTAGCCTTGCAACTGTACACTTGACTCCTTTGTGTCAAACATTTCGGGTCTACTCTGACAAAAAGAGAAATAATGTTCTTCGGCGTCGAGCCGGTGGCAGACAACAACTTCACCGCCTCGATTTGATCCGCATCAAGGCGTCCAGCAAAAGCATGCCCTATTAAGGATGTTGGGATGTCATGTGTGTGCCATCCACACATGACCTTTAAGCTCCACTTGCTCTCTTTTGATAACAACCCGTGCATCTGAAACGGACAATCGCTCTTCTTTGTCCTCGTTGACTGGTTTGGGTTAGGGGTTGGCTCGCAACCTTCAACCGCCTTCTTCTTCATCGGTCTGTATGAACCAGACTTCTCACATGATAGTATCACCTTTCGAGCCCATGATTTTTGTATGGCAATCAAAATGTTCAGTTCCTTACCCACTGAACGAACCCATTCAATCATACTCTGTCTATCATCCCATTCCTCATCTGTAGTAAAATGCGAAGAAAAATCGTCACTCACAAAATTGGTGCCACTAGAATCACCCTATTTATTTCACAAACATTGGTATTCATTATTATCAATGATATTCATAATCTACACCGACAAAGTGGTCAATACCTAAACTAATGTTCTACCATTAAAATCATGGTGCAAATATGAAACACGTACAAAATTAAAACATTTGTCACATTTCTACAGTAACATGATAATTTATCTCAATGCTACGCTAATATAAGATAATGTATAATAACTTAATTTATCACATTTCTACAGTAACACCCTAATTTATCACAATGCTACGCTAATATAAGAATATGTCACATTCTATAATAATATAATTTGTCATAATACCCTAACATATAACTTATCACTAACAATGATCCTAACGTACAAAGAATACCTACAAGATATAATGTACAACTACTACATTAAAATAATAATATTAAATTCATAGTATACATACCAGTACTGTATTTTCACTAATCGATTCAAGACCGGGCCCATCGACTACGCTTGAAAACGACATTCTCTCTCACTATTATGCTTTGAAATTTTGTACATGTAAAGAAGGCATATGAAAGAAACAAATATATACAAGTTCAAAAATTCGACCGTTGGGAATTTCGACCGTTGGAAACAGTGATATTTGTACACGCAACGACGTAGCGTGTACATTTCTAACGGTCATTTTTGAACGCTATATTGTAGCGTTTGATTGTTACCGTTTGATTTTTGTCCTTTTTGAACGCTACATTGTAGCGTTTGATTGTTACCGTTTGATTTTTGTCCTTTTTGAACGCTACATTGTAGCGTTTGATTGTTACCGTTTGATTTTTGTCCTTTTTGAACACTACATTGTAGCGTTTGTAAGTTACTGTGTGAATTGTAAACGCTACGTAGTAGCGTTTACAACGGTCGAAATTCCCAACGGTCGAATTTTTGAACTTGTACATATTTGTTTCTTTCATATGCGAAACAAATATATACAAGTTCGAAATATGAATTTATTATTAAATGCTACGTAGTTACTGTGTCAATTTTTTAAAAAGATTAAATCTGAAATATGAATTTATTATTAAATGCATTCTAGTACATATAATCCGAAATATGAATATAATATTAAATCCGAAATATCAATTTATTATTAAATTCATTCTAGTACATATAATCTGAAATATGAATATAATATTAAATGCATACTAATACATACATATCTATGAAATGTTACAAAATCCCGCCAAGACATAATAAATGCATACTAGTAAATATCCCTAATCTTTGAATACCCTAACATGGTATAGAGGATGGGGGCGACGCTCGATAAGTTCAAACAGTAATACATCGCCAGTTTCCAATTTATGTACTCTTGCAAAATTCCGCCAACCGTTGCCAAATCTGTAGCGATTCCCACTTGTTGCGATATTCACATGCAAAATCCACTTACCACAATCGAGGGTGACATCCGCTTCAGAAGTCAAAAATCTCAATGCATGCTCTCTCGGGATGCTCTGCATATTATTAAGCGCATTTAAATTTGATATTATGATCAAAACCGAATAATAAATTTACATTATAAAGGATGCGATACTTACCACCCGATATTCTGGGTGGAGCATGGTTTGATGTAGCGTAATAATGAAACTTCTCTGAGGATCACCTCGCACAGCTTCAGCTCTTTCTAATGCTGAATCGGGTCCATCATTACCATCTCCACTACCGTCTGATGAGTAGCTGTTGTCTTCTTCGACAACGGTTGAACTAGAGTCATCGTTGATTACTATCACATTTCTAGACGACGAAGCCATACTATATTTTGGAGAATTAAAACAAAATAAGATGGGAGAAGGGTGTATAAATTATGGTGAAATTGTTTGTATTTATAGGATAAAATGTATGTAAGAGGTTAATTTTCCACAGTCATTTCAAACGGTCATTTTTTTCATTTCAAATTTAAACGGTATCTAAACGCTACGAAATAGCGTTTGCACTTCACACGCTACGTTGTAGCGTTCAACATTCGCATGGGTTCGATTAAAGTGGACCCGGTTTAATCAAACCCATATTTTTTTTTTAAATGTCATTAATTATAAAAAAAAAATCAAACCCCCTAAACGCTACAATGTCGCGTTTACAAAAAATAAACGCCACCAGGTGCAAACCTCAACACCCAATAAATATGAATGTCTTATGGAGTTCTGGGTTATCATCTCCCATTTGGCATGAGAGCATTGCTTTGCTAGCGACGAACCAGACATGGCATCTCTGCCGGTCGTCGATTTTTGTGTCTGAAACAGAGCTCATGAACAAGATCGCCTCTGCGAAGACGGTGACAAACTCAACTACTCGAAACGGGAGCTTCAGGATTGAGATCGGAAGCGTCAGCCACCGCCGTCCTTCGACCGGTTTCACCGACGCAGATCGTCGCCGGTTTTAATCCATAGGCTTCTTTGACTATATTGTCGACGACTTGGTGGCGGAAGTCACCGTCGTGTCGAATCGAAGAGGATCAGACTTCGCAACCGCCGTCTCCGACAGCGGAGACACAAGCAGGATGCAACCAGAGATCGTCGTAATGGCGCCGCCGGGGGAGGCATTAGCAGCGGCGGTATCCGCCGACGGAGGGCGAAGAAGCTGGTTGAAGGACTATGTTGACATGCTGACGTGGACGGCTCCATTTTCGCGCTCTTCTACGCTTCGTAGTTCCGGAAGGTTCTTCACCGGGAGCAGAAGGAGAACAAACGAGTACGTCTAGGGCGCATGACTCCGACTTGGAGGCGAGTCGACTCGGCAACGAGCTAGATAGGCGAGATGTTCCGGTGGCTGTCAGGGGTGTGAATGAGGAAATTCGAAGATAGTTGAAGGGTACTATGGTCATTTTAGAATATATTGTTGTAGATATTAATGGACAAGGGGCGGAGGAGGACATGTGATGTCCAATTTACAGGTATACACAATCACAAAAATAGCCCGCGCTATGGCAACTGAAAAGAAATCTTTTGGGGACAAAATGGGAAACTTATACTAGAATATGATTGAGAGCCTAATCCGATCCATTTTGGAATTTTTTTCTCCAAATTGTGCACTTTTTTAAAACTTATATCGAATATACGCTCGAATTCAAACTTATTACGAGAATAGGCTGGCTCATGGAGGTTTTGGGTAAGTCGCTGTACGGACAAACGACTTATCTAAATAAAGTCGTTATACGGACAAGCGATTCTATCCGAACCACAACTTTAATTTTTTTTTTTTTTTAAAAAGGTAGAGTCGCTGGCCTGGCCAGTAACTTTGTTTTAATTTTTTTTTTTACTTTTCGATATTAGAGAGTAAAAAAAAACTTTAATTTTTTTTTATATACTTTTCAATATCAGAGTAAAAAAATAAAATTAAAGCAAAGTCGTTGGCTATACTTTTCAATATCAGAGAGTAAAAAAAGAAAAAAAAAATCAAAGGCCAGCGACTCTCCTTTTTTTTTTAAAAAATAATTAAAGTTGTGGTTCAGATAGAATTGTTTGTCCGTACATCGACTTTATTTTGGTAAGTCGCTTGTCCGTACAGTGACTTACCCCAAACCTCCATGATCAGCCTATTCTCGTAATAAGTTTGAATCCGAGCGTATATTCAGTATAAGTTTTAAAAAAATGTACAGTTTGGAAAAAAATTCCCCATTTTGCAACAAAGAAAATAAAATGAATGTGAGCCATGTGTCATTCGATCGATGTCCAACTCAATTTGATTGTTGAGTTTCTTGCTTGTGTGTAGTACAACATTTATATGATCTATCCAAGGCTGTTGTTTCTTTTACATTAGTTAATTAGTGTTGCACGAGCTTATATTCAATTCCCTACGAAACTTTAATTGTATGTTGGCACGATACAAAATCTTGTTCTATGCATCATACAAAAAACAAAAGTATGTTAGACCCATATTACTGAACCGTAAATACTAACTTGTTGATAAATGTATGTGACCGATTCAATTGGGTCGTGGCAATAGGGAAAATGTACTATATTTTCATTTTTCATTGTAGTATGTACATGTGATTTATTTTGGTTTATTCAGATGCAACTACTGTTGGTTTCTTTTGCAGCCAAAAGAGATTGTCCTGCTGATTTTTATGTCCCCCCTTGCAATTTTATCAAGCGACCACCAAAGTATTAACTTTGTACATTGATATTGAATAAACCGATCTGGATCATGATCAATGGAGAATCATGATGGTAAAAGATGTGAAATCAAAACATGTATTTTGTGTACTTAACTCATCTGTTACATGATTACATAGTATTAATATGAAAGCATCAAAGTGTATATAAGTCAGAGGAAGAAAACAAACACACGACGCTCCCCTTTGCCTAACAACCTGACATCTTTTAACTAACTCAGTTGACTATTACTGAAAACCTTTTCGTAGATCATTCTATCATTGAGTATGCTAGGATCGATCGTCGGTGATGATGCACTATCCACCACAAATCCACTACCCTGCTCATTTTGCATGGAGATTGACGCGTGGACAAAAGGTGGTTGTTGGAAGGGAGTAGTAATACGTACATGGACTAACCCCATCATATATAGGATTTACTTCCCCGAGACCGATGAGACCATCAAAGTCGGTTATGGAAGATTAAGGCCCAATACTATCTAACCATAGACTAGATCGTTCTTATGGTGCTTCATTTTGGTAAATTCTCTAAGATCCCTATTTATTGTCCAACCTACTGTTGCCATGTGCGTCGGAATACTTTTGCTTCTTTTGGGTATGGAACTTATAAATCATGATCTTAGTCATGTGGTCAGAATTTTATAGGACACTATGTATCTCATGTATGCCTTTCATCAAGTGACACCATATTTATATATTAATATTTCCTCCATCAGCTACAACGTTTTCTTCTTTTTTCCATGCTTGTGACAGCTACACATATACACCCACGAATATTTCAGAAATTGTCTCTTCACACAATGACCAATGGATAACAGAATAACAAAACACCAAAAGAGTGAGGGCTTGAAGTGCCCATTTGAATATTTTTCCTTGCATCAAGGCCCGTGATAACAATCCTAACCTAAACCAAAAGACAAGCCGCCCACATTCTCGAAAAATAGATTACGTAGTTAGCACCTTGAGCGATATTTCTTTTACACAATTAATTTACATATCACCTGCCACTACAAACACCCTTTTAGTTTACACGACCCATTTAAAATAGGTTCTCCCTATTCTATTTTTGTATGGATGCAGAAAGCGTCCCGCAAATCATCAACACATACGATATACTCTATTAATGCATTTACAATCAACCTACAACTAACAATCTTCACCAACACTACCACACAAGCACTCAAGCCTTCTATGCAACTCCCCTCACTAATCCAGAACTTTCGCATATAAATTTCGGTTTCCCCAGGCTTCGCACGGGGCCCTGCATCTAGTTATTACAAAAGAGTAAACAATAAATTAAATATAATAGCATATAAATTCTAACATTTCATACCAAAAAATGAGAACATGTTGCAAAGAAAGTAGGGGATATATTGGAAAGATAAATAAAATATGTATATAAAAGGATAGAATTACACGTCTATCAAAGAAGAAGACAAATGTTCAATTCGTCAAGTGGTGTAATTTTTAATGGGTTTGTTTATGTGCACAAAAATCTGTCTAAATGCACACTATATTGTGCGTTAACATTATCTGTACAGATCTGTGTGCATACCTTAGCAGTACAAGGGGCAAAATCGGAAAAAATCAAAAAAAAAAAAACAGCAGAGCTGTGCGTTAAGACTTAACGCACAGAAGTGTGCGTTTAGTCTAAGCGCACAAGCGTATATGCATGGACTGGGCCTGTAATTGGGCTGAATAGCCCAATTATAGACGTGTGTGTTTATTGTTAACGCACACATTTGTGCGTTAAAAGTTAACGCACACATCTGTGTCCAGAAACTATCCGTTAAAAACCCACCGTTTGTGCGTTAATTGTTAACGCACAAACGGTCATTTTTTTCTAACGGCAGAATTTTCACCCTATATATACACCCGCCCAAATCTTTCTCTTCCATATCCAAACACAACATTCAACATGTATTATCCTAGTGATGAAAGTGAGGAAAACAATTGGATACAAAGTCGAGAAGATGAGGAATACGATTGGGTACAAGGTCGAGAAGATGAAGAAGCAGATGAAGAATTGAACGACGCTTGGATGTCGGGTTGCGAAGACGAAGCAGACGTTTGGGATCCGAGCAACGATTTCTTCACGATTAGTGTTGAATTAATTTCCGTTAATGATTCTTGTCTTAGTTATACGTATAAATAATGCATATAATTAATTTTGTATGAAGTAGTTATTATGAATTGTACTCATTAATATGATTTAGGTTATGAATTAATATGATATTGCAATTTTGGTGTAGCCATTAACAATTGATATTAGGTATGAACTAGTAGTTATATAGTTTAGCAAAAAAATCATGGTTTAGGTTATGAATTAATGACTTTGAAATTTTGTTGTATTATTAATTTTGTTATAATTGTAGACACTATAATAATCCATAAAAAAATTACACAATTATAGAGGGAGATTATGGAGAACGATTTCGTACTGCCTAGTTTGGGAGAGTATGGATGAAATGGTTGAATGGGCGAGAGCGAGAGCTAAAGAGGTGATGATAGTTTTGGTGAAACGTACCTCAAATCCGTACGTCGTTAGTTTGACATGTGATAGATATGGTGAATCGAGATCTGGGAGGCCGAAAGTAAATCTAGAAAATTTGGAGTTGTCGGTTTCGAGGATTAGAAAACGCAAATCGAAGAAGTGCGGTTGTAAATTTGAGTTATATGGGTGCCGTTTGAAAAACGAGCTAGGGTCGCTTACTCAAAGATGGGTCTTGGATGTTATACATAGCACCCATAACCATATGCTTCGGACTAGCTTTCATGGGAATGCATTCATGGGTCGAATGACCCAGGAGGAGGAGGTCATGGCTAGGAGATTGGGCGATGGTCGCAAGACTCCAAAAGAAATTGCTTCGGAGTTGAGGAAAAACTTCCCGGGAAATGTAATAACAATGAAGCAGATTGCCAACTTTTTGCAGAAGCTCCATGACGAGGATCGTGGGGAATTGACGGTTACCCAGTGGTCCCTTCATTTTTTGAAAGAGAACGAGTATCTTTTTTATCCTCTTAGGAATGTGAACAAAGGGGACGACGTAGAGATCCTGTTTTTTGCTCACCCGGAGTCGCTATGGTTGTTGAAGAAGTTCCTGCATGTGGTGATCATCGACGCCACATACAAGACAAATAAGTATGTAATACATTTTAATAAGAGTTAGTTATTTTTCTATGCGCTACATTTTAGTTAGTTATATGCACTAAATATTGGTACGTTTATTTCTTACGTCTATCAATAGGTATGATATGCCTTTGGTGGAGATTGTTGGTTTTACCTGCACTCACAAGACGTTCAACATTGCATATGCATTCACTCGAGCGGAAAAGTTTTTCCATTACCGGTGGATAGTGAGGGCCCTTCGGGACTTGTTTGAGCAGTTGGGAGCAATGCCAAAGGCGACCTATTGTGAAAAGGCCCTCATCAAAGCTATTAAAGTAGTTTTCGATGACGTCCCGATAAGACATCTCTTGTTCTGGATGCATATTAGAAACAACATCAAGGTACATGCCGACAAGGTATAAAAGACATTGCCAAATTCAATATGTTTACAAACCAGTGTTGTGGACTTTGTTGCTCAACCACCAAGGAAAGGTATGAGGAGAGGCTCAGAGCATTGAGAACATTGTGGAAGAGTGGCCTTGTTGGATACGTCGAGAGGAATGGCTGACTCCTTACAAGGAAAACATAGTAAGAGCGTGGACGGATTACACTCTTCACTTCTTCACGGGGACTTCAAACAGGTATCCTTTGAACATTGTGTAGTTGATTGTTTTTACTATTGGGTTTGAAAGTCGTACTAAGGCAAGAAATGTTTCCGTTTTGATAGGGTTGAGGGGATGCATCATGTGTTGAAAGATATTGTGGGGTCTAGCAGAGGCGGCTTTAATAGAGTGACCGTGAGGATCCACCATGCAATCATTCTTCAAATCGGGGCGACCATGAACAACTCACTATCTACACGACCAATGGAGTTCAATGATCCAGGGTTTCCGAAGCTTGCAAGAATGGTGTTTTCAGGGCTCTTCTGTAGAGTGTCAGATAGGTGCTTTGATTATATGTTGGCCATGTATGATCGGATAGTCAAGGAGGACTATTCAAAAGTATGTGATGATCACTGGGTGAGAGACTGTCTTAGGCTGTCGTGCGTCCATGATATTATAAATGCCATCATTATAAGAACAGATCTCACTCCAGATGACATTCACGTCTTCTAGAAGGAATTGCATTGGGAAGAGGATCCAACAACATTTGCGCTTGCTGACGACAATGTTCCGATATCCGTTCCAGAGTTGAGATTGCGTGAGATGTTGTCGAGATTGCAAGCCCGAACAAAGCCACGTTATGGCAAGTGAGTGATATGTATGTTGCCTTGGAGCATCTGGAACAGAGTATGTTTATGGAGCCGACGGACATCCGTAGAAAGGGAAGGCCAAGTGGTTCGAAGAACAAGGCAAAGGTGTCGCCGACTAGGGAAAAGAGCCTGTATGAGCACGTAAGAGAAGACTTACTAAAGTCTGAGAAGGCCAAGGCAAAGGGAAATGAGAAGGCAAAGGAGAAGGTGAAAGGGTCAGGCCGTCCTAGAAAGCATGCAAGTTTCGTGGTGATCGACGCTGAGGACATGCAATCTCGACCACATCTCACGCGATCCAAGGTCATGGGATGATCTAATGGTTCAAATTAACTATATGAAGAGCCCTTGCGGCAAGGATTATTGGCTTGACATGCCATTTATGAGTTTAGTGTTTGCCACAGTGTATAACGTTGATGTGGTCGTCTTATCTTGGTACCCTTTATTGTGCTTACCAATAAGGCCGTCTGGACCAAGCCTCACTCCTCCCTCACAAATTTTGGCGATAGCACACGTAGGGGATCACAATAACTGGATATCAGTAATGCTTTGTCTCTCTACTTGTACTTCGATGTACCCGATCATTTCATGTATGCTAATTGCGTATTTTTTGTTTGTATTCGTATCGGTGATGCTCGGTGATAATTCTCCATTACCACCCATTACGGATGTGTGGCGAAGACATTGCGATCAAAGAATCTTGTGGTAGGAAGGATTGTATGCTTTGAAATTGCAAGAGTTTAAGGAATGCCGCATGGTAGCCGGTCAGAATGCAGATTATTTGGTGTAGTTGATCGACATTACCAGTAGTTGATGTAATAATCGTGTGACTTGTAATGCAATATAATCTTACCATTTTCAAATCATGAACTTGGAAATCATACATTTGCAAACTTATGTAATCATACACTTGGAAATCAACATGCATAAAACTCAAAATAAACATAGAACTCGAAATAAGCACTGAAATAAGCACCGAACTAAGGTCATTTCTTATAACATCAATCAATTCGAAAACCCCGATAATATATCTGCTTTCTTAACTTCACATTTGAATCTGAAAGGGTCTGGTTTAGCTATTTAAGCTCATTTCTTTCCAGCACTAATTCTCTAATAATCTTGGCAACATTGTCGTCATACTCTAGATCAAGCCACTTAAAGGTACGACACCCTCTCATTGTACCATCCCGCTCCATTGGGATATAATTCTTACATGCGAGATACCTTCTTTTGTAGTGATTGGGTTTGTCGCAAGTGTACATGACGACCGGGAAATTGCACTCGTACATTGTAATCGGAGCCTGTGCACTGCTGGACGACGAAGCCATCCTCTCCTATGAACTTGGTATCCCGGATCTGGAATATTACAAGCTATAAACTCCTGTAAAAGCTAAAGCCAAAAACGATGAATAATATTACCGAAAAGCTGAATAATCTCTCGCGGGGTCGAGTTTTCTCCTCTGCACGGCGGATCTAGAGTTGGCGAACCCTGGAAGAAGCTTTGCGCAGCGCCGCTTGATGTGAGTATTAGGGTTGGTAACGTGCCTTTTTATAGACGAGTATTAGAAGAGGAAACTCTTGCCAAAAGCAAAGCAAAAAAAAAGATGAAGAACCCTATGGAAGAGGAAACACTTACCGACAAGAGTGTTAAAAACTAGAGATTTCTCCTCTGCGCGGCGGATCTGAAGCTGACGAACCCTAAAAGAAGACGAAGTTCCTTTTTATAAGTGATCATATTGGGCCAAAAGGCCCAATATGATCACTTGCAATGGCCCATAAGCCATACCCAGTTATGTGTGTTAACTGTTAACGCAAAAAACTAGGTATTACGTTTCTGGGTTTGGCAAGGTTTAGGGTTTAGGGTAGTATGCGTTTAGTGTTAGCGCACACTACCCTAATGTTGTTTTTTCGTGATTTAAGGCATTTATTTGCACTTTATGATAATGTTAATTGTTATTTTAAGATTTTTATACCTTATACAATATTCATCAATTATAGTTTATACTAATGTAATATAATGATTTTTTAAGAAGTTATCACTTGTATTATGTACTAATGTGATATGACGAAGTCTTATGAAGTTATCACTTGAACTTTATACTTACGCTATAGCATGAAGTATGAAGAAGTCGGAAATTAAAGTTTATACTAATGTATTATTATGATTTCTTAAGAAGTTACTGTTGGGCCTGGATTCTCCAGAAAAGACAGATCGAGAGGACCGAGCCCAAGCCCACTGCAAATCAGGAGAATGGCAGACGAGTTCAGAAGAGTCGACAAGGCTTCTCTGGTCGAGCGACACCCGACAAAACCTCTCCAGTCAAGAGTCATCCGACAAGATCGCGGAGATCTCACCACGCATTTAATGCTCAGATCATGCAACATCTGCAACGTTCAAACACCTTAATTGCCAGTAATTCAACGGCGAAATCCTTGCCATTACACTCGGTATTGAAGATAAAAACATAAAAACGGTGCAACGACCACAGGAGTAAAGGGACTTACCATATTTGGAACGACGAAGAAGATAAGATCAGGGAACTCACAACTACGCAACACACACGCATTCTCACTTAGCAAACTCACCAGAATAGCACTCTCGCTCTCCATCTAGCTCTCCAAACGACTGCCTACGCCTGACCCCTACCGGTCGCCACTCACAAGTCACCGGTCGAGTCCCACTCGATCTCTGATTTTATTACGATAAGTTGTATTGCGATCTAATCCGATTCATACGATATCTAATAAAATCATCTTGCTATTATATATTTATTTCTTGTTTACCTATTATTTGCTTGGTTTGGATTATTTCCCATCGTCCGATCGACTAGTTACCCCGTCTAAGGCGATTTAGGTCGTCCGATCTTTTCGCCCCAAAACAATTTGGCGCCCACCGTGGGGCAACTTGCCGATCACCTTTCCGGAATCTTCCAACCATGGCTATTGATTCCCCTATTGAGAACCAAGAACCACGTCTCGAAGACGAAACCCAAACCACAGAAAACCCAATCGAAAATCCTACTCCAACCCAGTTCCAAGAACTCTCTCAAAAAATGGCCGCCCTTCAAGAGGAACTAGCCCAGCAACGTCAGAAAACCGAAGCCCTAGCCGCTTTGTCAACCCAATCCGAAGCCGAGATCGCGCAACTAACCCATGAGAACGAGTCTCTTAAGTCGCAGGTACAATCAGTGCCCTCAGGATCTCGGAACGCGCCCGTTCGCGGCGGCGCCCAAACGCACCTCGACATTGACAATATCAAGCCAACGCCTCCCAACATACGACGTCCCGGACACACTGAGGGTACGTCTCGAACTCCTTTCGCTAGTCCATTCTCGACTAACCATGTCACCTTTCCTACACCGATCGGGTCTATTGGGGCCCGAATCGACGAAACACAGGTTGCCAATCCGCCAGATGTCATGGCCCCTTTTCAGCAAATGCTCGACCGACACATGAAGGCAATCGACGATCGTTTCAATAGGCTCCCAGGAGTCCCGCAACCGATCGAGAGAGAAGCGTCTGGCGGATTCGAAGAATCCCCGTTCGTCGAAGAAATCGCAAGGGTCGAGATCCCCAAGAAGTTCCATCTCCCCAACATGGCGACATTCGACGGCACCACCGATCCAGATGACCATATCTCTCTCTATAAACAAAAACTAATGGCTGCATCTGTTTCAAGGGAGAGTCGCGAGGCTGTCATGTGCAAAAGCTTTGGCACGACCCTCGCGGGCCCCGCACTAACTTGGTTTATGCGTTTGCCTCAGGGAACGATCACATCATTTGCGGATCTGGTCAACTCTTTTAAGAGCCAGTTCGCCAGCAGTCGGAAGCATGAGAAACAATCAAGTGACCTCTACCGAGTCACACAAAGGTACAATAAACCTCTCCGAAATTATCTTAACAGGTACAACAAAGAGAAAGTGGGAATCCCCCACTGTGACGTCACAACGTCTATCGAAGCATTCCGACAAGGCCTGGTCAAAGACATCAATCTCTACGACGAGATTACCAAGTATCCCTGCAAAAGTTTCGAAGATGTTCAGGCCAAAACTATGGCCGAGGTAAGGCTGGAAGAGGACCGTGAGTCGCGTAAAGCCTCGCGCGGACCCGATCCATCCGATCGCAAACATTCCTCCGACAATCGTCGGGACAGATGTCCACATCCCTATTCTCGTAATCGAAACGAAGCAAAACAGGTAAATTCTTTCCAAGACAGGTCACAAGAATAGAGAGACGGTTATGTGTTGCCTCCTAGGGTCCAGTCTTATAACTTCAACGTTTCCGTGTCGGAGCTCGTCAAGAGTTTCGACAAGTATGGGAAAGACGTAAGATGGCCCTGAAAGAGCGACCGACCGGACGTCAAGAAGGACATGAGTCGATGGTGTGAATTCCACGGTGACCATGGTCATTCGACCGACGAGTGCATCGCCCTACGAAAGGAGGTCGCTAGGCTGCTATCACAGGGGCTGTTTCGCGACGTCATCTTGGAACGGGCAAAAGCCACCATGGAACGCCGAGATCAGGTAAAACAGAACAAACCCCCATCTCATATCCATACGAAAGTTGTCAATACCATTTCAGGCGGATCCGACATATGCGGGAACACGTACTCCGCGGCTAAGCGACACGCCAAGGAAAGCAAAGGCGACAAGCCCGAAGCATCGGAATTCAAACCAAGGAGGGCATCTAACCTTCCGACGGTCACATTCGACGAATCCGACTCCGACGGGTCGGATAGTCACCATGACGGTCTGGTAATCTCTTTGTCCATTGGTAATTGCTTAATCCGGAGAGTACTAATCGATACAGGAAGTTCGACAAACCTCTTGACCCTCGACGCTCTCAAAGAAATGGGTCTGACTGAGAACGACCTAATCAAGAAATCGACCCCACTGGTCGGGTTCAGCGGTGAGGTTAAGCACACGACTGGCGAAATCATTCTGACCACATACGCTGGAGGAATCAACCGATGGGTTAAATTCTTAGTCCTAGACTGTTCGTCTCCCTACAATTGTATTCTTGGCAGGCCGTGGATACACGCTATGAAGGCAGTACCTTCAACATATCATCAAGTCATCAAATTCCCCACCGAGTGGGGAGTCCAAGAAATCAAAGGAGATCAAAGGACCGCAAAGGAATGCTATGTCGCTTCCATGAAGAACGCGGTCGAACACAAGATCGCATAGCAACCACAGATTGGCGAAGGACCTAGTCGATACGTTGAACCAGAAATGGAGAAACTCGACGAGATCGCACTAGACCCTTCAAAGCCAAACCAAACGGTAAGGGTCGGGTCGGACCTGGACGACTCGACCAGACAACAGCTTCTCGACTTTCTCAGGACCAATGCCGACTGTTTCCCATGGTCACATGAGGATATGGTCGGGATATCTCCCAACGTTATTACTCATAAATTAAATGTGGATCCATCTCATCCCCCTGTCAAGCAAAAACGCAGGAAATTCGTCCCCGAGCGGAACAAAATAATCGACAACGAAGTCAAAAGCTTATTGGAAACCGGAAAAATCAGGGAAGTCCACTACCCTGAATGGCTGGCCAACGTGGTCGTGGTACAGAAGAAGAACGACAAATGGAGAGTCTGCATCGACTTCACAGACCTCAACAAGGCTTGTCCCAAAGATTCATTTCCTCTACCTCACATCGACGCTATGGTCGACGCCACAGCAGGGCACGAAATGCTCACCTTCATGGACGCCTTCAGTGGCTACAATCAAATCCTTATGGATCCCGATGATCAAGAAAAAACAGCGTTCATCACCAGTCAAGGTATCTATTGCTACAAAGTAATGCCATTTGGTCTGAAAAATGCAGGGGCTACATACCAACGATTGGTCAACAAAATGTTCAAAGACCAAATCGGAGACACAATGGAAGTCTATATCGACGACATGTTGGTCAAGTCCAAAAAGAAAGAAGATCACATCGACCATCTACGCGACATCTTCGAGGTACTCAAAAGGTACAATATGAAACTAAACCCTACTAAGTGCTCCTTCGGAGTGTCGTCAGGGAAGTTCTTAGGATATATGGTGACACAAAGAGGAATAGAGGCCAGCCCGGAACAGATCAAGGCTCTCATCAACCTCCGATCCCCCCCGATGCATCAAAGACGTACAGAAGCTCACAGGTCGGATAACAGCTCTGAACAGGTTCATCTCCAAATCATCCGACAAGTGCAAACCATTCCACGACGCGCTCAAGAAAAATAAGTCCTTTCAATGGACGGAGGAACATGAAGCAGCATTTCAGAACCTCAAGGACTATCTAGCCAGTCCTATGTTACTAACCAAACCTAAAGGCGACGAGCCCTTATTTCTTTATCTTATAGTGTCGGAATCGGCCGTAAGCGGTGTACTGGTCAGAGAAGAAGATGGCAAACAGTCGCCAATATACTATGTCAGTCGGACGCTATTATCAGCCGAAATGAGGTATTCGTCACTTGAAAAACTCGTATTATCATTAGTAATGGCTTCGAACAAGCTCAAACCATACTTTGAATCCCATACTATCACTGTGCGCACTAATCATCCCATGAGGGCTATCATGAGGAAACCCGAGTTCACAGGAAGAATGACAAAATGGGCCATACACCTCAGTGGTTACGACATCGAGTACGAGCCGAGGACAGCGATCAAGTCGCAAGCATTAGCCGACTTTGTGGCCGATTTCAGTCCGACCCTAGAGCAAGAAGCCGCAAAAGAAGCAAATCAACTACTCGCGACAGACGAGACAGGTACATGGGAGCTCCACACAGATGGGGCATCAAACGCCAGAGGATCGGGGCTTGGGGTCATACTGAAATCGCCATAGGGGGACAAGATAGCCCAGACTGTCAGATGTGAGTGGGATGCGACTAACAACGAGGCTGAGTACGAAGCACTCATATTCGGACTCATCTTGGCTCGCGATCTGGGAGTCCAAGAGATCGAAGTCGTTTGCGACTCCTTACTGGTCGTAAACCAAATACAGGAATCGTACATTGCCAAAGACACCAGAATGATAGCCTACCTGGAGGTAGCCAAGAAACTGATCGGACAATTCCAAAATCCAACATCCGACAGGTGTCCAGGGATGTTAACTCCCAAGCCGATGCGCTCGCCAATCTGGGATCCGTCCTAGACCCAAAAGAATTTCCACACATACCATTGGCCCACGTTATGACGCCGGCCGTCCCAAAGACATCCGTCGAGTTGACAACACCACTTGAAGAACTCGTCGCCATGGAGATAGGCGATCGACCAGAAGAAGACATCGTCGACACCAATGACGATTGGATGCTACCTTACATCAAGTGGCTAAAAGATGGTATTTTACCAGACGACAAGACAGAAGCAAAAAAGCTTAAGATACAAGCACTCTCTTACGATATTATTGACAACATCTTGTACAAAAGATCTGTTACAGGGCTACTCCTACGATGCCTTAAGACTCCAGAAGTCGGACGTATCTTACAATCATTACACGAAGGAGAGTGTGGCAACCACACCGACGGATGAAGCCTCTCGGGAAAGGCCCTACGAAACGGGTACTATTGGCCAACGATGAACAAAGACGCCATGGAATACACCAAGAGGTGCAACGTCTGTCAGCGGCACGCACCCGTACGTCATCAACCATCGGAGCTCCTCCATCCGACCCTAGCTCCATGGCCCTTTATGAGATGGGGAATGGACATCGTCGGAATGCTCCCTCCCGCGTCGGGTCAAAGAGTCTTCTTCCTCGCTATGACAGACTACTTCTCTAAATGGATCGAAGCCGAAGCCTACAGAGAGGTAAAAGATCAACACGTCATTTCATTCATAAAACGCAACATCTTGTGCAGATTTGGCGTCCCATCCGAAATCGTGTGCGACAACGGCTCCCAATTCATCAGTCATAAGACTAGAACCTTTTGCGACCAATGGAACATCAAATTGGTTACATCTACACCTCGGTATCCGCAATCCAACGGACAGGCCGAATCCAGCAACAAGATCATTATCAACAACCTCAAGAAACGCCTCACAGGGGCTAAAGGCAAATGGGCAGACGAGCTCCCACTCATTCTCTGGTCCGACATGACCACTCCAAAGAATGCGACTGGGCAATCGTCTTTCTCTCTCGTCTACGGGAGCGAAGCAGTCATCCCGGTTGAGCTACTGGTTCTGACCGCTCGCTGCAACCTCCAAACAAACGAACAAAACGACATCGAACTAGCACACAATCTCGACACTGTGGACGAAATCAGGGAGAAAGCTCGAATCAGAATGGTCAAGTTCCAACAACAAGTCGCGAGGAGCTACAACAAGAACGTCCGAATCAAGGCATTCAAGGTCGGAGATTGGGTCCTAAGGAAGACATTCCAGAACACCAAGAACCCATCCGACGGAAAGCTATCACCACAATGGGAAGGACCTTACTTGATCACCGAAGTGGTCGAACAAGGAGCATATCAACTAGAAGACAAAGACGGACAACCAATCCCGAGGAGTTGAAACGCAGCACATCTTAAGCTCTACCATTTCTGAACCAATAAGGTAAAAACATCACACAAAACTCTATGCATCGCATACATATCGCATGTTATTGCATGTACATTGCCATCTGTCGCATACATATCGCATGTTATCGCATGTACTTTGCCATCTATCGCATATGTATCGCATGCTATCGCATATACATCGCCACTTTCCTTTATATATCATCGCCTTGACACCAAGCGAGGACTTCCTCCTTACAAAAATACAAATGCAGAACAACATTTACATTGGACCCAGTCGTCCGCAAATGGATCCTGTCATCCGCATATAGCGCTTACATTACACGATCGATCGGATTACGGGGAGACGACAACACAGGCACGTCGGCACACCGCCTGCCTTATACAAAACATAAGGTACAACACCTTATTACATTCACGCAATTAAACATAAGGAACAAACACCTTATTATATATTGCTTACCTCCCCGGCATAACGTCATGACTAACACATACACAAACACATCGCAGGCCTGCTCTACATACATACATACGGTGAAACCCCACTCGACAGAGCACACGGGCGAAACCGACATACACGACATACTAAACGTCGTCGATAACTCGCTATCTATCGCAAACATGTACGAAACACGCTAGTATACAATTCTACGTGTAAAAACACATTTTTGCATCGAAATAAGAAGCATTTTCTATAAATACGCGACCCGCGATGGTGGACGGGTCGCCAAACCATAATTGTCTGCCTACACATCTGTAGGACTTCATCAAACAGAAACATCTTGCGACCCGCGATGGTGGACGGGTCGCCAAAACATACAGACACCAAATGTTTAAAAACCCAACACAAAGGGGACAAATAAGTCAAGCATCAGACACACCAACATTATCTTCGACGGGGGCTGGCTCCAATGGGGCTGTCTTTTCGGCCGGCTTGGCATCGTCAGAATGAGCTTCGTCCTCATCGACACCTTCATCCACCGCCTCCTCTCCGACGCCGGCTAAGTAGAACAGCTCTTGACCAGGGTCGCCTTTTGGGAACATGGAGTCCAAAGTCTCCCTCTCCGCCTTCAGGTCCCAGAGCTCATGCTTGCCCTCATTGAATTCTTCAATCATCTCAATGCGCGACTTCATAGCATAGAAGGCCCCCACATCGCCAGCAATCTGACCGTCGGCAATCCTAGCTCGCTTCACTTCCTCCTCAATGCTTGCCCTGCACTCCTCAAACTCCCTCTGACATGCAGACAACTCCCCTTGGCAGCTCTTCAGCTCCCTGGTGAGACGACGCTCTGTCTCTCGACAGCGACTCTCAGCTCCCTCCAGCTTGGTCCTTAAAGAGGCGAGGTCGGACTCTGACCTAGCAGCCCTGTCCTCAGCCTTAGCAAGCATTGCTTGGACACCGGAATAAGCTCCCAAGAAATACTGAAAAGCCTGACAAAAAGGCATACGACAACGCAAATACACAACTCAGAAAGCGAAGTCGAAACAAAAGAAATACAAAAACGCATAAGACAAGGGCCAACGTACCCTCCATGCGGAACTGCCTGCTTCGCCAATGTAGTCCAGGGGAGAAACATCCTTAACCTCCGACTTCAAAGTCGGATCTTGAGCACGGAAGAGATCAACGATCGATGGCCCAGCGACACCAATCTTGTCAACCCCCTCGGCAGTCACGCCTTTCTTCTTAGCGATGTCCTCCACCTTAGCATCGTCGGAACGAGCGCTCATTTTTCTCTTAGAGCCAGCTTTCGTCGCAGTCGACAGGTCAGTCAGGACCAGCTTACTCGATGCCGCCTTAGCTGCAGCTTTCCTTTGCTCGATCAAACCTTTTCCAGACGCCACTCTCAGTCGAGAACTCGACCGACCACCAGGGGAACCTGACACGACAGAGCATCAAAAAGGGAGAAATCCTAAAATACACGACAAAGCGAAAAACAACAAAAAGATTCCTAAAGCCGAAAGTCTACCTTTCGCACGGGATGAAGAAACATTCGACATATCTTCCTGTGGGGGAGGAGTTGGCGCCAGCAAATTGACGTTGACGAATTTCTTCTCAGACGCGGGAACTTCAAGCACAATCTTTGACAAAGCCTCCGATCGGCTGCTAACTTCCAATTCTCCCGGTTCAGGGACTACAAAAAGGGAAAGTTAAAAACAGAGTGTTAAAAACGCATAAACGCGTGAAAGAGAAAACAAAGTACATACTGTCGATCCGCCACTCCGACAACAGAAAAGGACATTCTCCTTCCTTCTCCAGAGAAGATCGTTTGACAAAAAAGTATTTCAACCCCATCCACGGTCGTTCACATCGGGAGTTTGCACCAAAGGCTTCCGACCTCGTCGGGCACGCAGTTGCACACGGGAAGAACTCTTCGACCCGATGAAGTAATTATACCACAAGGCGTCGAAATCAAAACTAGCACCAGTTTGCTCATTCACTAAGTCTAAAACCCTAAGGACTCTCCAAGCTTGAGGCATCACTTGACACGGCGCTAACGCCAAGGTAGCTAGAAAATCCCTAACAAGAGGAGAGAATGGGAACTTATGCCCTATCCTAAACGGGTACACATAGAAGCAAATCCACCATTCGTAGCGCGCGTCGGCCCTCTCGTCCGGCTCAGGCAGCGTAGCAATCGTCTCCGGAGGAAAGCCCCCGACTTCGAGGACTTGGACCAGCTCTGCCTCCGACAAATTGCTAACCAGCGCGTCCGACTCCGTTAGGAGGAAATGAGGAGAAGTATCGCCCTCTCCGGCATCGGAAAGAGTCTTCGATGACTCAGAAGCCTCGAGAGAGACCATGTCGAGAATAGAGAGGGGAGGAAATCGGAGAGCTATGGCTAAGAAAATCAGAAAGCAAAAGGCAAGAGAGACCGAAAGGCTTACCAGAAACTTGCAAAGGAAGGAGATGAAGACTAATCGCTCCCCCTGCTCAGAATTTATGGAAGGAAATCATGATCTGCAGAAGACGTCGCATCATGCCCTAATCACGCGCCACGTCGACCTGTGCAACCGCGCCAAAAAGGACGGTGAAGATCGTGTCCAAGGAAGTTGCCATGGATCCCGGTCTACTTGCCTAAACCGTAAGCCCATAGCAACTTGGGGCTATTGTTGGGCCTGGATTCTCCAGAAAAGACAGATCGAGAGGACCGAGCCCAAGCCCACTGCAAATCGGGAGAATGGCAGACGAGTTCAGAAGAGTCGACAAGGCTTCTCTGGTCGAGCGACACCCGACAAAACCTCTCCAGTCAAGAGTCATCCGACAAGATCGCGGAGATCTCGCCACGCATTTAATGCTCAGATCATGCAACATCTGCAACGTTCAAACACCTTAATTGCCAGTAATTCAACGGCGAAATCCTTGCCATTACACTCGGTATTGAAGATAAAAACATAAAAACGGTGCAACGGCCACAGGAGTAAAGGGACTTACCATATTTGGAACGACGAAGAAGATAAGATCAGGGAACTCACAACTACGCAACACACACGCATTCTCACTTAGCAAACTCACCAGAATAGCACTCTCGCTCTCCATCTAGCTCTCCAAACGACTGCCTACGCCTGACCCCTGCCGGTCGCCACTCACAAGTCACCGGTCGAGTCCCACTCGATCTCTGATTTTATTACGATAAGTTGTATTGCGATCTAATCCGATTCATACGATATCTAATAAAATCATCTTGCTATTATATATTTATTTCTTGTTTACCTATTATTTGCTTAGTTTGGATTATTTCCCATCGTCCGATCGACTAGTTACCCCGTCTAAGGCGATTTAGGTCGTCCGATCTTTTCGCCCCAAAACAGTTACCACTTGTATTATATACTAATGTGATATGACAAAGTCTTATGAAGTTATCACTTGAACTTTATACTTACGCTATGGCATGAAGTATGAAAAAATCGAGAATTATAGTTTATACTAATGTAATATTATGATTTCTTATCAAATTATTACTTGTACTATATACTAATGTAATTTCATGAGGTATTATGAAATTACTACTTTAGTAGTTTTGCGTTTTTGGCCGTTTCTAGATTAAATTCACTTATTTGGCCTAGTTTGGGCCGATTTCGTAGTTTTTGCACTTTAGGCTATTTTTTATTAATCTCACATATTGGGCCCAAGCTTGGCCCATTTCGTTGTTATTGTGTTTTTAGCCCATTTTTAGATTGATCATACTTATTGGGCCAATTTTATGATTTTTGCATTTTTAGCCCATTTTTCTTCAATAATCTTTACTATTGGGCCTTATTGGGTCAATTTTGTAGTTTTTGAGTTTTTGACCCATTTCTTGAATAATCCTTACTATTGGTCCTAGTTTGGCCAATTTCGTAGTTTTTGAGTTTTTGGCATATTTCTCGATTATTCTCATCTATTGATCTTAGTTTGGGCAAATTTCATAGTTTTTGCATTTTTGGCGTATTTCTCGATTATTCTCATCTATTGGGCCTAGTATGGGCCAATTTCGTAGTTTTTGAGTTTTTGGCATATTTCTCGATTATTCTCATCTATTGGGCCTAGTTTGGGCCAATTTTGTAGTTTTTGACTTTTTAACATATATATTTCTCGATTATTCTCATCTATTGGGCCTAGTTTCGGCAAATTTCATAGTTTTTGACTTTTTGACATATTTTTCGATTATTCTCATCTATTGGGCCTAGTTTGGGCCAATTTTGTAGTTTTAACTTTTTGACATATTTCTACAATAATCATTACTATTGGTCATAGTTTGGGCCAATTTTATAGTTTTTGAGTTTTTAACATATTTCTCGATTATTCTCATCTATTGGGCCTAGTTTCGGCCAATTTTGTAGTTTTTGACTTTTTGACACATTTCTCGATTATTCTCATCTATTGGGCCTAGTTTCAGCCAATTTTGTATTTTTGACGTTTGACATATTTCTCGACTATTGGGCCTAGTTTGGGCAAATTTCATAGTTTTCGCGTTTTCTGCATATTCCTCGATTATTCTCATCTATTGGGTCTAGTTTGGGCCAATTTCATAGCTTTTGCGTTTTTATATTATAATTGTGTCGTATCAATCAATTCTATAAGTATGAAAGGTACGAAAAGTAAAAAAAAAAAAGCACATACATCACAGAAAATCAATACAAACGTCAATCATACAAAATATATCAGATAGTCCTAATCTCCACCAGGCTGACTCCCACTACCCTCCCCGTGCTCGTGCATAGAATCATGAAAAAGCTGTGATGCACGAGGTGGAGGGGAGGCCATCGGAGGAGTCTCATCAGTTAGCATATGCAGGAAACGACTCATGAGCTCCTCAACCGGAATAGCGCTCTTATCCCTCGGTATCTCTAAATAACCACGGATCTCACCAGCAACCAACTGGTTCCGCTGTATTCGCAATGGTAATACCCATTAGAATTTATATATGACAAAAACAATAAACATTTATTGAATTAAACGAATCAAACATATCGCAAGAGTGTCCACCGAAGGTATGGGATGGACAAGGTTCTTGGGACGATCTTGTCTGATGGATCTAGGATCCACCAGCACATGAGAGTAGTCGTCCAACCAATCCAGATAGTCGTCTGTCACGGCCCAATATAAGGTGGCTCGTGGCTGCTGAATCTGGATCAGAGGCCTAGGAACCTCATCTCACGCCCCCAACAGATGTCGCTCAAATGTGACTAAGTAGTGGGTGAGGTCATTTTGATGGTTGACTAAGTGAGGCACTGGCGGTAAATCAGGGACCCCCTGTATATGTCTGAACTGTCGGAGGACACGGTCAGGCAGATACAGCTCTTGGATATCAATGATTTGGATTATGCCTCGGAACAGAGAAGGAGCATACTCTAGCATGTCGAATGATACCCTATGAAATGGGAACCATTGTACCTGTAACAAGTAATTAATATTAAATTAGTATTTTATGTCAATATATATTATAAAATAAAATATTAATATAACGAAACAAATTACCTCAACGTATCTGATGATGTCCAGCATGCGGCGTATACAGACCAAATGGCCAGGATCCTTGCCCTGTGGGACCTCCTGACCGTCTCTGATGGCTGCATCATCGTCTAGCATCGCAGTAGGGTCCATGACACAGTGTTCCCAGAAATGGGGAAAATATGCCCATATCCATGACTGTAGAACAAGATTGAACGATACGAATTAAAAAAATAATAGTTATAATGTATCTTTTAAATTTATTAATTAAAATCCCATTTATTACCCTCAATAGTATGCCATAACTGGGAATGCCCTGCGCCTCTCGTCTCGACGCCTGTCCTAAGTTCCGATACAAGTACGCCAAGATGCCAGCTCCCCATGAATATCGGCATATGGCCTCGTGGTTGAACAACAACGCCATCCACTTGTGCTTGATCCTCGTGGTAGACTTGTCGACCAAGACTGTAGTGTCGAGCAGCAAGAACATATAAAATGAAGCAATGACGCTCTCGTCCCTCTCCTCGCTCTGTATCATCCTGGTGAGTGTGTCCTGTAGATACTGCAAAGGAATGTCGCCGTCCTTGTACCACTGGTCCACCTGAGTAATGGCCACACCAAGAACCTGGGCGATCCTCCGTCTGACCTCTGGATCAGCCATATCCTCTGATGCCGTACAGATCCTCCCGTCAATGGACACCCTGAGTATCTCATAAATATCATGGAGTGTAATGGTCATCTCGCCCCATGAGAAATGGAACGAGGACGTCTCAGGGTGCCATCTCTCGACAAATGTCGAGATCAGGACAGGATCAACTGCCCTGGTGCCAAGAATGCGTAGATGTGTGAGACCACTGCGCTCTGCTAGCTGAAACCATGAATCTGGCTCGGGTCTAATAAACTGCTCTAGCTCAGTGGTCCAGTCGACGTGGACGCGGACCGTCAAGACCTTACGAGTCTGAACGTTCGATAATTAATATTGGTTACGAAATTAACAAATAAAACTTAAACTTCACCTAAAATGGTGGACTACACTAAAATACGTATCAAATCTTGAGTCTTCTGGTGTCGCTGACGTCCTGAACGACGAGGAGCCTGAACAGCATCTGGAGCAGCCTCTGAAGCAGCCTCTAGAGCGGCCTCTGCAACTGGGGCGTCCTCTCCTCGACGTCTCCTACGTCTCTGTCGCGGAAAGGCAGGGAGGGGCGGGACATGGATAGCAAGAGGAGGAGGGGCAAGAGGGGTCATATCATAAATAGCCCTAGCAATGTGTGTAGTGTAGTTGGGAAGGAGGACATTTATGCATGGCCCTCCTGGCATCCAAGGAGCTTGTCCTAGAACGGGCCCATCAGTTGGGCTCGTGAATGAGAAGGAGCGAGTGGATGGGAAGGACTGGATAATGGATCAGAAAGAGACAGTTTGATCCGGGGAGGGAACGAGGGATGGACCGTGATCGGGAAAATGAGGGGAATTGGTAGGGATAGTGTCATCCGTCCTCATATCCTCGGTCGGCGTAATCAGATCAAATGAAACCCTAAACTCTCCCTCTTGATCCTCTGCATCGTCTGACATCTCGTGGGCCTGCTCATCAACCGTCATATCTTCACCAGATGTGACGTAGGCGTCCTCCATGGTGGCATCCTCTGTCTGAACAGAAGGTTGTGGAAGTGGGGTCTCTACACCTAATACATATATGCTCGTACCTCAGCAGTGCGGCGACGTACAATATTAGAGATGTGCTTATGAGGCACACCACGTCGGTCGGCTACTAGAGCCGGATGTGTAAGTCCCTCAGAACCTCTCAAGGCGTCTCGTACGGCCTAAATTATTTATTTTGTAATTTATTATAAATGTATTTGTTTGACAATCGCATTTGTTTTATATTTCAGTATAACGAAATTTAATTCCAATTTAATTTTATTACAAATTTCATTTCTAATTGGATATGAAATCTCAATTACATTTCAATCCAATTAGATTTAAAGAAATCTAATTAGAATTTAGAAAAAAAATCTAAATTCTAATCGAATTTCATTATAAATTTGATTTCATTATTAGAAATAAATTTTCTAATAATGAAATCTAATTATACACTAATTTCTAATTTCTAATTTATATTTCCACATTCTAATCAAATCTAATTCCTAATAATGAAATCTAAATTCTAATCGTACTTGAAATATAGAATTACATTTTGCAAAAATAAAATATTCATTTATACGACAATATTCAATAAAAAACAATAATGAATAAAAATACAAAATTCTAACAATTTCATTTCAATTCTAAAATCAAACAAATCTAAATTCATATAAAAAACTAAAGAATCTAATTTCATATCTAAAATATAAATTATAATTTCATAATATTCGTTCAATTTCGTTTCAGTTCTAAAATCTAACGAATCTAGATTCATATATCCTAAATCTAATTTCTAATTTCATAAATTCTAACAATTTCGTTTCAATTCTAAAATCAATAAATTCATATCCAAATTCTAACGAATATAAATTCATATCCAAAATCTAAATTCTAGTTTCATAATATTCGTTTTCATAAATTCGATTCGATTTCATATCCAATTTTGTATCCAATTTTACTAATTCTAAATTAGATTTAATATCAAATACAATAATATTTGTTTCTAACAATTTCGTTTCAATTCTAAATTAACGAATCTAAATTCTATCAAAATCAAAATTCTAATTCATAATGAAATCTAAAATATTATGCAATTAAATTTACAATTTAATTTCAAAACGAAATTGTTATTACGAATTTAAAACGCATTACATACCTGGTGGACGTCTATCGGTGCGGGTGCGGGAGTCACAAGAACGTCGATCGACACATCTGGAACGAGTGTCGATTGGGTCACCGGTCGTCTAGCACCACCACTCAACACCATGGCCTCCACCACCTCCTCGTCCTCCACTACTCGGGCTGGTCGTCGAGGTTGACTAAAAACTAACTCCTCCGTCGTCACCCAAACACTTGCCGTCGGACCACCACCACCGACCACCGCAGACCCACCACCTCCCTCACCTCCTGCCGGAGCTCCTCCGTCACCACCAGCCCCCATCGTCGTTGCTGCGACACCGACAGCCACCACCCTCAAGTCGGCCCTATTTTTGACCCCGGAACCACCAAAAAACTCACCCAAGGGAAAAGAAGATGGATCCATAGCCAATTTTGGATTTAAGGTTGATACGAATCGAAATTTGAGAGATTTAGAATTAGGGTTTTTTGTTCGAAATCGTCGTCGCGGAAATGGGGAAGAAGAAGTTGTGCGCGTACTTATACGCACACAGCTTGTGCGTTAACACTTAACGCACACATCTTGTGCGTTAACACTTAACGCACAGAGATTTGTGCGTTAAGTGTTAACGCACAACTTGCACAAGCCCAGTCTATTTAAGCCCAGTAGAGTTGTGCGTTTAAACTTAACGCACAGGTTTATGCATTAAGTGTTAACGCATAGGTTTGTGCGTTAAGTGTTAACGCACAGCTCTGTTGGCCGTATTTTCATAAACTTCTGATTTTACCCCTTACACGTTAATACTTAACGCACACTTTTGTACCGCTAATCTTAATGCACAAAATAGTGTATATAAAAACGAATTTTCGTATGCATATAGCTTTTTCGTTTTTAATAGACTCACCTTCTTCTTTAATGCTTTAGGGAGATGGCTAAATATGAAAGAAATTATATTAAGGAGCAAAAAAAATGGATAGAATCCATACATGACGTGACGAACCTTACCTTTTCCCTTAAAAGCTTATAGATTAGCAGCAAATTCAGATTTGTTACAAAATAAGGTTGGTTATTATCATTCACAACAATCTAAGATTTCAATGCAAACTATCTACAAACTCGGACTTGGGTAAAGTTTTTTTATGAGCACGGGTGAAGTTTAGTTTTTATTGACATATTTTGGATTTTGATTCGATTCAAAATTGCATCGAAACAGTACAAGTTAAAATGTTCAAACCCGAATTCACAAAATCATTGGTCCTTCCAAATACAAAATCAGGCCATCTACTCACTGCCGCGTACAACAATTGTAAGCTGAGGTAAAACCGTAAAAATGTGAAGTTTGCAATCAAGTGTCTATAGTTTCTTCACTTTTCTCTACTGCTGCTGCTCGTATATCTGCATATATGCCTCTGAGAGTGCAACCATCTGGGGAAGAGTTTCCGTCACATGCAAATCTTGCATTTCATACCTGCAACAGCCACACAATAAAGCAAATTGATGAAGTTGCTAAAGAACACACAAAAAAAGCAAATCTTGCATTTCTTACCATTGCTCCTCTGACTTCCGCTGCACAAACGCCCTGTAAGAACCCTCGCCTGGTTTGCCATCATGGACTACATTTGCAATCAAATCGTACTTGGAACGCAGCTTCTCGTTCTTCTTGGGTGTCGGAAGTGGGATATAGTCCTTCAGTTCCAGATTCTTAACAGGGAAATTAACTAGGGAAAAAACGATGCAAAAAATCAACTTCTAAGCAAAACCATTGCCAGAATTGGAGACCATACAGAACATGGAAATAGACCCGTGAAAGACATAGGAAATTCAGTAACATCAATAGGAGTAATATATTCTTACCAAGGGTAGGATTTTTTTCCACAAAGAAATTGTTCTTTGTAAATCGACGCATGTGGAGGATAAGATAAGGTGGCAGTCTGGTTACTCGGTATCTCATTCTTGCAATTTGAGGACGCACAACTTCAGTAACCATCTCACCATCAAACTTCTTCAATATGTTGAAAAGTGGAACCTAAGGGAGGAAAAACAAAATGAGCCAATGAGCCATGAAATCAAAATAACAACATTTATGAAAATAATTCCAAGGGTGGAGGTGGAGGTGGAGGTGGAAGCAAGGAAGGAGTATGAAATACTTCTCTACTTATAGACAGCAAATTTTTTGGTTTGTAACCAAATATGAAAGAAATGAACAAAGTACACTACAACAACTAAAACATGTTCACTCTTCTAACAGAACAAACATCACACACAGCGATTTAGTGCCAGCAAGATGATTCATTCATCCAAGTCTTCAAGGGAAAAGATGTCATAAACAAGATGCAAAAACAGTCTTTGCGAATATGAAGGACCCGAAAATAGAACCTCAGCGCCTATCCTAGTTAAAATACTATGACTGTTCAATGAACATCCACCCAATCCCACCTAAACCATCATTATCATTGAAAATCTAAAATCAAACATCCACTTGTTTTTCCTCATCACTATACACGGTTAAAATTT
Source organism: Rheum nobile (assembly GCA_027886185.1). Taxonomy (NCBI): domain Eukaryota; kingdom Viridiplantae; phylum Streptophyta; class Magnoliopsida; order Caryophyllales; family Polygonaceae; genus Rheum; species Rheum nobile. The sequence goes on along the minus strand of WOAB01000109.1, from coordinate 4,553,995 downwards.
TAAACTGGATCTGTGGTACTCTAGTCTAGAAATAAATTTCCAAAATATAAGATTTAGTATATACCCAAGGTCAATAGTATGTGCCTGTAATTCAGATTCAAACAGAAACACAGGTCTCAAGTACTCAAGATAGGATATATTCCACATTATGATTACGGGTCCAAAATCAAATTCTGAATTTTGCAAATGGATATAATCCATGTCCAAAGTCCAAAATCTGACCATTGTTTCCTCAATGTCACACAGTAGCATTAAGTGTCGACAATTAAGGCAATGCTTTTGGTGGTGAAATATTACCTGAGGAATAATGTTTTTTTCCATTATATCTTGAAAAAGTGGTGGTGGGGGCAAATCAAGGCCCAGCATTAAAAACGGCATTCTGGATGTTTCTCTGCCTTCAGGCACAGCATCATCACCATTTTCCTTCTTCTCTAGTGCTCTGTGCTGGGTCTCTTTTACAACCTCTAATTCACCCTGTCAAGCAACCAACTTAGACAAATTTTAATGAAGAAAGAAGAATGCGAGCAAATATAATAGTTATTGCAGGAGAGTAACCTGAAAGCACTGGTAGATAATACTGCTATTTTTCTTTGAACTTCTGAGATCTGCATGAAGTGTATTTAGAAGCCATGAGATAAATTCAACTGGGTCGGATTGTGCACCAATTCGAAATCTCTTTTTACTGGCTTTCATTACTGCCTGCAGAAATTCATGAGGACTGACCTGCATTCAAGCCAAATGAGAACTCACAAAATCATATTGGAAAGCTGACATCCAAAATGAACATAGCAGAACATTCGTGTGTTTATAGTCCAAAATGTCAAACCTGTCCCTTAAAGTTCCTTGCATGCCATATCTTCCTTGTGAGCTCACCAAATCTATGAACAAGGGGAGATTTGCAATGTTCGTAGTTTTCAGGGATTAGGAAAAAGTTCCTCAAAGGCGTAACTCGCATGAGCGATTGAATTGTTACATTGACAAATTCAGTCTCCTGTATGTTGTTCAGCCCTAGCTGTGATTAGGAAACAGTGGATTAAGTCACATACTTCCCTCCAAAGGATATGAATATGATATAACAACAATAAGAAAACGCATACCATTCCAGGGAGGTAGTTGGAACCATCAAGAGCCCTGGACCACTGTTTGTTTCTGTCAAGCTGCTCAACTTGCTCCTTTGTAACCCTAAATGAGTGAAGTTCAAAACATACATATGGTAAAGAGTAGTGTATTCAAGAAAGTATTCCAAGGATGTTATTATACAAGGATAAAGAATACAAAATTCATGCAATGCAAACAATAAAAAACTAATGGAAACATGTTAGTATGATATCATAAAATAAATAATGACAGAAGCTCATAAGTCAAATTATAAGCAGACCTTGGGTTCAGCACATGCCGAATGTCATCTAATGATGGGTCAATAATCTCATATCCATCAGGAAGGCAATAAACTTTCTCTGTTCGAAGATTGATGTAAACATGGTGCCCAGCTTCAAGGCTGTGAGTATATGCATGAGATTTTTGACCTCTTCCTTGGAAGTACTTTCCACAAACAAGGCATGCATAAACATTCAGGTTTGACAAGGAGACGGAGCAAAACTTCTCAAAATCAAAATCCAAAACCTGCATGTGAAGCACACATTCAAACCTACACAACTTTCAAAATATATATCATATGTGAATGAGACAAGTCTACACAATACTTTTAATCAATCCCCTAAAAAGGGCACCTTTAGAATTTTAGACATGAATGTTCACTTTTGACAATCACCTTGCCCATCAGTTTTGGAAGATATCAGATAATATAGCCTTGACACCACAAAGCCACCAATGTCTTTTACCAAAAAAATAAAGCCACCAATGTCATAACACAGCTTTAAGGTACCAACATTTCAGTATATGTGACATACGTCATTTATAATTATGACTTAAGCTCAATAAAGGCTAGTTACAGCTTTAAGACTCTAGCTATGGGTCTGTCAAGCACCACACTAAAGCTACCACTGTCAAACACCCAAAACTGCCAACACACCCTTGCTTGGACATTTGCAGCTACTAATTGTCGAAAATACCTAGGTTAAGAAATATTACGCAGCAGTAGAATGAAAGCTTCTAAATGCTGACAGTCATCTGTGCAAGCCTAAAGCCTTTATTTTTAAGTAAGGTGGCCATGTTATTAGGCTTGTGCAAATCCTTTATCATGGCATAAGTATATAGGTGCATCCAGATTCCTTTTAAACAGCAATAGAGGAATTCATATGCTACACAGCTAATTCTATTTATAACTTCTTATGTAGCATACCAAGTATGCTCTACAGTCACAACTCACAAGGATGAGAAGAATCCCATTACACCTTCTGAGTTCATACCAAAACAAGATTTTGTTCAAAGCTTTTACTGCAAATAAAATCCATAACAATATGGTGAAGTATGAGAGAATTCACCAAATCCTTGGCCCTAAATTAGCTAATCCAATTCTACATAACTCATGAGTTATGACTAATCCAAATCTAGGCAAAAGTCTGATAACAAGTTCTTAAGAGATTAGTAGAAGATATATAATCAGATAAAATCATTACCTGGCGATTAACAGTATCCAAGTAAGGGCAATCTCTCCGGACCTCCACCTGGCGATTCTGCCTCCCTTGAGCACCCTGTCTACTCAGATCCTCTTCGTCATCTTCCTCATCGTCATATTCAACCTCGTATTTTCGACCATTCTTCTCATCAACCCTAGCATTAAGCTGTTCCGGGCGCTTGCTAGCCGCCTGCCTCCTCCTCTCCTCCTCTTCCTCGTCATCGTCATCGTAAGAAGCTAGAGGGAGGAGAGGGTTCTCGAACGCATGCGTAGTGGGAGAAGAAGACTCCTCCAATCTCTGTCGTTTCAGCTCCGTTTCGTCCCCATCCCAATCCTCCTCTTTCTCTCTCTTCGTTCTTGCTGATTCCGCCGGCATAGCTACAGTCTCACAGAGCGCTAATTCAACGCGAAGACACAAATCAAACCGCTGATTTTGTTTCAATCACCAACTTCCAACAACTCAGACTTCATTAAGAAGAAAACAAACAAAAAACTTCATTTTTTTAGGGCCAGATTGTACTACTAACAAAAGAATACGATTGCACAGGTAAATTCCAGTGTATGGAAGAGCAAAAACAGTTGATGCTCAAATGTTAGAATCTAGGGCATAATACATGGGAAATTGAAGACAAACTGGAGGAAACAGAAGCAGATTTGAATGAAGAGGTGATGTACGCAAACCTGGAAATTTAAGAGAGCGTTTTCCGGTACTTGGCAAGAGTCTGGATCAATAAGCCAACGAGGTACCCCAAAACCCCCTTGATAAACCACCTAGTCGGCTAACGACGGCCCTTCCTGCTCGTTGTACTAGATATCAGTAGTGGCTTGTGTAATTTTCCTACACTTAGCAGACTTTTGAACCTTTTTCTTTTTAATTATGTTTCTTTTATTAGAAAAGAGATTAGAGGCTCATCTATCTTGAAGTCTTGAAGTGGATCACCCTAGAATATCTTTGCCGATGAGATCATAAAGATCTAGAATGGCTTCATTGTTTGGTGAAATCGACATGTGATAAAGTTTTGTAATATAGTCGACCACAATATTAATTTCACGAAAGATGTGGATAATGCGACAGGATGAGAATTGTCGCAAGTCAAGAAGAATATCGGAGATAACCAGCTCAACTTCCCACGGGCAGTCCCATTTGCCATTTAAGGCATAGGTTGTCGCATTCGATCTCGATGTCCGAGATCCCTAGCTGGATTGCATCTCGGATGCCATATCGCATCGAGATTGTTTCAGCTAGTAAGGGGGAGATGTTTCTCAGGGCACCATTGGCCATAGAGATGGGTTGGCCTTCATGGTCCCGAATGATATAGCCGTATGTGGCGGGCCCTTGTGTGTTTTTGGATGCGTCGGAGTTTAGTTTGTATACGTTAGGGGGTGGTTTTGTCCATTTGATATTCTTTCGTTTTCTTCTAATTGTTGGTCCAAGAGTTTTTTCATCTTCCTTGGTTTCCATTTTTATTTTAGCATTTTAATTTCCAGTCGTGTTGTTGTTTCTGAATGAAGTTCGTAAGATTCGGTATTGTATTCTTGTTTTGGTCATCAAACACTTTTAGGTTTCTCTGATACCAGATGCTCCACCAGCATATTGACAAGGTTCCCATAACTTTTAAGTTGGATTTGTCCATAATTGTGTTTAATAATTGGGTTAGGTTTTTGTTATCAGTATCTATAGTACTAATTAGTAGTTCTATATATGGGTCAGTTTTCCGTAATATCTGTTTGGTGTGAGGGCATATGAATAAAAGGTGTGTTAAGTTTTCCACTGTGTGTGTAGAAAGTACATTCTAGGGCAACATGAACATGTCTTTCATATAGCTTTTCTGTAGTTAGTAACCTGTTTTTACTAACTTTTCGTATGAAATTTTTAACTTTGGGGGGTATATCAAGTTGCCAGATTCAGTTTTTTTTTATGGTGTCAGGCAGTCCTTTGTTTTCGTATATCATATTAATGGCACTCTTGGTAGAGAATCACCATTTTTGTTTTGTTTCCAGTAGAGTCTATCTTCAAACTCATTATTGGGGAGAGTTTTGCTTGTGATTGTTGTGGTAATATCATTATCTAGGTGTTGTTGCAGTTCCTCTATTTTCCAGGATTTATCATGATTTATATAGTGGTCTATTGTTTCCATTTTGTTTATCGGTGTTGTATCCTTTGCTAGGTTAGCTAGTTTCCCTATTGGGAGCCAGTTGTCCTGCCAAAGCTTGATGGATCTTCCATTTCCTAGTTCCCATTGGAGTCCTTTTTTTAAATTATGGTAAGAGTTTTGTAAGATTACTTCATTGCCAGGAGCATTTGGTATTTTTTTTCTTTCATATTCCAGTATGGGATTTGTTTTAAGGTATTTTTCCCGGATAATCTTAACCTATATGTTAGAGGGTTCAGCGAGTAATTTCCAGATGAGTTTCATTTGGAATGCTTTGTTCATGTCTTCGCTTTTCCTGATTCCTAGTCCGCCTTTATTCGTTGGTTTTCAAATTTTGTCCATCCTATGAGGGGTTTGTGATTATTTTCCTTGTTCCAGAAGAACTGTCGGTAAATTGTATCTAGTTTTTTGTGGGTACTAGCTGGTAACGTGAAATTTTGCATAATATAGCTCGGTTGGGCTGATAGTGTTGCTTTGATCAGAACTTTTCTATTTTCTTATGACAGTGTGTTAGCCTTCCATTTAGTTAGTTGATTTGTTGTTTTATCGATGAAGGATTGGAAGGTTGAGCATGTTACCCTTTCATTGATGATGGGACAACCCGGGTATTTATCGAGGCCGGTAGTTGGTACTACATTAAAAATTTGTTGGATTTGCGTTATAGTATTGTGGTTTGTGTTTTTTGTTACTTGGAATGCTGATTTATGGAAGTTGACCAGTTGTCTTGAAATTTTGCAATAGTCATCAATAATTTTCTTTATTTTGGTGCAAACTGTTTTTTTCGTGGATGAGAATATGATTATATCATCTGCGAATGCTAGAAATGGAATTTTTGTACATCGTTTGTTAATTGTGATTCCAATAGGGTTGGTTATTTCTGATGCTGGTTTTTGTAGTTGCCGCGAGAGGATTTCTGCTCCTAGTATAAATAGGAAAGGGGATAGGGGGTTGCCTTGTCTCAACCCTTTTTTTGGGAAAAATTGTTTCGTGGGTCTGTTGTTTACAAGGACTGAGAAAGATATCGATTGGGTGTATTCCTTGATCCAGTTGATGAAAGTATTACAGAATCCAAATTTTGTAAGTGTTTGTAGAAGGAATTCCCAGTCGACCCTTGTTAAATCGTAGTGTGTTAGACAGGAAACGGTGTGACTGTTCCCTGGGCAGCGGAAATAATATAGATTCAAAAATAACAAACAACACAGTTCCTTATAAAGGAAACTCTATCAACCAACTAGTTGAAAAGAGAAAAACCTCTAGAAGGATTTCAAAACGTGTACTTGTATTATTAATAAGTTGTACAATCTCACAAGTCTTATCTCCACCTATTCTCACACAGATCATAGGCTTTTAGACCTTGAGTGCAATCAACTAGTAACAACACAAGAACACAAGAAAACCCTAAGCAATCAAGTGCATACCCGTACCTTGCCTTAGATTTCCTGATCTCAACTTTGCAATAAGCTCTTCATGGACTTCGGTGTGATAGCTGAGATACATTTCCCCAAGGTAAACTCATCTATTTATAGTGTTAGATAAGATCTCCTACCCAATTACCAAATAGTTAGCACCCCGCTATATAAGGTAACGGTGAAAGATTTTCTTTCCAACTAAATAATTCAGCTTAAGATCACATAGTTTCCACATAAAAACTTTCCTAAGACTCATTATCTAACTCTTCTTCTCCAAGTAAATCTTCAAATCTCGTTTCCTTGTGTAGCGATCTTCACCTGGTAACAGCTGGCAACTTCTGCTTCCATGCATTGTTCCTGAAACGTTGTTTCCATGTATAAAAGTTTCCTTATATGAAATCTACGCGCTTTGCATTCTTCAGTTTGCTTCCGCGTAACATTACATGTGTTCACAACGTTCCTTAGCAATCATTTGCTTTCTCTTCTTCATTGTTCTCTAATTCTTTCATAAAACTTGAAACTCATAGGAACAATGAAAACCATAAAACCTAATGGTGTTTATCATCATCAAAACTAGAGGGAACGTCAAGGTTCCAACAATTTTCCCCTTTTTGGTGATGACAAACCCATTCAAAACTTGCTCGATCAAAACAAAGAGTAATAAGCAGAAAGACATAAATCATCATGCATCTAAGATCAAGTGTTAAGTAAGATTTTATGTCAAATGAATCAAATCAGTTCATACCTTCAAGTTGCATCATCGTTCCCCCTCAGCACTAGCATCGTTAAAAATTCATAAAGAATTAGGAACAATAATACTGTTACCTCTCTTTACTGAGTTTTTCGCACAATTTTCCACACTTCTCCCTTTTGGCATTATCAAAGGATCAAAAGATAAACAAGGGAACAATAGGACTATTGTAGCAAATTAATGACAAAATAAAGTTCATTGATCGAGCAGGGAAATGATTACACAAAATCATAGACAACTTGACAAACAACACAAAAGATCAAAGAGCAAGCAAGGAAACAAGATAACGTAAGAAATTCAAGAGAAATAGGAAAGACGGGCTAGAAAGAAAAGGAGTTCCACTCAAGACTCAGAATCCTCCTTCTGGTCTTTGTCCTTTTGAAGAAAATGTTCAAGAAGCAGCGACAAAATATTCTTTATCTCGCGTAGCTCAGCCAACATTTGGCATTGCACAGAGCCACCTCTCGAAGTTCCCTCACCAGCTTCGTGCTTCAAAATCTCAGACACAGGCAGAGTTTCCTTGTCATCTCCCTGATACTTCATCTTATTCACATTCACCATATCCAGCTCGATAACCATGGGAACTTCCCCTTCTGCTCTATAAGCCCCCTCTGCTTGTAGAATAAGCTTGATGACGTACGGGTAGGCTAGGGAGTGAGTCTTGGCACTGCACTTCGCCATGTGTTGTAGAATGACCCTAGAAAGGTCAATTTTCTCCTTATGCTAAAATCTATCCAGTAGCAGCAGATTGGTGGCAGTGATCGTGTTCATCTTCTCTTGCCTAGGAACGACAACCTTCATAATGATATGATGCGCTATTCGATGAGGCAGAGTGAGGGTAGACACATGAGTGGCTCCAGATGTGGACTTAAAGAGCCTCTGAGCACTAGCCTCCTTGGCCTTTTTCTGAGCATCAGTAATCTTTTCACCAGGAACTTCACAGTACCCTTCAGCAGAGACACCCAGCAGTCGAGCGACCTTCGACACAGTGAATGACAAATCTTCTCTATTGACAGACGACGTTCCCACCATGGTGGAGGCGATGTTGAGTTGGAAGAAATGGTAGAACTCGCGGACTTGGTCAAGATTGACCATGACGCGGTTTGAGAAAAGATGTTCCCAACCTTGAAATTTAAGCCTCTCCAAGACGTCCTCGAAATCATTTTCAACAAGGAACCCTTCAGGAATCAAGAGGTGAGGAAGGATCTTTTTCCCTTTGACGGACTGTTCCTCCACCTTCGCTTTCTTTCTGGACTCAGTTTTCTTCGCCTCAGTTTTTTTGACCTCGGTTTTCTTAGCCGACCGCAGGCGTTCCTTCAAGGGGCCTGGAGTGGTCTCACCGGCGGCAGACTTTGGCGGAGTTGAAAAACCAATGGACACTCGTTGTTCCCCAGTAATCTAAACATCAGATTCCTTCTCATCATCCTCAGAACTGATGGTGTGTTTGCACTTGCGACTTGGCTCAACAGCTTCAAGAGGGCGAAGACCTAATTCGCCTTCCACCTCAGCCATGGCCTCATCCTCGTCATCCTCTTTTGTCTTAGGAGGGGGTTGACCTCTTGATCAGTGACAACCACCAGTTCCATGGTGCCACTATTTCCTGAGGTTGTTCCTTCTGAAGTTCGGCGATAGAGGATGTGACCTCTTTGGCTATTTCCACCACGGCAGCAATGGAGGTGGCTTCCTTAGAGGTTGGAGTTCTCGCAGCTTGTTGTGCCTCAATAGATTGCTTGAGCGCAGCCAGTTGCTCCTCGATGAAGTCGGAGACATCAATGGCAGGGGCAGAGGAAGAGATTGGGGTAGACATTTTGGTTATGGTTATGTTTGAGAAAGGAGAGATTGAGGGTGATTAGGGTTGAAGATGGCAGAAAGCAAATAGAGAATTGTAGAGAGCAAGAGAGAATTAGGAAGAGAGAGAATAGGGTAAATTGGATTAAAGAAGGAAATGAAGATTTATAGAAGGGGTTAGATATTGGGAAGAAGGTAATTATGGAAAATTAAGGATTGACTTACCAAAAAAATCTTGCTATTGATATCATCCAGCCTGCAATCAATTTTTTTCTCTCTCTTTAGGTAACGGCTCACTTTCTCTCGTTTCTCGTAAAACTGGCCGTTCATCGCTGCAGAGCTATCAAATCAGCATTCAATTTAAGCGTCGCAGAGAGCAACGTTCACCTCCAAATCACAACGTTCAACACACTGTTCTTGTCCACTGTTCTTGTCTCAGCTCCCCCTTAGGCAAAACTCCATCAAGATGACTCTAAGATACTTGGGTGGATAGAAAGGCTAGTTCGGATACTTAAATTGGGTTCACACAAAATTGCAAAGATATATCCAAACAAAAATAAAGGTAGGGAACAAAGACAATCCAGATAATGATTCCCAGTAAAATTTGGTAAACAAAGAAAGGTTCATAGGGAATATTTACCTAGATCCAGGCTTGGGACGACAGTGCAACCAATTATCATTTTGGCTTGTAATGGGGGGTGCAGATAATCAAATTGGTTGTTTTGGGCATGAAATAAGATGTTATCATGTAACCTTGAAGCACAAATGATCAAGAATAGAAGTTGCAAGTAATCATGATATCATGTAACACATAGCACATAGCAAGATATAATAAACTAAATTTTGCAATTAATAAGCAATACAGAAAATGTTCCTTGATTAAAATTGATCAATCTAGCCAATCATGGAGGAAATAGTGGATAGTGAGTTCCTCTGTTTAGAGAGATCATCCCAAAAAGCATTCTCAAATGCTCAAAGGGTTTTCTATCTAGTGCTTTGGTGAAGATATGAGCAACTTGATCTTCTGTCTTACAATGATCCATTCTAATGAAAATTTTCTCAACATTATCACAAAGAAAATGATGATGAATATCAATATGCTTAGTACGTGAGTGATGAACAAGATTTTGGAGATGTCGATATCACTTGTATTATCACACATAATGGGAACGATGCCAAGAGACATACCAAAATCCTCCAATTGTTGTTTGAGCCACAATACCCGGGCACAACATGATGTAGCAGCTACGTACTCAGCTTCGACGGTGGAAAGAGCAACATAATTTTGCTTATTTGATGCCTAAGAGACAAGACATGGGCCAAAGAATTGTGTCGTCCCTAAAGTGCTTTTACGATCCACTAGGTGTCCTACAAAATCAGCATCAGTGAAACCCACAAGTTCAAACCCATTGTTCCTTAGATACCAAAGGTAGAAATGATCGTTCCCTTTCAAGTACCGCAAGATCCGTTTGACTTCAGTTAGGTGTGACTTCTTAGGGTTTGCCTGAAATCTAGCACAAAGACACACACTAAACATAATATCTGGCCTACTTGCCGTTAGATAGAGTAATGAGCCAATCATGTCTCTATACATTGTAGCATCCACATCTTTGTCATTCAAGTCTGCATCAAGGCGAGTGTTAGGAGAAATATGGGTATCAATAGGTTTAGATTTATCCATACCATACTTTTTCAACAACTCCTTGATGTATTTTCGTTGATGTATTCTTGTTCCTTCTGTTTCTCAGCATCTCTTGTCTCCAAGGAAAACAATTCCCTTAGAGTGTCATTGAAGTGAGGTGAGGTGATCTCTATTTCCCGTCATATGGCATGAGCATGCGCTATCAATGAACCACCTGTTGTTCCCCCTCACTTTATCCTGCATTTAGAAAGTTAGTGTTTCGCGACCCAGGCAAGCTTGACTTTACCTGGTCGCTTAGAGACAAAGTGATATTCTCTAGGCTTAGCATGGAACATATCAGGAGATGCATCACAATCATTCAAATCAACATTGTTACTTCTACTATTCATGCGATGTGTGTGCTCTTCAGTGAACTTTTGTTTCTTAGCACAGTTTCTCACAACATGACCGTTGTTCCCACAATGCCAACATATCTTATAATAATCCCCCAAGGTGTACTTACAGTTGGGAACGGGAATCCTACGTTGTTTGGCTCTAACTGAGTCAGGTGTACTAGGTAGGTTTCCCTGAGATTGTATGAGATACATCTTATAGGCAGGTTGACCTATATACCAAGATTGGTTTGCATTCAACCCATGTTCCTCACTCTCTTGTTTTTCACCTTTGTACCCCACACCATACTTGGACTCAACAAAGGTAATCTCTTCCTCCTTAAGCTTTTGCTCAACTAGAATAGAGTGAATCTTGTTAATCTGAGCTTTCATCTGAGACAGTTCCCTCTCTGTCTTAGAAGGATCAAGTTCACTGGGAGTAGCATCACATTTAACACAAGGAACAACAGAGGAACTAATAATTCTAGATAGAGATTCATTCAATTTAATGCATTTTATCCTCGACATTACTCAAGTCATTTTGAGTTTTAAGGTTCTCAATATACATGCTTTTGATAAGTGAAATCAAGGACTTCGATATGATAGCTGAGATACATTTTCCCAAGGTAAACTCATCTATTTATAGTGTTAGATAAGATCTCCTACCCAATTACCAAATAGTTAGCAACCCGCTATATAAGGTAACGGTGAAAGATTTTCTTTCCAACTAAATAATCCAACTTAAGATCACATAGTTTCCATATAAAAACTTTCCTAAGACTCGCTATCTAACTCTTCTTCTCCAAGTAAATCTTCAAATCTCGTTTCCTTGTGTAACGATCTTCACCTGGTAACAACTGGCAACTTTTGCTTCCATGCATTGTTCCTGAAACGTTGTTTCCATGTATAAAAGTTTCCTTCTATGAAATCTACGCGCTTTGCATTCTTCAATTTGCTTTCGCATAACAGTTCCATGTGTTCACAACGTTCCTTAGCAATCTTCTACTTTCTCTTCTTCATTGTTCCCTAATTCTTTCATAAAACCTGAAACTCATAGGAACAATGAAAACCACAAAACCTAATGGTGTTTATCATCATCAAAACGAGAGGGAATGTCAAGGTTCCAACAACCCTGTCACATGCTTTCTCCATATCTAGTTTTAGTGCAACCCACCCTTTCTTACATTTTTTGGCTCGGAAGGAGTGGAAGATTTCATGTGCAATTAGTACATTGTCTTGTATGCTTCTCTGTTGGGTGAAGGCTCATTGGAGTGGGTGTATTAATTTAGGGATTATTGTTTTCAGTCTTTTTGTAAGGATTTTTTATATGATTTTTTAAATTGTGTTACATATGTTGATTGGTCTATAGTGGTTTGTTGAGCTTGGGTTCCCTTAGAGTGTCGTTGAAGGAGGATGTTGTTATTGGACTGTGTTTGAGACATGGTGGCCGGCGGTGGACAGTGGCAGACGGTGGACGGCCGGCGGCTAGAGTTTTTGGACGGTGGAAAAAAAACCCTAAGCTCTGGATACCATGTACAATAGAATAAACTGACTTGGTATTATTGATTGATAAGGGTTACAATAAATATACATTGAATTGCCATAACTGCATATACAACTAGCAGGGCCGGTCGTGAGTTTTAGTAGGTCATTGGCATAATATAAATTGAGGACCCCTAGTTGTCCGCGATCTATTTGTGTGAAAATAAACTTATCATTAGGTCCTCTTTATGATGCTAAAAATTATTCCAATAATTTTCTTTTTCACCTTCTTTTACTAGCAGATAAATTATTTATATGGACATATTAACACAATTATAATATAGAAAAGGATAAAAGCACCTGAAAAAATGTAAACAATATATGACCAACTCCAATCTAAATTCGAAGTCCTATTCACTATGTAAAACTTCTGCATCAATTATAAAATCAAGAACAAACTAATTAGAATACTACAATTTCTACATCAAATATAAAATTAAGAATAAACTAAATATTTTTTTTGGTAATAATTAATTAGAATCTTAAAAGCTGGTATATGATGGACAAGTTGGAAACAATAAAAAAAGTTGCACTATACCATATTAGGTCCAACCTACAAAAATTAATTAAAAAACTGTATAATTAACATCTAGCCTATCAAGTGAACAAACCACTTTCAAATTTACACTGCTCTACATACATAATAACAATGTAACATACATATCAACTAGGGGTGTTCAAAATGGGACCGGACCGGAAAAGACCGGACCGGTGAAATTACGGTCCGGTCTCCGGTCCAGGTTTTCCCCTTAATTCGGGTCCGGTCCGGTCCGGTCCAAATCCGGAAAAAATCCGGTCCGGACCGGTGGACCGATTTTTTTAAAATAATAATAATAATAAAAAATTAGGATTTTATATGTTTTTTTTATAGATATTTTTCTTAATTTAATAAGTTAGGAGTATAAATGTTTTTTAGATATTTTTTGTAGATTTTAAATAAGAATTTAATTATTTTTATTTTTTAAATAAGGTCCGATCTCCGGTCCAGACTTTTGAAAAAATCTGGTCCGGACCGGGTGAACACCCCTAATATCAACCCCTTAAAATCATGACTATCGACTAAAAACAATAAATAAATTACATTTCAATCCAATTTATATAAATTAATTAGAATCCTTATTAATATCTAGCCTCTCAAATTAACCAAACCAATTTGATGTTTCAACTTACGCAAGTGCTTTCTTGTACGTAAACCCAACCAAAGCCATATCCTTAAAAAAAATGAATAATAAATAACAAAAAATTGCATGAATTGAACATGACTTTACGGGCCCAACCATAAAACAATCCCAAAATCCCTCCTAACGATCCAGACCCAATCATCCAAGGTAACAATGATGGATATGGACGTGTAAATGAAGAAGGAGAGAGGAGAAGACACAGATTTATTTCTTGCACAATATGACCTCTGGGGCCCATCTTGCACATTATTTATTGCACAAACTTGTATGCGTCATCCTCTTTTGATAAAGGATATTTATTAATTGTTGATTTACCTAATTAAAATTAAGAGTAAATGTGAAATGGCCCATCTTCTTTTTATAATGGAGTAAAAGGGCCCAACTTTTTTCTTAAGAGTAAAATAATCCATCTTACTACTACTAATCTTACTACATAGATAAATGGATTGGGCCCCTTATTACCTCGGGACCCTGGGCCATCGCCCAGGTCCAACAAGGCAAAAGGCCGACCCTGTTTATCTGATACTAGTTCAGTGCACGTGCCAAGAACGAGATTTGATTATTATTTTTTATTAAATTTATAATAAACATTAGACATGTCTTAAATTGACCGACCTGAAAATCCGACCCGATGAGAATTTTTTGGATAGAGATCCAACCCGAAATTCACTCGGTCAAGAAGGACCTGAATCAAAAAGACCCGAACTCGACTCGGACCCGACCACAACGTGAATTCGAGCTCAATGAACCCCACTATTTCATTTATATTATATTTTAATATACTTTATTAAATAATTATATAATATGAATAGAGTGTCGTTACCCACCTACATCTACATCAGCACAAAGAGAGATGTATAAAAAAATTATTTAAAAGGAGAGTTGTATAATTATTTTTATAGTTTAATGATTATGAACTCATTATTAATTTAGATTCTCATAACTAACAAATCTGAGCTGGTTAAACAAATAATTCAATGATTTTAATATAAAGATACAATTGTTTTGATAACAATCCAACTTGAACAAATTCTATAGAAAATTTAATTGAAATTCTTTTACATATATGTTTAACAGAATTTATAATTTTAATTTTTAAATATGAATCCTTATCATCTATTTTTACTCCCTTAGTCTATATAAAAAAATCCAGATTTACAAATCTTTTGAACAATAAATTACCGAAGTCATATATATTTAATAATCTTTTGAATGAATTCTCAATAAGTTGTTTTACGAAAAAAGTATCTTACGCAAATAAATTGCTAAAGGATATTGTTATAAAAATAAGTTAGTTTTTTATTTGTTTACTCATGGAGATTTGGTGAGATTTTGAGTATACAATTAGTTAATTTAAAAAATAAAAAATTAACCACAAATAGCTAACTTAAAAACGAAGTGAAGTTTATAAATAGTTCTTAAAATTGAAGCACATGCCGTAAGTAAATAAAATTGAAACACAAATCTGATATCTTTGGTTTTTTTTTTAAATATTTTGTATTATTATTACATTGAATAAATATTTGAAATATTTTTTAAAATTGAAGCACATGATGTTTGAAATTTTGGAAATATATAGTTTTTAAATAAAACATAAAAAACTGATTGTCAACTTAAAAAATGAGTTAAAAGCAATGTAATTCACATCAACTTGTTAAAAAAATTAAATAATGGCTCGTCAATAAATATTTTATGAAAGTATAAGTATTTTTTGTTAACGTTTTACAAAATTGTATCAAAATATATACATTCAATCTTGATAAGGATGCGATCAAAACAATCCAAAAAAAAATTAACCTTAATCTAAATAAACAAAATAAAAAATATCTCTAGTATAAAAATTATTTCTAAATATAATTATAAATATATTCCATTAAAAATGGCTTATTATATACTTAAATACATATACGTAAATTGAATAATATAAAAAGATATTGTTATTTCAAAATACAAAATGTAAAAGAAAAATAAGATTTGTTATGATATGGTAATGGTAGCAATCAATTGTAAATATATATTTAATATTTTGTTTTAAGTTAGGTTTAAGGAAAACAAAATATAATTACGAAATCTAAAATCTGTTCTAAAGATTCAAATACGGCAGAATAAAAAATCCAAATCTAAATAGTCTAGTCCTAACAACTTTATTTGTTTAATCAAACATTTATTTCAATTATAACAACATTGATTTATCTAATTGAACCCACAAAGTCAGTTTTTTAATATAAATATCACAAATGGAATTACCAAATCTAATAAAATATTTATATGAAATTATGATAAAAAAAATTAAGACAGTTTTTTAAGAGTTTTAAAATTATAATTTATTCAATAATAGCAGCATTTACAGATTTTTAATAAAAAGCACAGAAATTTAAAAATAATTAAGATAGTTTGTTAAGAGTTTTGAAAAAGAAAAAAAACCTTTAATCTAGTTTTGAGGAGAATCTGGTAACAAACCACATAATAAACTACAAATTAATTCCGGTAACAAATAGCAAAATTATAATTGATAAGCATTTAAAATTAATGTATATAGATGGACCATGAAGTATGTATGTTTAATAATATAATATAGTGGGCTGAATTATAAAAGCATATGTACTATGAGTTGAAAATTATATATATTGTATGATTTTAGCCCATAAATTTATATATGTCAAATTATATATGCAAACTCATGAAAATAATATTACTAATTACATAACTAATATAAGATATATTTTATATATAAGTTTAGTAGGAAATTAATCATATATTATTTTGACATATATTATAAGGTTATTGTATATGTAATTTGTAGAAATCAAATTTTATGAAAAAAATTGTATATAGTTTTTATATATTTGAAGTTAGTTGTGATTAGATATTGTGATTTATAGTTTTAAATATTTAAAATTAGTTATGGTTAGATATTGTGATTTAAATTGAATAAAAATATTAATAAAAAATGTGAATTAATCACAAATTGACACATAAGATTTATGGGGCCACAATCAATATGATAGCTCTAAATTCTTTTGTTTTAATATATATATAGATATATAGATATGTTTTCTTATGATTGTTGTTGCATTCTTGCCAATTGTGAAATACATTGATTTGGGAAAGAAGAGGCATCTTGGAACTCTTTGATTTTTTCTATTTTATGCCTCTGTTTCTGGATGAGTGAATCTGAACATGCTTGGATTAGCTGGATCAAGAAAATTCGTTTGATTGTCTTATGTAATTTACACTTTTAAATATCTACATGGGATCATGGACACTGGTTCGGAAAATAGTGCTAGCTGCTAATACGTGGTTTTACACGATTACTTTTCGGCGCATAGGCATTTTGTCGTTTGGCGCATAGGCTCGCACGTAACGTGAGAGTACAACCCACACGTTACATGTGACAGTGCTCCACACGTAACGTGTGGGACAATTTCACACGTTACGTGTGGTTGTACCCTCACGCTACGTGTGGGTTAGTCAATATGGTTTAGAATGTTTATTTATAGTATTTATTTGTTTATCTAAAACCCTACAAAAAACACCCCAAAATAATCAACATAGAAGATAGAATAGAATTGTTCATTACGTTGGATGAATACAATCACATACAAGAAATAATACAAGTTCTTCATAAACTTAGAAAACCTAGCACAAAATAAATGACATCGTCTAGTTGCGTTTGAAAAAATTAGGATAGTCTCTTGTAAAACTTCGCGACATATCATGTCTCTGCTTTGATAAAATTGCTTGCTCCCTACAAAGGTTGATAGTACGTAAACAACATTACACAAAAGATATGACATCAAGGCATTATATGATGTACATCATTATATAGATTGAGGTTATACCTACGCATCTTATCCATATCTTGTAAAAGTTCTTGCTTAACAACATCTTGATTCACCTTAATAAGATCTTGTTTTTCCCGCCATTGTTGTCGAATAACCGCGTGTGCCCTCTCCTCGTACACAGGATCAATCCAATTCCTGTATAAACACCCTAGTCTTGGGCATCCCCAATACCTCCTTCCGTAGTTCCACTGCAAATCCCAAGTACGGACAATGGTTTTCAAATTACACTCGCATTGTGGAGCACTTATTTGTTGATGGTGCCTATTTAGGTTTGATGATGATTCGGATGAAGATGTCATTATTTGATGTAGTGCTTGATTTCCTACAAATCCATTAATATGAAAAGGCCAATTAGGGTTACTAAATCGAAAGAAACTGGAAGAAGAAGCTTACCCACAAATGAATCTTCAATCTCGCTTGTGTTGGAAGTATTGTAGTGAACAAACAACCCTAATGCCTCTTATATAGTGAAATGATATATACAGCTGTAGTAATTAAAGACCACAACCACAAGAATTAAAGACTTCAACCACTAGCATTAAAAACCTCAACCACTAGCATTAAGGACCTCAACCACTCTTACCCTAATAACCCTAAACCCTAAACGTCAACCACTCTCATAAACAATGTAACTCGCATACCCAAATTCACCCTTAATAATTAAAGATAAACTCTAAACTCAAACCTTAATCATAACACTAACCCTAAGACCTAAACCCTAACCCTAACCCTAACCCTAAACCCTAAACCCTAAACTTAAAACTCATTATTTTAAACTCTACCGAAATGCCATAACCCTATACCACAAAAAACCTAAACCCTACCCCTATCCATCCTATCCTACCCTACCCGACATACGCCTAAACCCTAAACCCTAGTAATCACACGTTACGTGTTAATGTGTTTCACACGTAACGTTCTAATATACTTCGCGCGTAACGTGTGGAACGGTTTGACACGTAACGTGAGGTTCAGTCTGTTGCAAAACGCATTGAATTAACCGTCTTGTCCCCACCTAACTGTAATAATGACCCATCTTCTTTGTCCGCTAACAACCCATTTCGAATCCATTTCGAACCTAAACCCTCATCCTAAACACTCCCAAAATCTTGATTTTCACTCATATTTTTTGTACAAAAAATGAACAATTCGAACAATAACGAGTATTGGAGCAACAATGGGGAAGATATTCCACTTTGGAACGAGGTAATTTCTATAAGTAACCCTAAAGTTGTCTTTTTTATTTCTTGATTTGAAAATGTTTAAAGTTCTTAGCTTCATGGTTAGGGTTTAGAGAAGTTATTTTTGATGGCCCATTATATTTGTTGTTTAGGATTTAGGAAAGCTATTTTTGATACTTATTGTTTAATATTAAAGATCTCATTTTATTGTTTAGGGTATTAGAAACAAAGATTGAGCGTTGTTTAGGGTTTAGGGCTACGAATTTGCTGTTATATTGAAGAACAGTTTCACACGTTACGTGTGAAGAATGTTCACACATAACGTGTGAAGATGTTCAACACGTTACGTGTGGGTGTGTTTCACACGTAACGTGTGGACACTCTTCACACGTTACGTGTGTAATCACCACCCGAAACCAGGTTTCATTCTGTAATATGGCACGGTTTGACAGTAAACGTGCTTTTTTATAATCAGTGCACTAATTGATGACATGATTTCGTGTATGCAGACGAACTATCATTTATACAAGGGGTTAAACAATATCTCCCTCAATGACTGGAGCACTCCACAGAAGACATTTCCGGTTTGGGAAACGCCTGAAAAACTGCAGGATTGGAGCACGCCTCAGAAGACATTTCCGGTTTGGGAAACGCCGGAAAAACTGCAGGATTGGAACACGCCTCAACCAGTTATTGATATACCATCATTTGATGTTGGGATACTGTTTCCTCCAGAAGCATCTTCATCTCATGCTACCCCACAACTGTGCTTTCCATCCCTACACACACAGCCTCAGTTCAGTGTACTACCGGAGGAGGATGTGTACGTCTCGGCCGATTATTCAAGGTTCTTCACATCTGATCAAATCTGGCAGTCTAGAGAAGAAGTCTTTTTGTGGGCGCGGGAGATTGCTATGAATCAGCAATTCTGCATCAAAAAGTGGAGGAATAAAGCTTCCACCCCTTCGACCCTCGGGGGGACTTGGTTACCGTGTGATAGGCATGGACAAAACGTCCCTAAAGGAGCTGACCAAGTGAGAGACATCACAAGGTCGAAGAAATGTGGGTGTCCCTTCATGTTGAGGCTGAAAGAAAGGCCGAAGGGATTGTGGAGGATCACTGTACAACATGGAACTCACAACCATGTCATAGGAGACAATTTGTATGGTAGTGCATTAGCTGGGCGACCAACTGCTGAAGAGAAGGAGATTATAAGGGTGATGACGGTCAATCATTGCAAGCCTCAGAAGATTCATACTACAATCCAGTCGTCCCCTGGAAATTTGACCAAGATGAAGCAAGTATACAACATCATGCACGAGATAAGAAAGAAGGGCATGGAAGGAAGAACAGTTGTACAACAGTTCTTGTATGAGTGCAATGAGAAGGGGTACTTCATGGAGTATAGATTCAACAAGGAGACCAACAAGATAACGGATATCTTATTTGCAAGCCAGGATCAGTTGCGGTTGCTGAAGGCATTTCCGTACATTGTGCTGCTGGACTCTACATATGCAACTAACTGGTTAGTAACAAACATATGAATTATACTCTTCATTTGTTCATGTCAAGGTTAGGACGTCATTGTATTTTATATATGATTATGTGTGCAGCTACAATTTGCCCTTCCTTGAAATTGTCGGCATCACATCAGTTTGGAAAAACTACAATATTGCCGGGGCGTTTCTGGAGAAGGAGGACGAAGACAGTTACAAATGGGCCATAGAGCAACTTGCTAAGATGTTTGCCAAGGTGCAACGAGCACCCACATGTGCGGTCACTGATCGGGAGAAGGCGTTGATGAACGCATTAGAGAAGCAGTTTCCAGAAGAAAAATTCCTCCTATGTAGGCGGCATGTGAGAAAGAATATTGAAGACTTCGGGAAGAAGGCCATGGGCAAGTTTAGGGGCAGAACGTTTTCCAACGACTGCATGAAGCTCTTTAAGGAAACGACCATACAAGGGTACGAAAGATCACTCTGGAAGCTGAAGTGTGATTGGAAGAAAGCTCCAAAATGTGTTCAGTACCTACAAAAAAACTGGCTTGACCCCTACAAGGAAAGAATCGTCTCTGTATGGACAGATACAGTGTTCACGCTCGGTACTACCACCACTAACAGGTATGTGCATCAATGGTTTATCTAAATTTAGCTAGTTATTTGAACTTAGTTAGACCTTTACAACAATCAAACAAATTTTCGAATTCTTGATTGTAATACAGGGTTGAAGGGGCCCATTCCAGTCTGAAAAGCTTCTTCACAAGCAACGATGGCAACCTTTGCACTGTGTTTGATCAATATGATACACGGTTGCGCAATCATATTACTGAGATTCGGGGGGCATTGAATGAGAGCATTGGGAAGAGATATACGCTGCTAACAGACGCACATCTTTTTCGTAAGCTGCACTTCAAGGTGTCTGCGGTTGCACTAGCTCGTTTGATTGAGGAATACAGGAAAGGAGAAGCTCCAGTGTGGAGCACTATATGCAGATGCCAGATGAGGGTCAGAGATGGCTTGCCTTGCGTTCATGACATGGCGCAAAATGTTCGGAGCGAGACCCCAATTGAACCTAGCTCGTTGCATCCGTTCTGGAGGCAACTGACCTTGTCAGAAGTGAAGACATCAGAAGAGGAAGAATTATGCACACGCAACGTGAATAGATCTTTGCTTGACGAATTTGCCCGAAGCGTCTTCCCCACATTGCCAGTGGAGATTCAACAAAGAGCAGTCTGTACACTTAGAAGTATAGCACATCCAGAGCAGACTACTCTGGAAGAGCCAACCAAAGTTAGGCATAAGGGTCGGCCTCAAGGAGCTCTGAACTTTGCCACCAAAAGACAACCCTCATCATGGGAGCACACTGACCAACAGATGGACGGAACACCTCCGAAAAAGCAAAAAGGAAGACCACCGAAGATGGGCATACCCTTACCGTGTGGTGCCACGTCATTGATCAAGAACCCGTGGCGATATCTTTCACAGTTCCCCAAGTGTATGAGACCACACTTTGGAGGATGGTATGAGATAGTGGGTGATGGAAACTGCGGGTACAGAGCCATTGCGCATGGTCTGGGCTTAGGGCAAGATAAGTGGGAATTTGTTCGACGTACCATGATCGCTACGTTGAGAAAAGAGTATGAACTACTCGCGCCACTTTGGGTGTCTACGATGACACTTGAGGCAATGGAGGCGAAGCTTGATTGGTTTCCTTTGCCGAACAGGCCGGCCCCACCGGAGACGTGGTTGGAGCTCCCGGATATGGGATGTTTGGTGGCAACGGCATTCACATGTGTGTTCGTTACCGTCGGTCGTGGCGTGGGGATGACATACCTGCCTATGAGGGGGAAGACAAACGAAGCATCGATTGGGGAGAATTTGAAGACGGTATGCATTTGCCATGTCGAGAACGAGCAACATTTTATTGCGGTACGTTTATACAATCTTGTGTTAAAACATCTGTTTATACTATCTTGTGTTAAAACATCTGTTTATACCATCTTGTGTTAAAACATATGTATGATGCATTGATTTTCATGTAGATTGGGCTGGCCAAAACTTCGCCCTTGCCTCCTATTTACTCGGGGTGGCTGTATCATCATGACCCGTCTTCGGGTGATTACGTAGATCAATGGCTATTAGATCGTTCGTTGGAGTATGAACCAGACAAGGACGAAAAGAAGCCAAAACGAAAGAAGAAGGTCGAAACAGTCGATTTATGTAATGAATGATATGAGTACGACATTCGTATAGTATGCTGCAATGAGTACGACATTCCTATTGTTGTCATAATCCAAACAACTTCCCCAAAACATTCAAACTGAAGTCATAACATTCAAACTTCAACAAAACATTCAAACTCAAGTCATAACATTCAAACTTCAACAAACACATTCAAACTCAAGTCATAACATTCAAATTCAATGGTTACATGCAGTGCCTTGATAATGCTCAAATGACGAAGCAGCCAAGTTCAATGGTTCGAAAGGAAGGGATACATTTGCTCCAATGATTGCCGTAACGCCTCGGCTACGTCTTCACATCGGTCATCTCCATGGTGATGATCGCGATATGGATCCATACGTGAATAGCAACTATCAAGGCACTGCACAGAAGATAAGTGGATACGATTAATAAACATACACGAAGTCAAAAATAAACAGGATATAATTACATGATTACTTACCTGCTGTTGAGTGTAACGATCCTCTTGAGGGATGATGAATGGATGTGTATGTTGGAGATACCACTGCATGTAATCATTGGTACACTGGTGGTGTTGACGAACTGGAGGACCCATGGCTTGCAGGCTAATGGAATGTTCATTGCGGGCATTCCATGCATGTAAGGATCTATCGTACTCCACCGTGTAACTGCTAATCTTCACGCCCCTCCATGCCTTAATGGGAACAATCGGTGGTCTTGGACATTGTTGTACACGCCCAAACTGCCGAGCTACTCGATCC
This sequence comes from Rheum nobile, assembly GCA_027886185.1. Lineage (NCBI taxonomy): Eukaryota > Viridiplantae > Streptophyta > Magnoliopsida > Caryophyllales > Polygonaceae > Rheum > Rheum nobile. Next base: position 4,531,089 of record WOAB01000109.1, on the reverse strand, counting down.
GGCATGTAAGGCTCGGTGACCCACAGACAGGATATGACTCCATGAAATCGCGATGAAGCAAACATCTCATTATTGAAGTCAATGGAGCCGTATGGCATCCACTCAACCTAAACACAATTGAATTTCAAACAACTTATAATGCATATATATTTTAACATAATAGATAAGGACCGTATATGCACTTACACTATCAGCATGCATCCCATCCAGCTCCTCCCTATAATTCCTGGTCCGGTTGGGTTCATGTGACATGTCCCATTTTCTGGCGTATGGGATCGGCTGTTGTGGGTCCCAGTAAACACTCTGTGCAGGTCTAAACATGGGAAAGTACTGATATATCCATGACTACAAAATAATTACACATATGTCAATTCCCTACATAACAAACATATAATATATCTATAACAAAAATTTAGATATTTTTATTCAAGCCATTTAATACCTGGATCAGAGTGAAACATGTGGACATGACCCGTGCCTCTTTTCTTGTGCACTCGCCCAAGCTGCGGTACACGTGTGCAAGAACACCGGTATCCCATGCATAGTTCGTGACTTTTGTGAGATCAGTCACGAACGGAGTGTAATAAACGGGCAAGCGATGCTGAGACTTGTCAGGAAAGAGGGCAGACCCCACCAAGTACAGCAAGAACCCAGCCGCCAGCTTCTTCGATGCCAACTCCTCGCAATGAGTCTTAAAATCTCCCGCGTGCAAGTTACCGGCGACGATAGCACCATCCTCCAGCTCAAAAAACTCATGCGTCTGCTCCATCAACGCCTTCTTCAAATCATTGCGGCTCAGCTGCTCGTGCCATTTCTTTGGGGGACCCATGTCTTGCCCTTGTATGTTAAGCCCAAGGATCATCCACACATCATGGAGAGTTATAGTCATCTCTCCCCATGGCATGTGGAATGAGTTGGTTTCCGGTTGCCAACACTCGACGAAGGCACCAATCAGCGTCTCATCCACATGCTCATGCATGATGTCCGATAGATGACATAGCCCGGACGCCAACGCCATGCTACCCCACGCGTCTTCCGTTGTGAGACGCCATGAGCGTAACTGCTTGCCTCGCTGCTGGAACCTCAAGGGTTGCACCGACTGTATATGAACATAATTAAGCAATCATACAGACTTATTTAAAATAAGATTAATAATTAAAAAAATTGTGTTACGTGCAACTTACAACGCGCTGGTAAAGGAGGTACGCCACGTGGTTTACAAAACTCTTTAGGAGTTCAGGTCTCTCCGGACCTCCAGGAACGCTCACCACCAGTTCAGGGTCGTATCTGACATTCTTCTTTGACCGGGGTGGTTTTCCCCGCGAAGAAGAGGCTTCCTGAGGCTCCTCGCCCGGCTCCTCGCCCGCCGTGTTTGGGGCGTCTTCTCTTGGAATCCAGGCATTGCTGGACTGGGCCTGAGTCCCCTGGTCTTGAGTCCCCCATGTACATGCATGATCCTACATTTATTAAATAGATCAGATGCAATAATGAATTGTAAACAAATGCATGTTATACTAAATGTACTTACCATAGGCTGATGATAGGCAGCGTTCGGGTACACCGCCGGGTTCTCCCACGGGTTGTCCTGCTCCTCATCTCCCTGATAATAATCTCTCGGGCTATGATGAGGGCTCACATGCGACGGTAGTACCGGCAGACTAAAATTCCGCCCGTAATAGTTATTCTGATCTATTGTATCAGAATAACAATGCAGCGGACTTCCTTCATAGTCTGGGTCCCTCGGAGGCTCAGAGCCTGCTCTACCCCCAATAAATGACGGCACTGCCATTAGGCTATGCACTCCTATCATGCCAGTATCGCCAGCAGCCCCACTACTGCTACCGACTCCAGTTTGAAACCCTAAACCAGCCCTAGTACTGTTACCTGCTCCAATCTGGTATGCGCCGGTCTCATCATCCCGGTAGTACACATCCCTCCGTTGCCTCCTTTCCGACCTTTTGACCTCTTCGCCAGTCACATACGACTGTTGGCGTAAAAGGTTGCAACGTATCCTGCGTTCAGTTCTTTCCCCAGGTTCCATCTGCGTTTACATATCAACACATTTTAATCAACAAAAATCAAAAAACAGAAAATCAGCGTTACAGATATCAAAAAAAAAGGAAATTCACGCATTACGTGTGACTTGCTCTCACACGTAACGCGTGGTGCACATTCACACGTTACGTGTGAATGTGCTTATTCCAATTTCACCGGCAAGTCGCCGGCGACTTGCCGGCGATATTCCGGTCGTCTTCTCCGGCGAGACAGTCCGAATTTTAATCAACAAAAATCAACAAAAATCAAAAAACAGAAAATCAACGTTCCACAAATCTAAAAAAATGGAAATTCACACGTTACGTGTGACTTGCTCTCACACGTAACGCGTGGTGCACATTCACACGTTACGTGTGAATGTGCACATTCCAATTTCACCGGGAAGCCGCCGGCGACTTTCCGGCGATATTCCGGTCGTCTTCTCCGGCGAGACAGTCCGATTTTTTTTTTTTCAAATATACCCAAAATTCAACAACAAATCCACAATTTTTACCAATCTAACAATATCATCACTTCCACTTTCATTTTTCCACACAAAATGTCTACAAACCTAGATCTACCTAACCAAAACCCTAAACATCACAAAAACTTCTACAAAACCTAGATCTACCATCCAAATCATCTCCAAATCGTAGATCTATCATCCAAACCTAGATCTACCTAACCAAATACTATGTGTGGATTTAAATTTATTAAAAACAAAATCAAATAATTATTTCTAGGAACTAACCTTACGCGGGAGGGGCGAGGAGGCGTTACGCGGGAGGGGCAAGGAGACGTTACGCGGGAGGGGCAAGGAGGCGCAGCGGGAGGGGCAAGGAGGCTGAGTGCTGATGCTGAATGAAGAGGAGGAGCCGAATCTGGCTTTTATAGCCAGATTCCCACACGTTACGTGTGATACAATGTCACACGTAACGTGTGAACCGATCCCACACGTAACGTGTGGAGCCAATTCACGCGTTACGTGTGGGTCTTGAATGGGTCAGTATCGACGCGTAACGTGGGAAGTCTATTCTCACGTTACGCGCGGCCCTATGCGCCAAAAGACAAAAATGCCTATGCGCCGAATAGTTGAGCCCTGGTTTTATTATACACGATTACTTTTCGGCGCATAGGCATTTTTGCCGTTTAGCGCATAGGCTCCACACGTTACGTGTGAGGTACAACCACACGTGGAGCCATACCACACGTTACGTGTGGGTATACACCACCCGTAACGTGTGGTGTTTTAGTATATTAAATTGTTTAGTTATAGTATACTTTAGGGTATTTGTGTATGTCATATTATTGTATATTTTTAGTATTTATTTGTGGTTCAATGTTCAATGTTGAATTATTGATTATTTTATATATATTATAATATTGTGTATGAATGTTGTATCATATTATTGTTTATTTTTAGGGTTTATTTGTTTATCTAAAATTAATAAAAAAATACCCTAAAATAATCAACCTAGAAGACAGAATAGAATTGTTCATTACGTTGGATGACTACAACCACATTTATCTCAAAATAAAGTAAATAATACATGTTCTTCACCTTCTTCATAAACTTAGAAACCCTAACACAAAATAAATGACATCGTCTAGTTGCGTTTGAAGAAATTAGGATAGTCTCTGGTAAAAATTCGCTTCCTATCATATCTCTACTTTGATAAAATTGCTTGCTCCCTACAAAGGTTGATAGTACGTAAACAACATTACACAAAAGATACGACATCAAGGCAGTATACGATGTACATCATTATATAGTTTGAGGTTATACCTACGCATCTTATCCACATCTTGTACAAGTTTTTGATTTTTCTTAACAAGATCTTGATTCTTCTTAACAAGATCTTGTTTTTCCCGTCATTGTTGTCGAATAATCGCGTGTGCCATGTCCTCGTATATAGGATCAATCCACTTCCTGTAAAAACACCCCAGTCTTGGGCATCCCCAATACCTTCTTCCGTAGTTCCACTGCAAATCCCAAGTACGGACAATGACTTTCAAATTACACGCGCATAGTGGGTTTATTGATGATTCGGATGAAGATGCCATTATTTGTTGTAGTGTTTGGTTTCCTACAAATATCATGAATCCATTAATATAAAAAATTGGGGATAATAAATCAAAAGAAACTGGAAGAAGAAGCTTACCCACAATTGAATCTTCAAGCGTCGCTTGTGTTGGACTTGTTGTAGAGAACAAACAACCCTAATGTCTCTTATATAGTGAAAAACAATGTGTTTGACAGCTAATATACAGCTGTATATAACTGTAGTATATAATGACCTCAACCACTAGCATTAATGAACTCAACCACTAGCATTAATAACTTCTCAACAATCATTTACCACCCTAAACCCTAATTAAAAGTTCCTCTCCTCAATCTCACAAACAAGGTAACTAAAAAACCCGATTCACCCTTATTAATTAAAGATAAATAGTTAACCCTAACCTTAACCCTAACCCTAAACCCTAATCCCTAAACCTAAACCACATTACCCTAAACCCTACCCCAATACCATATCCCTAAACCCTAAACCCCAAACCCTAACCCTACCCCAAGCCCTACCCCAAACCCTAACAAAATACCTCATATGCCTAAACCTTGAACCACACGTAACGTGTGGAATCAGCTCACATGTTACGTGTCATGCTATCCCACACGTAACGTGTGGATGAGGCTCACACGTAACATGTGGTTCAGTCTGTGGCAAAACGCATTGAATTAACCGTCTTGTCCCCACCTAACTATAATAATGACCCGTCTTCTTCCCCGGCTAACGATCCATTTCGAGCCTAAACCCTCATTTGAAACACTCACAAATTCTTGTTTTGCACTCTCAATTTTTGTAAAAAAAATGGACAATCCGAACAACAACGAGTATTGGAGCAACAGTGGGGAAGATATTCCACTTTCGAACGAGGTAATTTCTATTATGTAACCCTAAAGTTCTTTTTTGTTGTTGTTTTGAACTTGTTTAAAGTTTTTAGCTTGATGGTTAGGGTTTTGAAAGGTATGATATTTGTTATTTAGGGTTTAACCAAGCTAGACATGATATTTGTTGTTTAATATTAAAGATCTCATTTTATTGTTTAGGGGATTAAAAACAAAGATTGAGCATTGTTTAGGGTTTATGGCTGCGAAATCGCTGTTACATTGAAGAACAGTTCCACACGTTATGTGGCAAGATAGTGCACACGTAACGTGTGGAACGCTTCCACACGTAACGTGTGGGAGATTTCCACACGTAACGTGTGAAAGAAACTATTATAATAAAAAAATTATGTCATCTATTGAGATTTAAGATATTATTGTGAGATTTCAGAATATGACATGTCGAAAAATGCTATTATAATAAAAAAATTATTACGATATTTAATATTTTATATATATTGTAATACTAATTTATATTTGCTCTCACTGAACCAAAATTCTGCGTTCGTCCCTGCATTGAAGCATGGTTATAAATGGACAATCTCGGCATAAATTGTTCATTGATCAAAGTAAGGCAACAATACATAATATAAACCAAACCAAAGACATCTACTCTTACTTTGAAAATGTTGTTGTTGTAGTCTTCAGTTGCAGATTACCCCTTTTTTATACACGATTACTTTTCGGCGCATAGACATCACAAGGTCGAAGAAGTGTGGGTGTCCCTTCATGTTGAGGCTGAAAGAAGGGCCGAAGGGATTGTGGAGGATCATTGTACAACATGGAACTCACAATCATGTCATAGCAGATTATTTGTATGGTAGTGCATTAGCTGGGTGACCAAGCGCTGAAGAGAAGGAGATTATTAGGGTGATGACAGTCAATCATTACAAGCCTCAAAAGATTCATACTACAATCCATTCGTCCCCTGGCAATTTGACCAAGATGAAGCAAGTGTACAACATCATGCATGAGATACGAAAGAAGGGTATGGAAGGAAGAACAGTTGTGCAACAGTTCTTCTATGAGTACAATGAGAAGGGATACTTCATGGAGCATAGATTCAACAAGGAGACCAACAAGATAACAGATATCTTCTTCACAAGCAAGATCAGTGGGCTTTTGTTCGACGTACCATGATCGCTACGTTGAGAAAAGAGTATGAGCTACTTGCGCCACTTTGGGTGTCTACGATGACACTTGAGGCAATGGAGGCAAAGCTAGCATGGTTTCCTTCCCCGAACAGGCCGGCCCCACCGGAGACGTGGTTGGACCTCCCAGATATGGGATGTTTGGTGGCAACGGCATTCACATGTGTGTTCGTTACCGTCGGTGGTGGTGTGGGAACGACATTCTTGCCTATGAGGGGGAAGCCAAACGAAGCATCGGTTGGCGAGAAGCTGAAGACGATATGCATTTTCCATGTCCAAGAAGAGCAACATTTTATTGTGGTACGTTAATACAATCACATTTGTTGATACTATCTTGTGTTAAAACATATGTATGATGCATTGAATTTGATGTAGATTGGCCTTGCCGAGACATCGCCCTTGCCTACTCTTTACCCGGCGTAGGTGGTATATCATGACCCGTCTGTGGGTGATTACGTAGATCAAAGGACGTGTGATCGGTTGTTGGAGTACGAAGCAGCCAAGGCCGAAAAGAAGACAAGACGAAAGAAGAAGGTTGAAACGATCGATTTATGTAATGAATGATATGTATGAATTATGATGCAATGAGTTCGACGTTTCTAATCCAAAAAGAAGAGAAATACTTGTTTGGATCCAAGAACAATCTCCAATCTTCAAGAAAACTCAAGCAACACACAACTCGGTCCAGCTCGACCAACTAGCCTAAATGCATGTTATCACATCCCTAAATCCAAACAACTCATAAAAAACATTCAAATAGAAGTGATAACATTCATTGTTGTCATAATCCAAACAACTCATAAAAAACATTCAAACAAAAGTCATAACATTCATTGTTGTCACCTTCCAAAGTTCAATGAAATCCAAAGTTTAATGCTCAAATGACGAAGCAGTCAAGTTCAATGGTTCGAAAGGTAGAGATACATTTGCTCCAATGATTGTCGTAACGCCTCGGCTAGGTCTTCACATTGGTCATCTCCATGTTGGTGATCGCGATATGGATCCAGACGTCCGTAGCAACTATCGACCCACTGCAGTCACAATAAGTGGATACGATTAATATAAAGTTTGTACATGAAATTAAACAAGATATAATTATTCAATTTCTTACATGGTGTTGAGGGTTACGGTCCTCTTGAGGGATGATGAATGGATGTGTATGCTGGAGGTACCACTGCATGTAATCACCGCTACACTGGTGGGGTTGAAGGACTGGAGGACTCATGGCTTGTAGGCTAATGGAATGTTCATTGCGGGCATCCCATGCATGTAAGGATCTACCGTATTCCACCGTGTAGCTGCTAATCTTCGTGCCCCTCCATGCCTTAATTAGAACAATCGGTTGTCTTGTACACTGTTGTGCACACCCAAACTGCCTAGCTGCTCGATCTGGCATGTAAGGCTCGGTGACCCACAAACAGGATATGACTCCATGGAATCGCGATGAAGCAAACATCCCATTGTTGAAGTCAATCGGGCCGTATGGCATCCACTCAACCTAAACATAATTGAATTTCAAACAACTAATCATGCATATAATTTCATATTTTAACATACTAGATAAGGACCGTATATGCACTTACACTCTCAGCACGCATCCCATCCAGCTCCTCCCTATAATTCTTGGTCCGGTTGGGTGGCTGTGACATGTCCCATCGACTGGCGTATGGGATCGGCTGTTGGCGGTCCCAGTAAACACTCTGTGCATGTCTAAACATGGGAAAGTATTGATATATCCATGCCTACAAAACAATTACATGTAAGTCAATTCCCTTAATAACAAATATTAATCTATAACAAAAATACAGATGTTTTTATTCAAGCCATTTAATACCTGAATCAGAGTGAAACATGTGGACATGACCCGCGCCTCCTTCCTTGTGCACTCGCCCAAGCTGCGGTACACATGGGCAAGAACACCGGTACCCCATGCATAGTTCGTGGCTGACGAGGGATCAGTCACGAACGGAGTGTAATAAACGGGCAACCGATGCTGAGACTTGTCAGGAAAGAGGGCAGACCCCACCAAGTACAGCAAGAACCCAGCCGCCAGCTTCTTGTCAGCCAACTCCTCGCAATGAGTCCTAAAATCTCCCGCGTGCACGTTACCAGTGACGATAGCACCATCCTCCAACTCAAAAAACTCATGCGCTTCCTCCATCAACGCCTTCTTCAAATCATTGCGGCTCAGCTGCTCGTGCCATTTCTTTGGGGGACCCATGTCTTGCCCTTGTATGTTCAGCCCAAGGATCATCCACACATCATGGAGAGTTATAGTCATCTCTCCCCATGACATGTGGAATGAGTTGGTTTCCGGTTGCCAACACTCGACGAAGGCACCAATCAGCGTCTCATCCACATGCTCGTGCATGATGTCCGGTAGATGACATAGCCCGGACGCAGACGCCATGTTACCCCACGCGTCAGTCGTTGTGCGACGCCATGAGCGTAACTACTTGCCTCGCTGCTGGAACCTCAAGGGTGGCACCGGCTGTATATGAACATATTTAAGCAATCCATCGGACTTATTTAAAATAAGATTAATAATTAAAACAAATAAAGTTACATGCAACTTACAATGCGCTGGTACAGGAGGTACGCCACGTGGTTCACAAAACTCTTCAGGAGTTCAGGGCTCTCCGGACCTCTAGGAACGCTCACCCGCAGTTCAGGGTCATATCTCACATTCTTCCTTGACCGGGGCGGTTTTGCCCGCGAAGAAGAGGCTTCTTGAGGCTCCTCGTCCACGTCCAGAGCGTCATCTCTTTGCATCCAGGCATTGCTGGACTGGTCCTGAGTCCCCCATGTATTGGCCTGATCCTACATTTATTAAATAGATCAGAAATAATTACATTTTTTAAACTAATTCAGGTTATACTAAATGTACTTACCGTAGGCTGATGATAGGGAGCATTCGGGTACACTGCCGGGTTCTCCCACGGGTTGTGCTGATCCTCATCCCCCTGATAATAATGCGAAGGGCTATGATGACGAGGGCTCAGATGCGGCGGTAGTACCGACGGACTAAAATTCCGCCCGTAGTAGTTATTCTGATCTATTGTATCAGAATAACCATGCAGCGGGCTCCCTTGGTAGTCCGGGTAGATCTAAGGCTCAGAGTCTGCCCTACCTCCATGAAATGAAGGCACCGCCATTAAGCTCTGAACTCCTATCATGCCAGCAACCCCACTACTGCTATCGGCTCCAGTCTGATATGCGTCGGTCTCATCATCCCGGTAGCTGACATTCCTCCGTTGCCTCCTCTCCGACCTGTTCACCTCTTCGCCAGTCCTAAACGACTGTTCGCGTTGAAGGTTGTGGCGTCTCCTACGTTCGGTTCTTTCCCCAGGCTCCATCCGCGATTATATATCAAAATATATTAATCAAAATAATATATTTTGATATCATTTTTATCAAAATAATATTATCAAAATAATATAATCAAAATATAATCAAAATAATATAATCAAAATATAATCAAAATAATATAATTCAAATATTATCAAAATAATATAATTAAAATATTATCAAAATAATATTTTGAGTCGGAGAGTCGCCGACATGTCACCGGAGAATCGCTGGCGGCTCGCCGGCGATCCACACGTTACGTGTGAAATGGAATCACACGTAACGTGTGGAACACATTCACACGTTACGTGTGAATGTGCACATTCCAACTCCCGCCGGCGAGACGCCGGCGACATTCCGGCGATCCTCCGGTCGTCTTCTCCGGTGACATTTCTGAATTCCGGCAATTTTTTTCCATCAAATAATACATGAAATTCAACAAAAAATGCACAATTTTTACAAATCTATCAATACTATCACTTCCACTAGCATATTTTCACAAAAAATTCAACATAAATCCTCATGCAAAAAAATTCTTCAAAATTATACAAAAAATAAAAAACAATCCCAAAAGCTTCTACAAAACATAGATCTACCATCCTAAACATCTCCACAGCATAGATCTACAATATGGATCTACAATCCCTAACCAAACACTTCAAATTTAACAAAACAAAACCAAAAAACAATTTCTACTAACTAACCTTTCAAAGATCTTGAACGTAACGCGCGGAGTCGGTTGATTCGTCACGAGCAGATGCAAGAGACGCGTAACGAGTGAAAGGGTTTAGGGTATTGAGGCTGCGGAGTTCGAATGAATGGAGGATGAAGCAAGATCTGACTTTTAAAACCAGATCTCCTCCACACGTAACGTGTGGCGTAAACCCACATGTAACGCGTGGATGCGCTTCACATGTAACGTGTGGAGGTTCGTCACACGTTACGTGTGGGGCTTGAACGGGTCACTTCCCGTGTCTTCCCACGTTACGCGCGAGCCTATGCGCCAAACGACAAAAATGCCTATGCGGCGAATAGCAGAGGCCTTATTATATGTGCTTTATTGCTAAAGTTGTGTTCCTGAATCGACGTCTTTGGAGTTGGGACTACTTCAAGATTTGGTTATAACCTCGTACAATCACAAATTCTTGATGCCTGAAATTTCAAGTTATGTATCAATTTTAAAATATATCTGCCACTTGAAACGATGGTTGGAGGAGCACCACATGTATTGAAAGTGCAGTGAGAGAAAGTGGAAGCCGTCTGCAAAATCAGTTTGATAACCATGCCGGCCTTAGTTCTGGGAAGGAGCAAGGTAGAACAAGCTGTGATGACTTCCAAGCAATCGGACCACACCTGAACTGAATACACCCCAACCTGGAGAGCACAACAAAGGCCCTACTGAATGGCTTCTGCTTCCAATTAATGCAGCAATAGATGTGCTAGGTTTTAAACGTTTACTCCCTAGAACATGTATTGATCCAAAGGAATCAAGAAGAACGAAGCCAATGGCAGCACTTCCATCAGAGGCTAAACTAGCATCACAGCAAAGACGAAGGAAACTGGTGGAGCTATGTACAGCAGAACAAAGAGGAGAAGAGTAACCAGGAAAGCCGGGCCTGTTGACAGCAGAAGCTTGATCACTATGCCGTTGGAGAAACTGTGCAGCATTTCTAGCGAACCCATCAAAGACTCCAGCATTTCTATTAGTCCACAGACCCCAGATTGATACACACCAGAACTCAAGGAGATTCTGAGAGAGAATGTTGTGCAAAGAACACCACCAATCCCAGAGTGAATCCGGACGAAGAGTCATGCTGTCATGAAAAGAAGGAAATTGGTTCCAGTACTGTGATGCGCGCAGCAGAGCAGTACTTAAATACATGGAGCTCAGATTCAACCTTTGAAGGACAGATAGCAGTAAATACTAATCTTTGCTTTTTGAGGTTTGAAAGGCATGGCAAGAAGCCTTTGAGGGATCTCCATAGAAGATTCTTAGCACGAGGAATGATATTTAGTTTCCAAACCTGTTGCCAATCGCTAGCTGCCGAATGGGAGGAGACTGAACTTGAACCATTGGCACTGTTGATATCCGAAATAATAATCAGTGAAGTTGCCATCGGCAGTATAATGGTGTCTTCAGAGCTAGTAGAAACTGGGTTATCTAAATGTTGAATCTTACCTTAGCACTTGTTTATAGTGCCTCTGGTGCTTACCCGTTGAACTAGGGTGGTAATGCCAGAAAATTTAGACAGATTAGGCCTTTGATCTTTTTTTAAAATCTAAATGTTGTCTTTTGTAATCTTGTTTTCCTCTTTTTTCTAATACAATGTTTAGGCCTTGTAGAAAATTCAAACATATTATTGCTTGTCATTTTCATGTTTTCTTCAGGTTTGGATATTCAAATTCCCTCTGATGATTTGTAGAGTTTTTTTTCACTTTTCGCACTTCGTTTTTTTAGGAGAGAGAGACTATTATTCTAAATATGTGAAAACTTTCATGTTGCAGGTGATGGTATGTCTGAGCTATTTTCAAATATTCGGTAGATTAGCTTCATTTATCACACTCGCATATATATATAGGTCCTGAGTGCATTATCTGACTCTAAGTTTGCGACTTACTACTTTATAGTATGCATAATTTATTGCATTTTGTTATAAAATTTTATTTTCCATCTTGCAGCAAGAGTTTATTAAGAACTTGCAAATATGCTATTCAACTTGCATGCAAAAGAAAGTGCAGATGGACCGACTGTCAAGTTGCCTCCTCCTACTACCAGATTGCCTAGGCAGAAACATGTAGGTCATCTCTTTCTTGGCCGGGTTTGCCAACTTTCTTTGGTTTGGGATATGAATATCACCATGGTACATTTGTGCTTATTTTTGTAAGAGGAATTCTGTTTTTTTAACTTGTTCAAGCAACTGTTTTTTATTTACATTGTGGGTTTGTATTTAAGTAGTCACTGATTATGTGGTTTGTTGTTAGGTTGTGTCTCTCCTTGCCTTTGTTTGACAATGGTAGCCTTATGTCTGAGTCCTTTGGAGCCCTGCTCGTTTCTTGTAAGCTTGTTGTAATGTTCTCTTCGTTTGTTTAATATAGTTGGTCTGTTTTATCAAAAAAAAGAAAAAAAAGTAGTCACTGATTACAATTCACAGCGTAGCATTACAGAAAAGTTGCAATTTTTGTTGCCTTGTAGGGCTTATACATCTAAATCAATCAGCCTATCTTCTGAAAAATGAGAAAAGCGAGATGAATGCCAACCTTGTGTGGCATGGGATGAGATCATGTCTTGCTATTACCAGCGCTAGCTAATGACTTGTTCAGACAACAAGTCATTAGCCTTTCCATTATCTTTATTTATTTATTTATTAATAAGCCTTTCCATTAGCTAAAGTGATCACATTACTTCTCAAAATATTCATCTTTATGGGAGTGAATAGGTTGCATATTGTTTTGCTTTCAGAAGCTCTCTTTCCATCAAATGCTGATCTGGTAATGTTCTTATAATTTCTCTCTTCCCCTTCAGTCATTCTTCCTATTTGAGAGTTAATGTTATTATTTTAACGAAAATGCTAAATGCACGCGAAAACGAGTCTAAATGGACGCTATATTACACGCTTAAGCTAAGCGTCTATTATTATACGCTTAAGCTAAGCGTGGAGGGGTATTCTTGCCATTTTGAAAAACATGTATGTATTACACGCTTACGTTAAGCGTGTCATTACACGCTTACGTTAAGCGTGTCATTACGCGCTTACGTTAAGCGTGTCATTACACGCTTAACGTACGCGTGTAATACATGGGCTAGTTATTGGGCCGGCCCAAATAACGAGCTCATGCCCCCAAGCCAAATCACACGCCTAAGCTAGGCGTGTACATACACGCTTACGTTAAGCGTGTATGTACACGCTTAAGAAGACGAGTCGTCTTCTTCCTCCCGCCGCGTCTTCAAACCTAAAAAATTCGAATCCGATTCCACGAAATCTCTCTTCCCTTTCCTTCGATTGTTCCCATTAGCCATGGATTTGGATTGGGCTGGGTTGGGCGACTTGATTGGCGGCGGAGAGAGGTCCGAAACCGGCGGCCGAACGTCTGGACGCTATCTCTGGCGGCGGAGCAACTGGCGCAACGACGACGAGCTCCGGCGCGGCAACGCACGGCGACGCGGAGGCGACTGGTGGTGCGAGTGGTGGCGGTGGTGCGAGCGGTGGCGGGAGGAGCTCCTGGCTGGCGGTAGAAGACGAGGAGGAGGAGGAGGAGGCCATGGTGGTTTCCGGCGGAGCTCGGACCCGAGGTGGAAGGGGAGGTCGAGCTAGGGACCGAGCGCAACCGAGGGCGACTCCGATTGAGGCGGAAACAACTCCGACGGCGCCTGTATCGAATCCTATCGGTCTCCGAGCGGTATTATTTTTAATTTTAAATTGATCATTATTTTCGTAATAGTTTTCGTAAATATATTTCTTAAGATTTGATTTAATGTGGAATAGAATAATATAGTTAATTTGAAATAGAATAATTTAGTAAATAATTTGGATTAGAATGCATTATCGTTTAAATTTTGAATTAATTTGAATTAGAATAATACAGTTATTGATTAGAGTTAATTATGTCTTAATTTTGGTATTATTTATTATTTACAGATTAGTTATAAATTAGCTAGTTATAGATTAGAATTATTGGCTCGTATATTTAGAAATTAACAAGTATAATAAATTCTAAAATTAATCATATAAGTCCTTAAATGTATTAATTAGTCCATAATCAAATAAGTATCCAAAAAATTAGAGTATATTGGCGGCCCTCACCCCTACTGGGCGTACGGAGCCGACACCTGTTGTTGCTGACTGCACCCGGCGTGTTGGTATTTCTGAGTCTATTCGTCGCCGCGCCGGTCTTGTGAGCGCTGATATATTGTCGTCTAGTGGGGTATCTTCGCATCCGCCTATGACCGCTGATGATGAGTATATGGAGGACGATGAGGACTTGGCAGCTCAACACATGGCGGTTGATGATCAGGCTGTCGAGGAGCCGCATGATGAGGAAAAGTATGTTGAGTCTTTGGAGCTTAGATTACCGACACAGGAGTTGAGTACGGACGACATTCCATTTTCTCATTCCCTGCCTTTTTTTGGGTCGATACCTACTCTTGTCCCCTCTCCATCTCATGTCGGTCCTTCTTCTACACTTTCTGCCGATATTTCTTCTCCACTTTCTGCCAGTCCTTCTTGTCCACCTCCTGCCGGTCCTTCTTCTCCACCTCTTGCCGGTCCATATGTTGTATATACTTACCATCCTTGGATGTCTGGAGGCCCAAGGTGTCCGATTCTTCTCCCTAGCTACGAGACACACATTGCTCGAGCTATATTTGACCTTCCTATACCTCAGCCCGCTCCTGAGGCACTTCCGTAGATGCCACCTCATGTACAGCAGAGGAGACAGAGACGTAGAGGAGACGCTGCAGCTGTTGAGGATGCAGAGCCTGTTCCTCAGATTGCTGAGCAGGAGCATCAGCCACGTCGTAGCGGGGTAGCCCGTCGTCAGGCGGAGCAGGATTTGGTATGTTTTACGTTGTAGTTTATGTATTGAATCTTTAAATATTTTTTTATTAGAAAATGTATACTAATCTTAAATTTCGTTAATTCAGAGTCGTAAGATTCTGAGGATCCATTTCCGCGCAGCCCATTGTTCTCCACACGAGCAGTATATTTTCCCTGAGCCACATACGTGGTTTAGGCTGGCTGAGCGGAGCGGGCTTACAGGTCTACGCGCACTAGGCATTGCATACAACATGGATTCGGCGTTGATTTCTGCATTTGTGGAGAGATGGCATCCCGAGACGAACACATTTCATATGCCCTTCGGAGAGATGACCATCACCCTTGCTGATATTCACCAGATCTTACGGGTTCCCATACGTGGGAGGAGCTGCACTTCAGACCTTGGTGATCCGGCAGTGAGACAGCGCATCTGTGCTGATCTGGGCGTTGATCAGGAGCAAGTGAAGAGATGACACACAGCTGGTGGTCTTCCTTTGGCGGTTTTAGAGAGTAGATTGCTGGAGTGGATGAGGAGTGACGAGCGTGAAGAGGGCGTTATTGCTACGTACTACCTCTTGTTGCTTCTCGGCTCGACTGTCCTGGTGGACAAGTCGACTAACGCCGTGAAGCACAAGTGGTTGGCGCTTTTGTTTGACCACAACGTCACCGGCGACATTGCATGGGGAGTTGGGATTCTAGCCTACGTCTTCCGCAACTTGGGAGAGACGTCTAGGCGTGGAGCACAGGGCATTGCATCTTGCGGGATTCTGATTAGGGTAAGATATTGGATGGATTAGTGAAATAGCAACATAACGTTTTTATATTTCGGTCATTAATAGCCTTATTTATTCATTTACAGTGTTGGGTTTGGGCATATTTCCCACATTTTCGGGAACAATATGTCACGAACCCCCAGGCCTTTGGAGGAGTTGTTCCTGGTGCCGCGGAGGTTCCTAACAGTAGAGACACCAGTCGTTTGATCGCCATACGCCGCATACTGGACCGCATGAGATACGAGGAGGTAGAATAGTATACGTAATTTTCGATATCTTAGTCTTTAATTTAAAAAAGTATGTATGTATTGACTTTGCCTTTTTGACTTTACAGGTTACCTGGACCCCTTGGGTGGGGTTGGACTTCCAGGCTCCTGAGGTAGCTCCTACCAGGTTTCGCGGTATACTGCGCATTATAGATGTTCAGGAGCCATACCACTCGGACAGAGTCCTCATGCAGTTTGGGCTCATGCAGCCAATCCCATTTCTGCCCATCCAGCCGGACAAGGTCGTCAGGAAAGCGGAAATTAAGGGATACGAGTTGAGTTTTGCTGGTGAGCTTCTAGGGGCTTGGGATGCAGATCCGAGACCGCTGATTGATCTGCATGGATCGGATACGACACATGGGCGGGAGATGTCTGTCGAGTATTTAGATTGGTATGACGAGTGTTCTCATCCCTTGGTCGATCCCGGTTCCGTCAGACGTGATCGACCCTATCCATGTCCCTCCAGCCGTTGACGCAGTCGCGGTATGCTTACTTTTGTCGAATTGTTTGAATGATTTATCTCTTATTGTGTAGTTTGCAATATTTTGACAAATATTACTTACTTATGTAATACAACGCATTCAGGTGGTTGCTGCTGATATTCGCACATATTTACGCACACCTGAGGCGGTGACACAAACATTTGAGCAACATGCGAGATTATGGCTTGATATGCTGATTGGGCATCCTCCACCCATGGCTCCACCTCGCCAGTCCCAGATGTTTCGTGATTCTGTCACGGAACCTGGCGAAGGTAGTGGCTCGGAGCCACATTAGTTTTTATGTTTGGATTAGACACGATTCATATGTACGGAGTGTTTCTGTAAATGTTATCTATTTTATCTTATTTCGTTTAGTATGTTTGTTCATGTTTATTATGTGGTTTGATACTTACCTATCTAATACGAAATAGCAACATAACTTTACCGAGCCATAAAAAGATGTATGAACAACTATAAGAAAATCGACACAGTACAAAACGATTAACATCGAAAAACAAATAAGTACAAAATGGAAGGACAACATGCATAACTTAGAGTCGGAATTAACTGAATTTACGACTGTGCGGTAGATGGGAGTTCCCCATGCATAACCCCATGCATAATCACACGCTTAGCTTAGGCGTGTAGTTAGACACCTAGCTTAAGCGTGTAGTTGCACGCGTAGCTTAGGCGTGTAACTACACGCCTAAGCTAAGCGCGTGATTATGCATGGGGTTATATCATTTTAGTATACTTATGTAATACGAGAAAGGAATAGGAACTTATATCATTTTAGTATACTTATGTAATACGATAAAGTAATAGGAACTTATATCATGTTAGTACACTTATGTAATACGAGAAAGAAATAGGAACTTATATCATTTTAGTATACTTATGTAATACGATAAAGTAATAGGAACTTATATCATGTTAGTATACTTATGTAATACGAGAAAGGAATATGAACTTATATCATTTTATTATACTTATGTAATACGATAAAGTAATAGGAACTTATATCATTTTAGTATACTTATGTAATATGAGAAAGGAATAGGAACTTATATCATTTTAGTATACTTATGTAATACGATAAAGTAATAGGAACTTATATCATGTTAGTACACTTATGTAATACGAGAAAGGAATAGGAACTTATATCATTTTAGTATACTTATGTAATACGATAAAGTAATAGGAACTTATATCATGTTAGTATACTTATGTAATACGAGAAAGGAATAGGAACTTATATCATTTTAGTATACTTATGTAATACAATAAAGTAATAAGAACTTATATCATGTTAGTATACTTATGTAATACGAGAAAGTAATTTTTTGGACCCATTAAGCATTATTTGGTAGTATTGGGCCTAGTTTGGGCCCATTAAGCCTTTTTTGGCAGTATTGGGCCTAGTTTGGGCCCATTAAACATTTTTTGGTAGTATTGGGCCTAGTTTGTATTTATAGGATGAAATAGAGTCGTTTGAAAATGGCCGTTACAAGTGGCCGTTACAAAATACACGCTTACCTTAAGCGTGTATTTTGTAACGGCCACTTGTAACGACTCTATTTCACCCTACAAATACGAACAATATCACCCTAAGCCCTATACACCCTTCTCCTCTCTAATTGTGTTTTAATTCTCCAAAAGTTAGTATGGCCTCTTCGTCGAGTTCGAGTTCAACTACGAGAGAGAGATTTTGCTTTTGTAATTTGAAGGCGGTCATACACACTTGTGACCGACAGTGGCAGTACGAAAGAAGGTACTGGGGATGCCCTGAATTGGGGATATACGATGTCCACAAACCTGATAATAAAGGGGGATGTGATTTCTTTGCGTGGTTCGATCCACCATACGAAAAGAGGGCACGCGAGGTCATTATGGGGTTGTGGAAGGAAAAACAACAACTTCTAAAGCAGAATGAGGGTCTTTGTAGGTATTGTTTATGAAAAATAACAAATAAACATCGTAGGTGTTAGAAAGGTAGAAGTAATCATTTGTTATGTTTTGTAGGAATCAAGCGGAATTAGCAAAAGAGGGACATCGAAATTGAAAAGGAATCAAGCGGAATTAGTGACATTTGTTTTGTTTTGTACTACTTCGCCCCAGTATAGGCCCATTAAATCAAGATAAAAAGCGAGTTTGTACTACTTCGAACGTAGACACAATGTAAAACACATCAAAGTAATATGAACACATCAAAGCCGTCTAAATATTACATTACATACTCGTATCATCAATCAAGTACATGAACGGATCCGTCTCCCACATACATAAAAGGATCTGGTGCCCTACCATTTACAATGCGGTAATCTCGATACGTCTTCAAATTACACTCAAACTTTGTTGTCCACCACAAAATGTTTCGATCTGCGTTTCTGCGTCACGAACCAGGAGTGTGCGGTATTGGCGACCCTTCCTTAAGCACCACCTACATATACACACAAACTATTTGAGTAGTGAAAACAATGTAACCTAATTTCATAAATATTTTATTAGAAAATACCTTACCGGTATGAAGTGATCATGATTGTCTACGTGTGCCATGGCAAGAATCTTTTCTGGAGGTCCTATGCTTGATGTCCTATTCCTCAACGGTAAGCAAAATGTCAAAACTTCCCACGTTAATAAGACGAGACCAACCTGATATAGTGTGACAAACACTAAACCCATCAATGGCATGTGAAGCCAGTATACTTCCGAGCAAGGGCTTCTACAATGGTTCACTTGAAATATAAGATCATCCCAAGACCCTTGTCGAAGACGGCAACGTATCGGCTCGTATAGCTCTTGATTGTCAAGCAACTCCGCTACCATCTCGCGTCGGATGTTGGGATATTCCTTCTCTTGCCTCCCCAACAATACAACCATCGACCGATATCCATAATGTCCGTCGGGGCATACATCTCTAACATTCTTGATGTACGGAATCCAAAAGTCATCCACATTGTCAATCCCAAAGTTCACCCCTATATGAACAATGGGAATACTAGGTTCTTCAGGCCACTGCAAATCTTCTGGTTGTGATTCTTCTAGTATGGGTTGGGACTGCAAGTCGTCAAAGTCCATTACTACTGCAGTAGATGCACTTGCTTGATCTTTAGGACGACATGGGCCTCTACCAGTGCTCGCACTTGCCTTCGTCTTTGTCTTCGGCCTCGCCTTCTTCTCATTCTTGTCGAGCTCATCCCGTCTATGCTCAAACAAGCACTTGTCCCTCTTCTCCGCCTTCTCATCCACCTTCTCCTTGTTCCTAGCACCACTTGGCCTTCCTTTTGACTTGATCCCCGTAGGCTCCAACAAAGTACTCTCTTCTGGATGCTCCAAGTCGTGGTATAACTCACCTAGTAGGAATGCCGTGCCTTTCTTCAATGTCCCAACCTCTAACCTGGCAAACATTTCACGAAGTCTCATCTCTGTAATGTCCATTCGAACGTAGGCAGAAGGGCCAAGAGTTGTTGTTGGAGTCTCTTCCCATTCCAAGTCCCTCCAGAACTCGTGAACGTCTGACGGAATGAGAGGTGTTCTTGAAACGATGGCTCTTGCAATGTTGTGCACGCAAGGCAACCCAAGGCAATCTCTCACCCAATGGTCGGTGCATTCTTCTGAGAACTCCCCCTTCTTCAAGATATCGTAATAGCCCAGCAACATATCAAAGCACCTATCTGACACTTGGTAGAAGAGCCTAGAAAAAGTAGCTCGTACAACTGGCATCATCGAAACCCGTTGGTCGTTTGGAAAGTGAAAGGTTCATGCTTCCCTAATCTAATCTATTTGAAGGATGATGGCATGGTGAATCCTCACGATCACTCTGTTGAAGCCCTCTCTACTAGAGCCAATAATATCTTTCAAAACCTTGTGCATCCCCTCAACCCTGTCAAATCACATGACGTTAGTACGGCATTAACAACTATGAGTACAAAGAACAACATATTGTGAACGTCATACCTTTTTGAAGTCCTCGTGAAGAAGTGAAGATGATGATCCGTCCATGCCCTTACTATGCTCGTCTTGTACGAATAAGCCATGTGTTCTCCACGTATCCAACAAGGCCTTTCTTCCACGATGTCCGTAATACGGCAAGCCTCTCTTCGTAGCTTTCTTCACTGGTTGAGCAAAAAAGTGCCTAACATTGGTTTGCAAAGGCATCCACACTTTCCTTCTTCTTCAAGATGGACAAGGCATGTGCCTCGATGTTGTGCTTTATATGCACCCAGCACAAGAGATGTTGAACTTCGGTGCCGAAAACACTCTCGATAGCAGTTATGAGGGCCTTTTCACAATCTGTCATTATTGCAGTCGACATCACTCCCAAATCCAAATACAATGCCCGAACTTTCCTCATTATCCACGTGTAATGGTAAATCCTTTCCGCCCGGGTGAATGCATAAGCAATGTTGAACGTCTTATGAGTGTTGGTGAAACCAACAATCTCCACAAATGGCATTCCATATCTATGGAAAACATTTCAAAATACCAAACACATTTTTAAATGAAATACTATAACAATTTATGTCATAAACTACACATTATTACAATTTAGGACTTACTTGTTTGTCTTGTATGTCGCGTCAATGATTATCACGTACGGAAACTTCTTCAACAACCGCAGTGACTCCGGATTAGCAAAAAATAAGATTGCAACCTCAATAGTCTTCGCATCCCTCAAAGGATGAACTACGTATTTCTGCTCAACCATAAATCTTAGGGACCACTGCGTAACCGTTAACTCTCCCCGATCCTCGTACTGCAACTTCTGCAAGAAGTTGGCCACTTGCTTCCTGGACGTCACATTTCCCGGGAAGTTTTGCCTCAATTCCGAAACAATTTGATTCGGCGTCTTGCGACTATCTCCCCACCTCCTAGCGCACAGCTGCTCCACCTCGGTCATTCGACCCATGAATGCATGGCCTTTAAAGCTAGTTCGTAGATGGTTGTGGCGACCTTCAATCACACCCAAGATCCACTTTTCACCAACCGTCCATGTAACACCCCCAAATATATCCTTGAAAGGTATCACCGCCAGTGACCTCAGATTCCACATCCGAAGCCACCCAAGGCTTAACCAGTTTATACAAATCATAAAACAACATTTATAATACGAAATGTCATATTATTGGATTAAATCAAAGTTTCGGAATTACATCCATAATCCAAATACAACCAAAATATATTACAGCGGAAGTCTTTTTAAAATAAATGACACAAAAGTCTTGATCTAGCGATCACACGCCTAGGATCTCAACCTGATAAAACTCTTTAAAATTCCATCTGCCTTCCTCGTCGTTTCTAACCTTCATGGAACTGCAGTTTATCTGATGTGCCGTATGAGACGGATGACACCAGCCAACCATGCAAGGGAATATAACCGGTTGGTTAGTCTAATGAAAGACTATGCAAGGGTAAAACAGAAAGGTTCTAAGTAGTCGTATTAGGTTAGACTCATCGCTTATCGAATAAAAGTCGATGACGATAGTCAACCACCATACTCCTACTGAAAAATACGAAAAGGTATGATCAAGAGAAGACTCTGAAAGATTGAGTCTTACGGAAACATATGAAGAGAAGACTCCAACGAATTGAGTCTTTATCGGATGTATGACAAGTGTTTGGGAACATTAAAGTTTCACGCAAACGTTTAA
Source organism: Rheum nobile (assembly GCA_027886185.1). NCBI lineage: Eukaryota > Viridiplantae > Streptophyta > Magnoliopsida > Caryophyllales > Polygonaceae > Rheum > Rheum nobile. The sequence goes on along the minus strand of WOAB01000109.1, from coordinate 4,508,903 downwards.
AAGCGACTTGACTATTTGGGTCTACGACCAACCTCACCGCATAATGCGAATTCAGATTCAGAAGGTGGACTTACTCTAATCGAAGCCCAGACGAGTTTTCACGTTGTACTTCTCGCCCAAGGTTCATTAATTATGTGCCTAATCGCACTTATCTTATTTAATTCCAAAATGTACATTTACGTTATAAGCTTTTATAATATCTCCTCACAAGAGATAATATCTCTTCACAAGAGATGTAAAAGGGATATCTCCTCACAAGAGATAATCCAGCCCTGAGTAAGGGCATGGTCATGACCAGAGAGAGTACTAGGGAAAAATCCACATAGCACCAGTTATAAAGAAACAACTAAACCTCGCAAGGTACATAGTGTTCCTACGAATACTCGTTCTAACTAAACAGTTAAAACATATGAGCAATAATCCACATCCATGCCATCGAGGCAAATAACAGATATAATAGCGTTGTTTTCCTCGGTGGCTCTGCCGCGGGTGCGGTCGTCGGGGACGAAGAACTCCGACGACACGACGAGGAAGAAAACCTCACCGGGGAAGACGACGGAAGCTCGACTCGTGGTGGCTCCGACTTCTGGATTCCTTGGACTTCCAAAGGACCACCTTGAGAGCACCACCACTTCTAACAAGAGCTTCGGCGAAGAACGAAGCTTTTCCGGCGAGAGCTTGAGCTTTCCGTCGTCAATGGAACAAGAGGAAGAAAGAGAGAGAGAGAGAGCTCAAATTGGGTGCCTTTCCCAGCCTCCAGGTCTTCTCCTTTTATAGGCCAAGCAAGCAGGCCAAGCAAGCATCACCCCAAACCGCCTCACCCTCGACCGGATGGGACAAGCAGCTCAGGCGGCGCGACGATCGAAGCCGGCGGAGCAGAAAAGGCATGATGACACCGCGGGGTGCGGTGGACTGGCCGCGGGTGCGGTGGAGGCAAATTTCTGCCTCTTTCGCCCTCTTTTGTCCGGAAAGAATTATGGGTATGGGTTTTAACCCCGGGTTAAATATATTTGTACCCGAACGAATATTTTAACCCCAAAAATATATCGAATGTATTTTATTCCACTCAGGGAATTATTACGGATATCAAGGATTTTACAGAAAATCCGAACTCCTCTGAAAATAATCCGACTAGTAGTACGGGAGTTGGAAAAATTACCAAAATGCCCTTATTAAAATGAGGGGTATTACATCACTCCCTCCTTAATAAAACGTTTCGACCCCGAAACTAGGCCGAAAATAGCTCGGGAAAACGACTAAGCATATCCGCCTCAGTCTCCTAGGTTTCCCAAGTAACATCTTCAGTTCCTGACTTGGACCATAAAATTCGTACCAAAGGTACCACCTTGCTGCGTAACTGCTTCTCACGACGTTCGAGAATACGCGCAGGTATCTCCTCGTAGGTACCATTTTCCTGAATCTCAATGTCTTCATAACTCAGCACATGAGACTCATCTGGCACGTACTTCCTCAATAAAGATACGTGGAACACGTTATGCACTGGATGTGCCGACGGCGGCAATGCCAATCGATACGCTAGAGACCCAACTCTGTCAAGGATCTCAAACGGTACCACGTAGCGAGGGTTAAGCTTCCCATGCTTACCGAATCTAACACACCTTTGGATGGTGACACCCTGACAAATACTCTGTCACCACCCTCAAACTCGACATTCCTATGCTTCAGATCTGCATAAGACTTTTGTCGACTCTGAGCTGTCAACATCCTTTGTCTAATTAAAGCAATGTCCGAGGCAGTCCTTTCGACTAACTCTGGTCCGAGTAGAACCTTGTCGGCATTCTCATTCCAACAAATCGGAGATCTGCACCTTCGACCGTACAAAGCCTCGAATGGAACCATCTTAATGGTAGCATGCCAACTGTTATTGTATGTGAACTCAATCAGACTCAGGCTGTTCTCCCAGCTAGTCGGACGATCGAGTACACAAGCTCTCAACATGTCTTCCAAGGTTTGGATGGTCCTCTCAGACTGTCCATCCGTCTGAGGATGAAACGCAGTACTGAATATTAACTCGGTTCCCATGGCCTTGTGTAATTCTTTCCAGAATCTTGACATAAATCGGCCATCTCGATCCGATACAATGGTCTTTGGAGTACCATGCAAACGGACAATCTCGTGTAGGAATACTTCTGATAGCTTCTGGGTTCCCCATGTTGACTTGATAGCCACGAAGTGAGCACTCTTCGTGAGTCTGTCAATGATTACCCATATCGCATCCTTTTGACTTTGAGTCCTTGGTAGCCCTGTGACGAAATCCATAGTAATATCCTCCCATTTCCATTCTGGTAGTGCTAACACTGGTGCAGAGGTCAGACACTGCTTCAACTTCTGAAAACTAGCCTCGCACTTGTCATCCCAGACAAACTTCTTGTGGACTTTGCGGAGCAGACCGGTCATAGGTAAAGCGATCTTAGAAAGTCCCTCCATGAACCGTTTATAATATCCAGCAAGTCCAAGAAAATTGCGCACCTCCTTTACATTTTGAGGCCGCTTCCAATTTGCTACCGCTTCAATCTTTTGGGGATCAACCATAACCCCATTCTCATTGATCACATGGCCTAAGAAAGCCACTTCCTTGATCCAAAAGTCACACTTAGACAACTTTACATATAGCTGATTCTGTCTAAGGACTGACAAAGTAATCCGAAGATGTTCCTCGTGAGCTTCCTCGCTCGGGGAATAGATCAAAATGTCATCGATGAAGACCACTACGAACTTATCCAAGTATTGGTGGAAACATCGCTGCATTAGATCCATGAAAACTGCTGGAGCATTGGTAAGTCCAAATGGCATGACAACGAACTCGTAGTGACCATATCTCGTCCGGAAAGCAGTCCTCGGAATATCCTCCTTACGAATTCTGAGCTGATGGTAACCAGATCTCAGATCGATTTTGGAAAAGACTTTAGCTCCTTGCAGTTGATCCAACAGATCATCAATCCTCGGCAACGGATACTTGTTCTTGATCGTGACTTTATTCAACTCTCGATAGTCGATACAAAGTCGGAACGATCCATCCTTCTTCTTGACGAACAAGACCGGAGCGCCCCAAGGTGATGCGCTCGGCCTTATATAGCCCTTCTTAAGAAGATCCTCGAGTTGCTTCTTCAACTCTTACATCTCAACTGGAGCCATCTGGTACAGTGCCTTAGAGATCGGCGCGGTACCAGGCTCGAGATCAATGATAAACTCCACGTCATGATACGGGGGTAAACCAGGAATTTCCTCTAGAAAGACATTTGGAAACTCACAAATGACTGGAATATCAAGAACTGATGGCTCATCTTTCTTGGGCTCGTCCAGATAGCACATGTACCCGACATAACCTTGTCGAAGTAGCTTAAACACAGCTATCGCATTGATAAATCTGCCGTTATCAGCGTCATTACGACCCTTGAATTTGCATACAAACTGGCCCCCAGATGACACCGTCACAGTTCTTAAGCTAAAATCGATTACCTCCCCATAACGCGTCAGTCAATCCATACCGAGAATAATGTCGTATGGAGCCATGGCTATACAGATCAAATCTGCTTCAAACTTCTTACCCTGGATGGTAATTGGAAATTCTGACAGACGCTTGGTGCCCACTAAATGTTCACCATTGGGAAGATTCACAACGAAAGACTCACAAGCCTCGTTGCATACTAAGCCTAACTTACTAACACAACTCTCCGAGATAAAATAATGGGTAGTACCCGAATCAAACAATATACATACTAAAGTAGAATGAAGGTATAAAGTACCTTAAGCAATTGGAGCATTGGGTCCATCCACCTCACGCATCTCGTAAAGGCGTTGACCTTGACCTCCAGAAGCAGCTGGGGCTTTCCCCTTGTTTTGCGCAGTCGTCTGCGTTGAAGGACTAGGAGCTTCCACTGGTCTAAACCTAGGTCGATTGTTCTGACTAACAGACCCTTGCTGTGATTCAGCTCCTTTCTGCCTCCTCTGCGGACAAAATGTCTGCATGTGCCCCACCTTTCCACAACCAAAATACGTCTTCTTCTCCTTCGGGCACTCATTGCTCTTGTGCCCGTGCGTACCACAGTTGTAGCACTGGATCAGATTCTTGCCCTGACCCGAAAACTGCGTAGACCCTCCATGAGTCATATCCGTTTTCGTTCGGCCAGATTTGGCAAAGTTAGACGGTGGCGCGGGACGTTTGAATCCACTGGCCTGAGGCTGATTCTGCATTGACCTCTGTTGATTACGTTTCTTTGTCGACTCTTCTAGAGTCGCTTCCAACTTGTAGGCTGCATCCACGTACTGCTCCAGAGTAAAGCATCCATGGCGCACCATCAGTGGCTTAATGTCTGGATTCATCCACTCATGGAAATGCCAGATCTTTTGCTCATCACTGGACACTTCCGGTCCAGCGTACTGCAACAAGTGATTGAACTTGGCCGCAAGCTCAGTCACTTTCAATTCATCCGTCTTCGGATAGAGAAACTCCTTATGCTTCTCTTCCCTCATAGCTCGGGAAAAGAAACGATCAGTCATCTTGGCTTTGAACATCCCCCAATTCAAACCAGGGTGATCAGCTAGGCCGGTACCTTCCCACCACTCGCTAGCTACCTCCTTCAGCTGAAGGGAAGTAATGTGCACCTTCTCAGCTTCAGTGCACTCAATATTGCGGAACAATCGCTCCATGTGCGAGAACCAATGTGCCACCCTGACTGGCTCTCCTTTCCCATCATAGCTATCAGGCCTCATAGAGCTTATGGCCTTCAGTGCTCGGCCATAGTCGCCTCTATTCTTGACCGCGTCTTCTCGGGGTACATGGATATCTGGCTCCTCGAATCTAGGAAACGCTGGAGGAACTGGAACGCCTTGTGCCTGAGGCGCAATTGGTCGCATGATATCGGTGAATGCCTGCATTACAATTCCCCGAATAGCCTATATTGATGCGGCATCAAATACCATTGGAGCGTTGACCGGAGCTTGGTCATTGCCCCTTGGATTATTGTTAGAAGCAGTCTCGTGTTCATCCACAGGGTTCGCAGTACTCCTTACTGTAGGATCGAGATTGTTAGACAAATAACTAAGGAACTAAGAATAGCAATTCTCAGTTCCCTTCACAGCGGAATTTAAACAATCAAGCACAAATGAACAAGTTCCTTATAGTGGAAACCTTTGATTGCCAACTAGCAATCCAGGATAAAAACCACTACCTTTCTTTTGAAAGGATTTCAAGGTCTACTTCTTGATTTCTTATCTCTTTTGGTTACAACTTATCCTAGGAACAAACACACAGTTTCTTTACCTTACACACAGTTAGGCAATCCTAGATAACTTAACACAATCAATAATCAATCCAAGAAATAGACCTTAGCACCTAGGAACTATCTCACTTACAGTCATAGGAACTTAGCACTCAGCTCTTCGATTCCTTGACTGGTTCCTCTTGATCTCGGTTTACTTTGATGATCTTGTTTGAAGGTTCACACTTTGATGTTTGCTATTGAGTGTGATTCATGTTTTTGTGCTTAAAGATAACCTCTGAGTTAGTCTTCCTTATATAGTGGATTCTTTGCGGTTTGATCTTCTCTTGGTTCCCACAGATCAAGCTTGCCCTAGGATGTGTGGTGATCCGTGATCCACGCTGCCTTTGACATGTACCAACAACCTAGGTAGCTCAGAATCCTTCTTTGTTGGTCAACTGCTTCAGCCAAGTTGTTCTCCAACTTCCTTCTTCAGAGGTTCGACAACCTGGGTACTTTGGAACTGTCTTCTGGATAGCGACAGGTTCCATGACATGTCGCTGTCACCTTTCTCTGTCCGAGGTTATGTGTTCTAGGCATCTTGTTGTTTTGCTCTGAACGGTGACAGCCTTTGGAAGCTTCGCACAAGTTGCTTTCACCTTTCTCTTGTCCGAGGTTGGTGTTCCCAGATTTCTCGGGAAGCGCAACATCACATGTTGCATTTCTGGGCACACCTGGGTTCCTTCCTTTGGCTTGCTGCTTGGTTCTCTTGTCCTGTTTGACTTTCATGCTTTCGGTAATTGTCCTGTGGTTCCTTAACACACATCTTTGAGATAAGACATTAGTATCAAAATATTTGTCATCTTTAAAAGTAGAGAAACTGAGGAAAGGAACTCTCAGGGGAACTAAGGTTCCAGAGTTCCATTTCCTAACACTTACCTTTGGTCTGGGGTCATTGCTTGGCCCAGCACCAGCACGAATGGTATTCCTTGTGTTCATCATCTGTTTACCGATCTAATTCTAAGTATTTTATAACATTAATATCATTTCACTATACTCAATGTCATAAAATCAACTTAGAATAGATCAACTTGGTAATTTTCATAGATGAACTTCAAGCTGAGTTACAAGCTTCTACAAAAGGGATCTCCCGAGCGACAAGACAAAGTTGCTCGGAGATTTCAGTTCTTAACAAAACGAACACTGAAATACTACAAATGAACTACTAAAGTCAACATTGGCCCTTATCATGGCGTCCTGAAACATTTCCTGTAAGGCAAACTTCTCATACAAGGCTTCTTCGAACGGGGTTTACCATCGGAATCCGGCGATGGACTTCTCACCCTGCTCGGCCTTGGAGCACACGGCTCATCCCTTGGTCCTGGTACCCTCGGCCTTACCCTAGGCGCGGGAACACTCTGACCAATCTCATCAGATCCCGGTGATTGGCAAAACTCCTCCAGAAATCCTGGTTGGAAGTCTGCCCTAATCACCTCATATAAAGGATCAAGTAGCAATCTTGCTTGGCGGATGTACTCCTGGAGTTCGTGGACGTCCCCAATCATTCGGGTGAGACCGACCTCAGTCTCGAAGGTCCTCTCCTCCATGTCGTTTAGGGCGTTCGACCACTCCTCCAGTCGTCCCTCCTGCAATTGGGGTCTTGGCCTGGTCTGTTGAGTCGGGACTACAACTGGTGTACCCATCGACTCCCATGGCCTTGCCCTCAAACGAGCACGTTCAACCATCTCATCCACCTGGCGATGCGCTTCAGCACTAATCGCCTCCCAAGTGGCAGGAGACAATGGTGAATACTCCCGCTCAGGTGGCAACTCCGGACTAGGGGGAACGAACTGCACCCATGGGTCCTCACAGTCCACCAGCAAGTGTTCTAGGCCATTGGACTCGTAGCCCTGACCCTCGAGGTCCTCCTCGGGATCCTCCTCCGGATCTTCCTCAGGATCCTCTTCCGGATCCTCCTCGGGAATAGACTCGATCATGAAGTCGTCATCGAAGTACCCTCTTGCGTACTCTGACGGCTCCCCTTCATCCTCAGTGTCCTCCCTCGGCTCCTCCTCGGGCTCTGCCACAGGAACCTAGGTATTATCGGACACTAACACTACCGACTCAGGGAGTACGGTCTTCACCTCCTCAGGTGGACTACTGGGTTCTCCGACCTCAAAGCATCGCAGGGGAACCGGGAACTCAAGCCTCACTGGAGATGGCGGAGCCACCTCGGCTTCTTCCGAGTTCCTTTGAAGAGAACAAAATGCACCCATATCTACGGGAGACGAGAAGAGAGTTAGTCTTTCTAAATATAGAAGCGAACTTACTATATCAGACTAAAGAGAAGGCACGACTAGAACGACATAATTTTTTTCAAGTGAAATTTTTTATTTGGAAACTCAAATCCTTCGAAAATATTTTTCAGTTCAAAACGAGTAAATGGTTTATAAAATCCAAACCCGTTTTAAAAAAAATTCAGCTCTGATACCAAATCTGTAACACCCCCAAATATATCCTTGAAAGGTATCACCGCCAGTGACCTCAGATTCCACATCCGAAGCCACCCAAGGCTTAACCAGTTTATACAAATCATAAAACAACATTTATAATACGAAATTTCATAGTATTGGATTAAATCAAAGTTTCGGAATTACATCCATAATCCAAATACAATCAAAATATATTACAACGGAATTCTTTTTAAAATAAATGACACAAAAGTCTTGATCTAGCGATCACACGCCTATGATCTCAACCTGATAAAACTCTTTAAAATTCCATTTGCCTTCCTCGTTGTTTCTAACCTTCATGGAACTGCAGTTTATCTGATGTGCCGTATGAGACGGATGACACCAGCCAACCATGCAAGGGAATATAACTGGTTGGTTAGTCTAATGAAAGACTATGCAAGGGTAAAACAGAAAGGTTCTAAGTAGTCGTATTAGGTTAGACTCATCGCTTCTCGAATAAAAGTCGATGACGATAGTCAACCACCATACTCCTACTGAAAAATACAAAAAGGTATGATTAAGAGAAGACTATGAAAGATTGAGTCTTACGGAAACATATGAAGAGAAGACTCCAACGAATTGAGTATTTATCGGAAGTATGACAAGTGTTTGGGAACATTAAAGTTTCACGCAAACGTTTAAAAGCGACTTGACTATTTGGGTCCACGACCAACCTCACCGCATAATGCGAATTCAGATTCGGAAGGTGGACTTACTCTAATCGAAGCCCAGACGAGTTTTCACGTTGTACTTCTCGCCCAAGGTTCATTAATTATGTGCCTAATCGCACTTATCTTATTTAATTCCAAAATGTACATTTACGTTATAAGCTTTTATAATATCTCCTCACAAGAGATGTAAAAGGGATATCTCCTCACAAGAGATAATCCAACCCTGAGTAAGGGCATGGTCATGACCAGATAGAGTACTAGGGAAAAATCCATATAGCACCAGTTATAAAGAAACAACTAAACCTCGCAAGGTACATAGCGTTCCTACGAATACTCGTTCTAACTAAACAGTTAAAACATATGAGCAATAATCCACATCCATGCCATCGAGGCAAATAACAGATATAATAGCGTTGTTTCTAGCAATATATACAACCTATTATAATATATGTATTTCAATCATATATATATATATATATATATAATAGCGTTGTTTCTAGCAGTATATACAACCTATTATAATATTCATTTTTAAATCACATACATTTATCAAAATTGTTCCCAGACGAAAACAATATTCATCCCAAATTAATTAACAATTAAACAATTGATAATTAATATAAATATGGAATGATAAGCAAGAGCGAACCGCCACTTGCCTTAGATTAGACGAAGCTCAAAGACAACGGGTTTTCGGGTCCGAAACGAGGACAGAACTCGGATTTCAGATCCCTACGGAACGACCTATAATGAAACCCTAAGTTAGATTCGATAATAAAATATACGAATCTAAGGAAAGACGAACGAAATCGAAAGAACGGAAATCCCAAACAAGATCACAAATCCCAAGCCACAACCACAAGCGCCCAGGCACACCGCGGGGGCGGTGGCTCTGCCGCGGGTGCGGTCATTGGGGACGAAGAACTCCGACGACACGACGAGGAAGAAAACCTCACTGGGGAAGACGACGGGGGCTCGACTCGTGGTGGCTCTGACTTCTGGATTCCTTGGACTTCCAAAGGACCACCTTGAGAGCACCACCACTTCTAACAAGAGCTCCGGCGAAGAACAAAGCTTTTCCGGCGAGAGCTTGAGCTTTCCGGCGTCAATGGAACAAGAGGAAGAAAGAGAGAGCTCAGATTGGGTGCCTTTCCCAGCCTCCAGGTCTTCTCCTTTTATAGGCCAAGCAAGCAGGCCAAACAAGCAGCACCCCAAACCGCCTCGCCCCGACCGGATGGGACAAGCAGCTCAGGCGGCGCGACGATCGAAGCCGGCGGAGCAGAAAAGGCATGATGACACCGCGGGGTGCGGTGGAGGCAAATTTCTGCCTCTTTCGCCCTCTTTTGTCCGGGAAGAATTATGGGTATGGGTTTTAATCCCGGGTTAAATATATTTGTACCCGAACGAATATTTTAACCCCAAAAATATATCGAATGTATTTTATTCCACTCAGGGAATTATTACGGAGATCAAGGATTTTACAGAAAATCTGAACTCCTCTGAAAATAATCCGACTAGTAGTACGGGAGTTGGAAAAATTACCAAAATGCCCTTATCAAAATGAGGGGTATTACAGTCCATGCCTCTTTCTTCATGCGAACACCCATTATCTCAAACTTACACCCACACTTTTTGGATCTCGACTTTCGGATTTTAGCAACCGGCAACTCTGGATTCTCTTCGTTAACCTTCGGCCTCCCCGATCTCCAAGGCCCAAACCTATCGCATACTATACTAATTTGGTACGGACTTGAGTTACGCTTCACCAAAGCTATCACAAGCTCCTTTCCTATTTCTTTCGCCCATTTGTACAGTTCTTCCTTACTATCCCACACTAGGTCGGTAATAAAATGCTCTGTATAGTCTTTCCCCTATAAATGTAGCGGTTTATGTTAACTACAAATTCATCATAACTACATCACTATGTTACACTACATATGATTTCCAATTATATAACTATAAATTTATGCTAAATATTGGCTACCTAATTAAGTGAAATATTTAAGACACTAATTACGTATTAAAATATCGATGAAGGAAAGAACAAAACTATTTTAACACTAACCACAAATTCGCCGCTAGGGTCCCAATCACCAGTCGCTTCGTCGTCTTCCACATCTAAGGAAAATTTCGACTTCATCCATTTGTCGTCGTCCTCCTCTTCTTCACTTTGAACCCAATCATTTTTTTCGTCACTACTATTCTCACCACTATGATACATCTTTAAAATTAGGAGAAAACAATTTCGGTTTCTTGGACATGGAATGGCAAGACCTTCGACTATAAATAGAAAGAAATATATCCGTTAAACGCACCAACGGAACTTTCCAACGGCTATTAAATGTACACGCCTAACGTACGCGTGTAAACATCACACGCCTAAGATAGGCGTATGGATACACGCCTAACGTACGCGTGTGTTTTTGGCTCTCCTGCGTGGCATCATTGAACATCACACGCCTAAGATAGGCGTATGGATACACGCCTAAGATAAGCGTGTGTTTTTGGCTCTCCTGCGTGGCATCAGTGATCTGTCTTTTCAAAATACCAACAATACCCCTACACGCTTAAGCTAAGCGTGTAAAACCACACGCTCAGCTTAAGCGTGTAATATAGCGTCGATAAAGACAATCATTCGTGTGTATTTAGCCATTGCCTATTTTAATTGTCCAATTTCTACCATTCTTGATACGCAGTAGCATACACTTCATTATGGCTTCTTAGTGGCAACTTTTGTATACTGAAAATGCATTTTGTATTTTCTATCCAAGTGTTACTTTTATAAGTAAAGTGTCACTTTAATAAGCAAAATACCAGTTCTTAGCTAGTTAGCTCTCACAAACTAACAATAGAGCCAATAATTAATGCAATTGATAATCTGTGTAGTGCATTATGGCCCTTCAGTACATCGAGATGGCCAGGCGATGCAGTTGAAGATTTCAAATGGTTCTACCAACATCAATGCTTGAAACAAGTTATGTGCACTCCATACCTACGAATACAATATTCTATTTCTTCTTCACAAGGTATATTGTATTTCTTGCTGGAGAAATTTAACCCCATTTCTATAACAACCTGAGAATTTTGGATATAATTATTAGGTGTATTAACAGATCTAAGATGGTATGATAAATTTCTGCCATCTTCTTGTGTTATCCCTACCATAGAATTGATAAGATAGTGTATTAAGAAAAGAGATGGTATTTTGCAGCTACAGGTCAAAATAATATTTTTGCTCTGGGGATCCCTATCATAATAGAGAAAAGGTGAACTGAGATGGCGGTGAAGGGAATCAGGATCGAAGATCGAGTTTTGCTGCAATTGTAATGGTAATCTGAGTTGTACAATGATCAATTGATATATTTGATAGAGAAATAATGAATATTTAGAGATATATTCCTTATTGAATAGTGAACATCTAGTCTTTGGAAGGATCAATTCATGTAGTTGAGTAATGTGTAATTTTTATACTAGAGTAAGTTTGATTCTGAAAGAATTCTCTTTTACTGGGAGATATTTATGATGTTTGGTAATTTTTTTGGTAGTTGTGAGTAGCAAGGAGACGGAAGAAGGATCAGTAATTCAGTATAGTACCATAATTTTTGTATTAAAAAATAAATTGGGAGGTCCAAATTTTCAATAATGTTTCAAAGAGGACTGCGGTTATTAGAAAAACACTGCGGTCCGAATATTTTTTAAATGTTTCAAATGGCACCTCGGTTTTTACTAATAACCGCAGTCCGTTTTTCTTACCACGGTTCGAAAAAAACGCGGTCCGCGACTCTTACCTCGCCTAAAACCACCTCGGTACTAAAACCGCGGTCCTCTTCGTTATTTAACCGCGGTCTGCCCCCATTTGTGAATTAGTGACACCACCCTAACCCTTCCAATAGAAGAGACTTCGCCAAGTATAACAAACATTTATAACCTTATGCCGATTTCTTAAACTACACTTACTTTTACAAGAAATAAACTTATATACCGAACATTGTTAAAAGTGCCTCCAATCCAACCGTCCAAGTGTGGACTTAACATGGTAGCTAGTTAGTACTAGCTCCATGAACCATATTCAACCCGTCGGTGGTCTATTTAATAAAGCGAACATCTTGCTTGGTAACCATGAGGATTTACGTAATTTGTAAGGTGTACCAAAGTTTGACATAATTCGCCTGGTAACCCAGAGGTTTGACATAAATCGCGTGATAACCATGGAATTTGTACACATTTTGCCTAGTACCTAATCTCATTAAACAAACACTTTTGGTTTTGTTTCCAGTAACAAAACTAAATAAAAAACTGTCATGGTCTTGTTTCCAGTACACAACACCTGGTTGGATCAAACTAGAAGCAACATCTAGATTCCACTTGGGCAGCAGATTACATCTCACTAACCATCAACTTGACAAAGCTCCTAATACTAATAGACCTAATGCTGTGGCGAAGAACAAGGATGAAATAGGTTGGGCTCAAGCCAAAAAAGGATGAAGGACTGCTCGAATTCAATCTTTTCTTCATACACATGTTCTCTTTTGTGCATTCCTCAAGTTTCTCACGAGGAAGTGTTAGGAAATCGATCCTTCCTAGGGCCCTTGTACACTCACCGAGACCCATCGAAACAAAGAAACAATATACAAAGGCAACATTGATTATATAGTGAAAATGTACAAGGGATATTTTACGGGTAGTTTACTACACTCTTTTATATGTGGAACACTCTCACTCGCACTCAACTTCACACCCGCACACGAGCTAGCTCACACACCCTCACATGATCTCTCTTGCTCAATGTCCAAAATGTCCCACCCTTCACCTATTTATAGGTGTACAAGTCGGCTCACATGCCCAAAGCATCACCGACCTTCATCTTTCACCAAGTAGATATTTTAGTACATGATTCTAGACTAACCCACATGCTACATTAATCAAATCCTAGAATCTTCTTCATTTTTCATTTTCCTACTGTAACACCCCCAATTTATACTGGAGATATTACATACCAGTGACCTCAGACTTTACCGTCCGAAGTCACCCCAGGCTTTTCCAGAACAATTAAGCTTAAATACATAACATAATTACATAATAATGGAAAGATTAAACAACAGAAGACTTTAAATTACACAGCGGAAGACTTTAAAGAGCCAACTTATAACATGGCTAAATTATGAAGAATACATCAAGGTAACACTTAACAAACTTAAAACACTTAACAACTTAAGTACTGACTTTAAATCTTCGTCTGCAAGCTTCTTATCCTTCAATAGGTTACTTAAACACCGGGAATCAACTCCTGATGTGCCGAATCGAACGGATGACACCAGCCCACATGCAGAGAACAAAGTTCGTGGGTTAGTCTACTGAATAGACTAGCAAGGGTACAAAGCAGAGTGGTTCGAGTGATCGTGACCGTTTACTATCATTGTCCATTGAATAAAAACCGAAGGAACGATATATAACCCGACACTTTCACGGAATGATTTAACAATTAGATATGCACTGAAGAGAAGACTCCAACTGAAATGAGCCTTATAGGAAATTATGACAACTGCTAGGGAACATTAAAGTTACACACACAAATGATTTAAAAGTTGACTGAGATGCTTCAGTTCACAACCAACCTCATCGCATACAGTGAATCCAGATTGAAAAGAGAACGTACTATGATCAAAGTCGAGACGAGTTTTCCTAGCTGCACTATAACTTAGCTGCACTACTCGTCGAAGGTTTATTAATCATGTGCACTCGGGCACATATCTTATTTAATTACCAAACACACTTTACTGAAACACGTTAGTGTTATTAAGAGCGGCACAAAGCTTAAATCTCAGGGTGACAATCATGTCGACCCAAAATAACACAACACACAAACACACACACGCACACGCACACACGAGGATTAATATTATTCCGAGTAACAACGGAAGTTATTATTACACAGGGTGATCTTACGTTCACCCAGATTGCACTGCCACAATGCTTACACTTTAATTTACAGGGTGACAGTACGTCCACCCTAATTGCACTAGCTAAGTGCTTAATACACAGGACTGCAATTCTGCTCATCCAATGGCGCTTGCAAGGCGCTTAAAACACTTCAGATCCTTAACGGTGGATAAGAAGCATAGGTCATGACCCTTAAATTATTATCTGGAAATTAACCCGAGGAGTATTACGATTTAAAGAAACGACAAATCCTTACTTGGATTAGCGTTCCTACGAACATTAAGTTATAAAGAAACGACTAACCCTTACTTGGATTAGCGTTCCTACGAACACTCGTGTTAACTAAATAGTCTAACACATCAATTATTCACATTAAAGTCATCCAGGCAATCAACTTAAACATAGAGATAATAGAAACGGCTAATCCTTACTTGGATTAGTTTTCCTATTAACCCACATGCTATTCTAGCATTAAGATTAATTTCACAATAATACCATCACGGTAATTATCACATATAATAGCGTTGTTCTAACAGATATACAACCTATCATAATATTACTTTAATCACGTTTATTTATGAAATTAGTTCCCAAGCCAAAACAACAGTTCACTCCAATTTAATTAACAATTAAATAATTGATAATTAATGAAACATGGAATGATTAAGCAAGAGCGAACCGCCACTTGCCTTAATCCACAGATCTGGAACAAAGCAGAGACAACGGGATTCCGGGCTCGACACAGGTATAGCTCCGACAGCACAACGACCTTTGAGTCGACCCATAAGGAGACCCTAAGTTAGATTCGACATAAACTAGTACGAATCTAAGGAAAGATGAAAGAAACCGAAAGAAACGACGCCACAACGACAACCACCAAGACCAAGCCAACAAAGGGGCTTCTGGCCACTGGCGGCGGTTGCCGTGTTCATCACGGCGGGTGTCGTGTTCATCACGGCGGGCGCCGCCATGAACACGGCGGTCGTCGTGAAGAACGGCGGCCAACAGAACGGCGAGAAAACTCACCAACACACACACGAGGGTCACTCCTTTGGCCTGGTTGTGGGTTCAGACCTCCACTAAGATTCCAAAGGGACCTCTAGGCTACTGGAAAACACACCAAACGACCTCCGGCGAAAGCTCCAGAATCCGGCGAGGCAACGAATCCGGCGAGAGGGAAATTTGAGGGATTTTGGCTTGAATCTGTGCCAAATCCGACTCTCAAATGCCCCCTATTTATAGCCAAAGCAAGGGGACAACATCATGGCTACGAACGCGACGTGGAGGGCTAAATCGGTGCGCGACAGACGACGCCGACGACTTCGCAGGGCTACGCCCCTGCTAGTTTACGGCGGGCGCCGCGATCAGCCTGGTCGCCGTAGCACAATTACACGGCGGTGGGCAGTTCACGGCGGGCGCCGCATTTCATGGCGGTCGCCGTTTCCTAGTCTATCGCCGAGCTAGAAGATGACTCCTCGAGCCCAGCGACGGCGGGCGCCGTCATTAATGCGGCGGGCGCCGCCCTTGGGCCTTGCGACGGCGGGCGCCGCCACCCACGGCGGGCGCCGCCCTTCGCTTTGCCGCCTCTCTCATCTTAGGACGAAATCAGATATAACCCGGGATAGAAATAATCGTACACGAACGAGTATTAAAATTCAAAGTATGTCGTCTGTATTTTATTTCACTGAGAAAAATATTACAGATACAGAGCACATTACAGAATGCCTCCAACTTTCTGAATTAAATCTGACGTACTAAACGGGTGTTCGGGAAAAATTCCAAAAATTCCCAAAATAATCCTTATAGAATTACGGGGTATCACATCACCTCCCCCTTAAAAGAAGTTTCGACCCCGAAACTTGCATTAAGCCAATGAGGGTACTACCTCAACACCAATCTTACCACCTGGATCCAACATCCTTAATCACTTCATCCTTGAAATGGATCACCAGAGATATTACTCTTAATTCCTTAGGACATCATACTGAAAATGATTCATCCGCCTCAAAGCTTATGGCACAAACTCACGCATGAGAGATAGCTCCTGATCTCTCTGAACAAAACTTTACAAGTTCATTCCCTTTCCTTAAGAAATCTCGGAAGAACTCAGCGTATGAGATAACGCTTACCACAGTACTCGTTAGACAATTCTCCTTACTGAATCTTTAATACATCGGGATCATCAACATATCCCATCCTTAACTGCAACCTTTCTCTTAGCACAACAACTCCACAATTTAATCTTCCTCAAAGAGTTGCACCTGACCTTGTAGATGACATACTCTATGTATGAAGAAGGATCTTAGGAAAGGATTTAGATTCAAACAGTAGAGCTAACCCTGTGATTAACCACATAGGGAACGAACATCTAAGTTGTCCACAAAACTCCACCATCATAAGTCCGACAGTCCTTATCCTTACTTGGCATAAGCTGTTCTCGACACTTACGGGATTTCGTATGAACAACTAATTCGTACTGATAACGCATTCAGAAATTTTCCAAACAAGGAAACACTTCATTATCATTAAACATTACATTACTGACAAAAGTCGAACAACCAGATCACAATACTACGGAGATTACCGACACATGTCGTTACTCCTTAATCTTACAGAAAGACTTAACACAAATACATCTTAAGGGATCAAGGTTCTTCTCCGTTGGCTTGGCTCATTATGAAGAGTCGTTACCCTTGGCCTGAAGACCCCATAGGCGCTTTGCCTTTATTACGAGCCATAGACTGCTCAGGAGTAGATACCACTGGCCTTGGGTTCTGCCCACCTCCAACATTTGACGCCTGATAAGACTGCATTGGTCCCTGACCCTTCAGTCTGCAGTAGGCTTTTATGTGGCCTTCTCTTCCACAATTATGACATACTCTCTTGTCCTTTTGGCAATTAAAACTTTTATGTCCAACTTCACCACAGTTGTGGCACTGAATTACTCCGCTGCTCCAACCTGAGCCTCTGGCAGAGTCAGACTAAGTTGTATCGGTCTTAGCACGACCAGACTTCTCAAACTTGGTAGGCGATGCCGGTCGTTTGAATGAACCAACCTGACGATCCTGTTGCACACCCTTTCCCTTAACTTGCTTCTCCCGCTTAAAGGCAGACTCCTCCAATGTGACTTCTGTCTTGAAGGTTGCATCCACATATTGTTCTAACGTAGAACAACCATGATGCAACATTAGAGGCTTGATCTCTGGATTCATCCATCCATGGAAGTACCAGATCTTTTGCTCCTCGGTTGACACCTCAGGTCCAGCGTACTGCATCAAGTGATTGAACTTAGCTGCGAGCTCGGTCACCTTTAACCCATCAGTCTGTGGGTATAGAAATTCCTTATGCTTCTCCTCCCTCATAGCACGGGAAAAGAAACGGTCAGTCATTTTGGTCTTGAACATGCTCCAATTCAGCTCGGGATGGTCAGCCAGACCGGTGCTCTCCTACCATTCGCTAGCCACATCCTTGAGTTGAAGGGAGGCGATGTGCACTTTCCCAGCCTCAGTGCAATTAATGTTCCGGAGCAACCGTTCCATATGCAAGAACCAATATGTCACCCTGACTGGTTCTCTAGTACCGTCATAGCTGTCAGGCCTCATTGAACTCACGGCTTTTAATGCTTGCCCGTAAGTTTCTATGTCCCTAACAACATTGATCCGAGGTACTTGCTCCACTGACTCCTCAACTTCAGGAATAGCCTGAGGAACTGGACCACCTTGTGCTTGTGGTGCAACTGGTCGCATAACATCTGTGATTGCCTGCATGACAATTCCTCGAATTGCCTCCACTGCTGCAACATCAAACAACATCGGAGCGTTGGCCTGAGCTTGGCCATTGCCTCCCTGGTTATTGTTAGAAGCAGCCTCACGCTCTTCCCCTTGATTAGCGGCGCTCCTCAGAATCAACCTTGGTTCAGCACCAGCATGGGCTGTGTTCCTTGTGTTCACCATCTTCTGGTGAATCATAACGTTACTTTAGAACTTATCCAACTTAATTATGACACTATAGTCAAATACGTCATGATACAGATTATAGGGGTCCAAACTAATAACTTTATATTAGTCTGACTATCCTTCACTGTTAACTGCAAGAACGACCTTCTTCTGCTCACTAAAGACTGAGAACCTGGGAGAAATGTCAACCTTTAAATGACATCAATCCCTAGAATAGACAATATTCCTAAGAATGGATCTAAGGAATAAGTAACACTTGAAGCTTGCAGAAGTTTGAAACCACTTATTAACAACCTTATTTCAAACTTCAGACCTTTAAACTTGCTTATAACACAACACTTTTATAAACCAATTTATGAATAGCATTTGAAATTCAAAATGCTAAATCCTTTAATATTAAATCACCGAGTTACTTATAACTCTTAACATTGAAATTCTTAATTTTTTTTATAAATATAAACTAGGTTTGAAAACAGTTTCAAAATTAATTTTCGAAAATTCTCAAACATAACAATAGGCCAAGAATTTTAAAACCATTGCTCTGATACCAAAACTGTAACACCCCCAATTTATACCGGAGATATTACATGCCAGTGACCTCAGACTTTACCGTCCGAAGTCACCCCAGGCTTTTCCAGAACAATTAAGCTTAAATACATAACATAATTACATAATAATGGAAAGATTAAACAACAGAAGACTTTAAATTACACAGCGGAAGACTTTAAAGAACCAACTTATAACATGGCTAAATTATGAAGAATACATCAAGGTAACACTTAACAAACTTAAAACACTTAACAACTTAAGTACTGACTTTAAATCTTCGTCTGCAAGCTTCTTATCCTTCAATAGGTTACTTAAACACCGAGAATCAACTCCTGATGTGCCGAATCGAACGGATGACACCAGCCCACATGCAGAGAACAAAGTCCGTGGGTTAGTCTACTGAATAGACTAGCAAGGGTACAAAGCAGAGTGGTTCGAGTAATCATGACCGTTTACTATCATTGTCCCTTGAATAAAAACCGAAGGAACGATATATAACCCGACATTTTCACGGAATGATTTAACAATTAGATATGCACTGAAGAGAAGACTCCAACTGAAATGAGCCTTATAGGAAATTATGACAACTGCTAGGGAACATTAAAGTTACACACACAAATGATTTAAAAGTTGACTGAGATGCTTCAGTTCACAACCAACCTCATCGCATACAGCGAATCCAGATTGAAAAGAGAACGTACTATGATCAAAGTCGAGACGAGTTTTCCTAGCTGCACTATAACTTAGATGTACTACTCGTCGAAGGTTTATTAATCATGTGCACTCAGGCACATATCTTATTTAATTACCAAACACACTTTACTGAAACACGTTAGTGTTATTAAGAGCGGCACAAAGCTTAAATCTCAGGGTGACAATCATGTCGACCCAAAATAACACAACACACAAACACACACACGCACACGCACACACGAGGATTAATATTATTCTGAGTAACAACGGAAGTTATTATTACACAGGGTGATCTTACGTTCACCCAGATTGCACTGCCACAATGCTTACACTTTAATTTACAGGGTGACAGTACGTCCATCCTAATTGCACTAGCTAAGTGCTTAATACACAGGACTGCAATTATGCTCATTCAATGGCGCTTACAAGGCGCTTAAAACACTTCAGATCCTTAACGGTGGATAAGAAGCATAGGTCATGACCCTTAAATTATTATCCGGAAATTAACCCGAGGAGTATTACGATTTAAAGAAACGACAAATCCTTACTTGGATTAGCGTTCCTACGAACATTAAGTTATAAAGAAACGACTAACCCTTACTTGGATTAGCGTTCCTACGAACACTCGTGTTAACTAAACAGTCTAACACAGCAATTATTCACATTAAATCCATCCAGTCAACCAACTTAAACATAGAGATAATAGAAACGGCTAATCCTTACTTGGATTAGTTTTCCTATTAACCCACATGCTATTCTAGCATTAAGATTAATTTCACAACAATACCATCACGGTAATTATCACATATAATAGCGTTGTTCTAACAGATATACAACCTATCATAATATTACTTTAATCACGTTTATTTATGAAATTAGTTCCCAAGCCAAAACAACAGTTCACTCTAATTTAATTAACAATTAAATAATTGATAATTAATGAAACATGGAATGATTAAGCAAGAGCGAACCGCCACTTGCCTTAATCCGCAGATCTGGAACAAAGCAGATACAACGGGATTCCGGGCTCGACACAGGTATAGCTCCGACAGCACAACGACCTTCGAGTCGACCCATAAGGAGACCCTAAGTTAGATTCGACATAAACTAGTACGAATCTAAGGAAAGACGAAAGAAACCGAAAGAAACGACGCCACAACGACGACCACCAAGACCAAGCCAACAAAGGGGCTTCTGGCCACTGGCGGCGGTCACCGTGTTCATCACGGCGGGCGCCGTGAAGAACGGCGGCCAACAGAACGACGAGAAAACTCACCAATATACACACGAGGGTCACTCCTTTGGCCTGGCTTTGGGTTCACACCTCCACTAAGCTTCCAAAGGGACCTCTAGGCTATTGGAAAACACACCAAACGACCTCCGGCGAAAGCTCCAGAATCCGGCGAGGCAACGAATCCGGCGAGAGGGAAATTTGAGGGATTTTGGCTTGAATCTGTGCCAAATCCGACTCTCAAATGCCCCCTATTTATAGCCAAAGCAAGGGGACAACATCATGGCTACGAACGCGACGTGGAGGGCTAAATCGGCGCGCGACAGACGACGCCGACGACTTCGCAGGGCTACGCCCCTGCTAGTTCGCGGCAGGCGCCGCAATCAGCCTGGTCGCCGTAGCACAATTACACGGCGGCGGGCAGTTCACGGCGGGCGCCGCATTTCACGGCGGTCGCCGTTTCCTAGCCTGTCGCCGAGCTAGAAGACGACTCCTCGAGCCCAGCGACGGCAGGCGCCGCCCTTGGGCCTTGCGACGGCGGGCGCCGCCACCCACGGCGGGCGCCACCCTTGGCTTTGCCGCCTCTCTCATCTTAGGACGAAATCAGATATAACCCGGGATAAAAATAATCGTACACGAACGAGTATTAAAATTCAAAGTACGTCGTCTGTATTTTATTTCACTGAGAAAAATATTACAGATACAGAGCACATTACAGAATGCCTCCAACTTTCTGAATTAAATCCGACGTACTAAATGGGTGTTCGGGAAAAATTCCAAAAATTCCCAAAATAATCCTTACAGAATTACGGAGTATCACACCTACTAATTGATTCTAGGAGCTTCTTTATATTATCTTATTCATTTGGGCCAACCTTTACATAAACTGTCACATTAATCTTTCCTCCAAGTCGGACCATCATTTATTTAACGACCCATTACCAACAAAGTAATCAGAAAATATGAATTATACCAACAATTCCTCCCTTAATTCATATTTCCAAATATACTTGTGGTGTTTGAAATCTCACCTTTGACTTCTCGAATCATTATTGCATGTCTGTTGCACGTCTCATCCATCTGTAATGCAAATATTCTTCTCGTTCTTTCAGCCTCGCACAATCAAGCGTCTCCCCTTAAACACCTCAAACCACCTATACATGCTGACAAACCTGCACCCCACTAATATCATCCCACCCAACGAGATGATGTTAACTTTTCTTGTAGGCATATACCTCACATTATGAAGAGTATGGTTTGTACCGTTATGAAGCCTCATCCTCACACTTCCGATACCTTCAACTTCTCACCACGTGCTAAGTTAAGGTGACCAAACTCTCCATCCTTCTTCAAGGTGTCAAATAATGATTGATCTTCACACACATGCATCGAGGCGGCACTATCAATCACCCACTCAGACTTGGCAACCTCCTCACTTGTTTTCATGTAAATGTCCTCATCACCAACATCACCGACCACATTCGTATGGGAGTCACCACTACATGTCCTCAAGGATGTCTCTCTCAACTTCTTCAAGTCCTCTCTCATCTGAGGACACCTCGTTTGCATGTGACCTTCTCCCCGCATTAGTAACATTCGACGTCACTCAAATCCCGACATTGACGTGAGCTTATTCTTCATCTTGGGTCACCTTGCCCCCTCCTTTGGCTCCTCTCTTGCTCTCGCTCTCCCACAACTAGTATGCAATCTCCTCATGTGTTGATAGCCTCACTATTCACCATTTTCTCACTCTCCCACAAAGTGGTCATCACCTTATCTAGAGTGAGAGTTGCCCTTTCTACAAGTAACGTATGTACCGAAGACTTATAAGACTTCGGTAATGACGCTTACAACAACAACGCTTGCTCCTCGTCCTTTATATTGTCACATGCATTCATAAATGGCACACTAGTTGATTAAATGAGTTGATATGGTCGTGAAGATTACCTCCTTCATTCATCTTCATTGAGTACAACTCCATCTTCTAACACAGTCGGTTTGTCAACGACTTTGACCCATAAATTCTCTCGAGCTTGTCCCACAATGCCTTCGGCGTGGTCTCCTTCAACACACTGAACTTGATCTCGAGAGAAAGTGCCAACCGGATTGTACTCACCGCATTCCTCTAGATTTTGCTTAATTTCCTCTCTTCATGGAGCCAAACTTCTCCTCCTTTAAAGCGTGATCAAGGCCTTGTTGCATTAACGTGTTTTGAATCGTACTCTACCATAACATGAAGTTGATCTTCCTATCAAAGAGTGGGTTATTAAACGTCCTCGACAAGCCGGCCGCCATCATGCCAACATAGGGGTGTTCATTTTTGGACCAGACCGGACCTAAAATTACGGTCCGATTCACGGTCCAAGGTTTTAAAGGTTTACGGGTTACGGTCCGGTCCAAGTTCGTAAATTTACGGTCCGGACCGTAATGGACCGTAATATACTTTCGTTATAATAAATATATAATCAACTAACCATAAGTACATCCATTTTTACATCTCGGTCTAGATTTGGACCGTAAACGAATCATTATATGACCATTTTTATCTAAATTTTTTTTTAAAAATCATTAGGAAAAATAAAAACGGTCTATTACGGTCCAAGGCCGGAATTAGACCGGACCGTATCGATCCGGTCCACGGTCCAAGTGTTGAACAATTACAGTTCACCGGTCCGGACCGAACAGTATATTTACGGTCTGGACCGTTTGAACACCCCTATGCCAACACGAGATCCTTCCACCAGCGAACTAAACTCGTATCACCTAACATGGACAAACTCAGCTCTAATACCACTGTTGGAATGGAACTCTTTGGAACGTCAGTTCCCATGGAGTTCCCTTCCTCTGTTTCTCTTGTTTTGACGATGACAAACACTTGAACTTAACTGGCTATTCTAGTGTTTAATCTACAGCTGAAAAGATAAGGGAACCAAGTCCAAAGTGAGCTAAGATCAAGATCAAGGGAACTGGATGGGAACTGCATCTGTGTAACTACCAACGTTATCTACAGAATCTTTGTGAAGATTTGTTTCCGGATTAACGCGCCCAGCAGAAGACCTTAGGCGTCAAGATACACATAGATTATCTTTATATGATTGTGTATATTGTAATTCGGTTAAGGAAATATTTCTTATTTTATCTTAGGTAAGAGATGAAATACCGAATCATGGATTTATGGAATATGCTTGTTCAAAGAATATCTCCTCTGAGATCTTTCCTTGACAAACATATTGTATAAATACATGACGCTGTTAGTAGGTGAAAGTTATGCATTTTCACGAGCTTTAGAGTGCATCAGAAAGAAGAAATAGAAAGAAGAAGTGTTCGAGTTGATAGTGTTGAAGTAAGTCTATTGTGTGTTAATCTGTGATTTCTAGGGAACTAGGTTTAGTCTTAGTGAGTTAGACTGAAACGAGATAGTTCGGAAGTTGTAATCACATATTAATATACAAGTAGACTGTTTGAAATCCTCGAAAGAGGGGTGGTTTTTATCCTAGATAACTAGTTGGTTATCAAAGGTTTCCACCTTAAGTAATTGTTCTTGATAACTTGTTTACTAGTTATTCCGCTGCCCATAGGAACTGAACACATTTGTGTCTCAGTTCTCTTAAAATTAACGCAAAGATCCTACAACCACTGTTAGGGAATCGACCCTCCCCACGACCCTTGTACACTCACTGACACCCACCGAAACAAAAAAGCAATATACAAAGGCGACTTTGTATTATATAGTGAAAATGTACAAGAGCCAAGAGGTATTTCACGAGTAACTCATTACACTCTTTTATATGTAAAACACCCTCACTCGCACTCAACTTCACACCCGCAAACGAGCTAGCTCGCACACCTTCACTTAAGCTCTCTTGCTCGATGTTCAAAATGCCTCACCCTCCACCTATTTATAGGTCTACAAGTCGGCTCACATGCCCAAAGCATCACCGACCTTCATCTTTCACCAAGTAGATTTTTTAGTACATGATTCTAGACTGACCCACGAACTATATTAATTAAAACCTAGAATCTTCTTCAATTTTCATTTCCCTACTAATTGATTCTAGGAGCTTTTTTTAGCTTATCTTCTTCATTTGGGCCAACCTTTACTTAAACCATTCACATTAATCTTTCATCCATGTTGAACCATCAATTAACGACCCATTACCACAAAGCAATTAGGAAATGTGAATTATACCAACAAGAAGACGATTTTAGACTCTTTAAGTTGCAATTGTGACTCCAACTTACTTGCATCAAACTATGTTACCACACGAATTATATTTAACGGTTAACGAGACTGGATACGAAGCGAATATTGTACAAACTCCAGGGTAATCACACAAATTATGTTAAACATCGGATTATCAGATGAATTATGTCAGACTTTGATATACCTCGTGAATTATGTAAAACCTCAGTATTATCATGCGAAATCTCCGTTTATAAAATATATATATATAAGATAATATAAACAAATAAAGCCATTTTTGTTTGTTGCTTTTGCTCAAAGTTTTTTCCCATTCTAACAGGAGATATTAGGTCATTAAAAAAGGGTTGTCTCTATATGCACACGAAAAATTGCCTATATGCACACGAAATGGTGCGCTTAACTTAGCAATACAAATTTGTGCGCATAACTTAGCAATACAAATTTGTGCGCATAACTTAGCAATACAAGGGACAAAATCGGGAAAAAAAAGAAGAAAAAAGTCCAGCCCAAGCTGTGCATGAAAAAAAGTGTACTGCTAATGTTAACGCACAAAAGGATTTTTTTTTTGCGTTAACATTAGCAGTACAACTATATGATATAACCAAATTGGATATAACTATAAGGATATAACCAATTTGGTTATAACTATAAGGATATAACCAAATTGGATATAACTATAAGAATATAACCAATTTGGTTATATCTTATGGTTATATTCTATAGTTATATACTATGGTCATATCATATATTATATACTATGGTTATATCCTATAGTTATATACTATGGTACATCCAATTTGGTTATATCATATTGTTATATCCTATAGTTATATACTATGATTATATCCTATATTATATTCTATAGTTATAATGTAACACCACCGGGCCAAAGGTGTCACAGTGACATAGTCCCGAAGGACTATAAGGCGGTTTTTAAAAGAAAAGAAATCCAAAACTCTTCCAATTACAAAAAAAATAAAATCATCAACAATAATCCATGTTCAAGATTGAATCAATACTTAAACCTGTCATCCAGTTTAAATACATCAATTTATATCCAAAAACACGGAAGCGAATACAACATTTTCAAATCCGATGCAAAACTAAATCTTTAACTGTGAAGACCAATTTGTGATCCAGAACCCGCTTGTTGCTGCAAACCTGCAAAGCTTGGTTGACTGGGGGACCCGATACCCCAGCCAACCGCGGCACGTAAACCGAATTTGGTCAGTCTTCCATCAAGACTGGCAAAACTCCTCAAGCCAAAACAATTTCAAAACACATATAATTATCACCCATCAACTCATATCAAAAGACAACACACACACAATATATACATATATATATAATATCATAACTACACTTAATCATTTTCATACCAACCAATCAATATCGACCACACATTAAAACATAAACACACACTATCACATAACCATTCATTACCCACTATTATCCAACTCTTCACTATGCTAACTTCATTCAATCCAACCTCAACATCACCACAAGTATAAATGAATAGAACAATCCAAACAACTTACTAACACAACCAACCAACCAACCTTCGCATCAACGAACACATAAGCACCAACAAGACAATCATCACCTAATATAAACATGACAAAATAACGACCCAGGCCAGCCACCCTTCCGGTGCCGCCTGTTCGTTAACATGGGTCATAACCCATACACCTCAACCTAACTCATATTGGCCCACACCCTCAAGATGGGAAACCAACCTTCACAAACATCCATATAACCAACCTTCTCAAACAATTCACACCAAGATCCAACAACCACTACCAATGGACAACAATAGCCCACAACCACCACTAACAACAATCAACAAACGACTACTAACTACAACCAACCGACAACCAAAGTCTAACACAAAACCAATAATCAAACACCCCACCAATATCCGCAAACAAAACCATTAACTAAGCACATAATCAAATAATCAAGCACACAACCCAAAATCGAGCACACAACCACCCACACACACAATCCAACACATAACTGCCAACACACACAAGTGTCAACACACACACACGTCCACACACACAATCCAACACACAACTACTAACACACACAAGTGTCAACACACACAACTGCACACACACACACATGTCAACACCCACAGTCTAACACACACAACTATCAACACACACAGATGTCAATTCACACACAATCCAACACACACAACCGTCAATACACACAATTGGCAACACACACAATCCAACACCCGATCAAAACTCCGATCCTACCTCCAATCCAACCCACCACCGGATGGGACTTTTAACCATCCAACCTAGCCTTAACCAACGGAGGTCACACCCTCATGCGGTCGGATGAGGTCACACCCTCACCCCGGCTCCATAACCAACCATCACCAATCCACCAACCACCCACCACCGGATGGGACTTTCAACCATCCAACCTAGCCTTAACCAACGGAGGTCACACCCTCACGCGGTCGGATGAGGTCACACCCTCACCCCGGCTCCATAACCAACCATCACCAATCCACCAACCACCCACTACCTCCATCTTTCAACACTACCAATCATCCACAACTAGCTACAATCAACTACTACATCAACATCCAATCAATCATAATACAAGGCAACAACAACCAACACATTCAACCAGGTTCAACACAAAACCAATAACCCAGCACATATAACCAATAACAAAACACACAATCGATATCCGCCAACAAACCAACAAACAAACAATAAATATCCAACACAGAACCAATGGCAAGGCACACAACCAATATCCAATGCACGACCAATAATTATTCACACAATCAACATTCAACACGAACCCAATATCCAAGCAAACAACCAATGTCAAACAACTAAACCAATATCCACACATTCAACCATTTCAAATAACAAAACCAATATCTATCAACAAAACCACTAATCAAGCACCCAACCGATCTTCAACACAAGACAATTACCAACACACACACATCCAACCATGAAATTCAACAACCAATAATCCAGATTAACACACTCAGACAAGGTAAAATCAATTACTGAACAAAGATAGAAAGCGAAAGTAATTTTATAAAAAATATATGAAAGGTTAGCAAGAATCATCTTGTCTCAAACTCGACAACCACGACCTCAGAGACCTCCAACCAACTCGAACGAACCTGCGAAATCAATCCGAGCAAAAACCTTGGCGTTAATTCATACCAATCCACAACTAGAAAACCCCCAAATCAAACCCTAGAATCATACCTAAATAATTAGGCCAAATCACATCCAAATTCAACCCCAAATTAATCAAGTAGTTGACGACTAATTCACCCAAATTGTCCACAGTCCAAATCTGACCAAACCCCTGTAAATCCAAACCAAATCCGTTCAAGTTCAAATCTATAAATAATTTCCTTCAATTCCTGAACCAAATCTGCCCAAAACTTTGATCAGACAACAAGTACTAATTAAACCCCCAAAATTTCAGATTTTGATCGTCCAAATAAACCACGCAACAACACACTGTGGTACCTCGGCGTCCACCAAGTTGTCATCGCCGGAACTGGGGCCTCTCGTCGCCGACGATTGCAACGAGCAACAGCTGCAGCACAACAACAGCACATCAGCCACGCAACAACAGTAGCCACGAACTGAGCACATCAACATGCAGTAACAGCGGACAAAACGCAGTCACGAACAGGGAAGGAGAAGGCCGAGCACTCGCCGGAGGGGACGACCAAGCTGGTGGCTTACCGGAGGAAGAAAGAAGAAGCGGTTGGGCAGCTGAGTTAGACTCGTCGAAGGAGAAGACCGAGCACTCACCGGGAATGAGGAGGAGGTCTCTGCGGGGTGCTCAATGAAGAAGAAGACAAAGCTCCTTTATCCCCTCCATGAGCAGTTGTTCCCCATCATGCCCCGCTGGCCCAACGAAGACCACAAGTCCCTTTCTAGATTTTCCCTAAGTCCCAAATTCTGATTTTTTTAAAGTCTCAAAAAATTTATTTACCAATTTGCCATATTTAACCTTTGGGGTATTTCATTCTCCCTCCCTTATAAGAGTTTCGTCCTCGAAACTAAGATCAAAACAGGTTCGGATATCTGTCTCGCATGACTGACCCAGAATGTACAGGACTTGCCGAAGAATGACCTTCCTTGAGAATCCATTCTCTAATCTCTTTATCAGCTGGCACATATAACCGATCTGAAATCACAATGCTCCATCTTCCTGAACACAAATCTGAACACTCTTCCCTGAGCAATCTCATTGATATCTTACTCAACATCCTATCACATTCAGCTGCGTCCGCTCTTTCCTAAACCAATTTTACTTTCACCTTTCACCAACTGAGAGTCGACTTCCTTATTCAAGCATCAGCTACCACATTAGCCCCTTCTGAATGATAAACAATATCTTTTCATAATCCTTAATCA
This sequence comes from Rheum nobile, assembly GCA_027886185.1. Classification (NCBI taxonomy): domain Eukaryota; kingdom Viridiplantae; phylum Streptophyta; class Magnoliopsida; order Caryophyllales; family Polygonaceae; genus Rheum; species Rheum nobile. The sequence continues at coordinate 4,479,503 of WOAB01000109.1, read as the reverse complement.
ATTCTAGCAACCATCTGTATCTCATGTTCAACTCTCTCTTATACCATTTGAACTGACAAAAACATATGCAATAACCTTCCCATTCTGCATTAGAATGCAACCCAGATCCTGCTTAGACACATCACTGTAATTAACAAATCCTTCTGTAACCTGCGCATTCTACTTCTCAACTCAGCCGAACTCATAGTCGTAAAATCCCACTTTTTCAGATGCAGACCGAGTTCTCTGTTTCTTACTACTTCCAACATCAACAGTTTGATCAAAATCATCTAAAGCAGTCTCCACAATCGATCACTCATCAACATACTGCTCAAGGGCCGTACAACTATGCCTCACCATCAAGGTTTCATCTATGAATACAATCATCTCTGAAAGTGCTCAATCTGTCTTTCTCATCCTTAACAATAACAACAGTACATAACAACTTCATACCGAATCATCAACTACCAGACTAGCTGCCTCAACCTCTTGACGATAAGCCCAACGACTTCATCCTCTATCACACCCACACTTACCTTATTAATCTCCAACACGTCCCACTTACCAGGGAACACATCATAAAATTACTCAACAACACTAAACATCACATATAAAATATATCAAATACAAACTTACCTATATGTAACAACAAGGGTCTTCTGATCACACGATTGCTTCACAGTTTTGGCGAATAATCTTTTTCCACGTCAAACCTTTGAAAACATTTTCGAACGTAAATGCTCTGATACCAATTCCTGTAACACCCCGGGCCAGAGGTGTCACAGTGCCATAGTCCCGAAGGACTATAAGGCGGTTTTTAAAAGAAAAGAAATCCAAAACTCTTCCAATTACAAAAAAAAATCATCAACAATAATCCCTGTTCAAGATTGAATCAATACTTAAACCTGTCATCCAATTTAAATACATCAATTTATATCCAAAAACACGGAAGCGAATACAACATTTTCAAATCCGATGCAAAACTAAATCTTTAACTGTGAAGACCAATCTGTGATTCAGAACCCGCTTGTTACTGCAAACCTGCAAAGCTTGGTTGACTGGGGGACCCGATACCCCAGCCAACCGTGGTACGTAAACCGAAGTTGGTCAGTCTTCCATCAAGACTGGCAAGACTCCTCAAGCCAAAACAATTTCAAAACACATATAATTATCACCCATCAACTCATATCAAAAGACAACACACACACAATATATACATATATATATAATATCATAACTACACTTAATCATTTTCATACCAACCAATCAATATCGACCACACATTAAAACATAAACACACACTATCACATAACCATTCATTACCCACTCTTATCCAACTCTTCACTATGCTAACTTCATTCAATCCAACCTCAACCTCAACATCACCACAAGTATAAATGAATAGAACAATCCAAACAACTTACTAACACAACCAACCAACCAACCTTCGCATCAACGAACACATAAGCACCAGCAAGACAATCATCACCTAATATAAACATGACAAAATAACGACCCAGGCCAGCCACCCTTCCGGTGCCGCCTGTTTGTTAACATGTGTCGTAACCCATACACCTCAACCTAACTCATATTGGCCCACACCTTCAAGATGGGAAACCAACCTTCACAAACATCCACATAACCAACCTTCTCAAACAATTCACACCAAGATCCAACAACCACTACCAATGGACAACAATAGCCCACAACCACCACTAACAACAATCAACAAACGACTACTAACTACAACCAACCGACAACCAAAGTCTAACACAAAACCAATAATCAAACACCCCACCAATATCCGCAAACAAAACCATTAACTAAGTTTACAACCAAATAATCAAGCACACAACCCAAAACCGAGCACACAACCACCCACACACACAATCCAACACATAACTGCCAACACACACAAGTGTCAACACACACACGTCCACACACACAATCCAACACACACAAGTGTCAACACACACAACTGCACACACACACACACACACACATGTCAACACCCACAGTCTAACACACACAACTGTCAACACACATAGATGTCAATTCACACACAATCCAACACACACAACTGTCAATACACACAATTGGCAACACACACAATCCAACACCCGATCCAAACTCCGATCCTACCTCCAATCCAACCCACCACCGGATGGGACTTTCAACCATCCAACCTAGCCTTAACCAACAGAGGTCACACCCTCACGCGGTCGGATGAGGTCACACCCTCACCCCGGCTCCATAACCAACCATCACCAATCCACCAACCACCCACCACCAGATGGGACTTTCAACCATCCAAGCTAGCCTTAACCAACAGAGGTCACACCCTCACGCGGTCGGATGAGGTCACACCCTCACCCCGGCTCCATAACCAACCATCACCAATCCACCAACCACCCACTACCTCCATCTTTCAACACTACCAATCATCCACAACTAGCTACAATCAACTACTACACCAACATCCAATCAATCATAATACAAGGCAACAACAACCAACACATTCAACCAGGTTCAACACAAAACCAATAACCCAACACATATAACCAATAACAAAACACACAATCGATATCCGCCAACAAACCAGCAACCAAACAAACAATAAATATCCAACACAGAACCAATGGCAAGGCACACAACCAATATCCAATGCACGACCAATAATTATTCACACAATCAACATTCAACACGAACCCAATATCCAAGCAAACAACCAATGTCAAACAACTAAACCAATATCCACACATTCAACCATTTCAAATAACAAAACCAATATCTATCAACAAAACCACTAATCAAGCACCCAACCGATCTTCAACACAAGACAATTACCAACACACACACACATCCAACCATGAAATTCAACAACCAATAATCCAGATTAACACACTCAGACAAGGTAAAATCAATTACTGAACAAAGATAGAAAGCGAAAGTAATTTTATAAAAAATATACGAAAGGTTAGCAAGAATCATCTTGCCTCAAACTCGACAACCACGACCTCAGAGACCTCCAACCAACTCGAACGAACCTGCAAAATCAATCCGAGCAAAAACCTTAGCGTTAATTCATACCAATCCACAACTAGAAAACCCCCAAATCAAACCCTAGAATCATACCTAAATAATTAGGCCAAATCACATCCAAATTCAACCCCAAATTAATCAAGTAGTTGACGACTAATTCACCCAAATTGTCCACAGTCCAAATCTGACCAAACCCTTGCAAATCCAAACCAAATCCGTTCAAGTTCAAATCTATAAATAATTTCCTTCAATTCCTGAACCAAATCTGCCCAAAACTTTGATCAAACAACAAGTACTAATTAAACCCCCAAAATTTCAGATTTTGATCGTCCAAATAAACCACACAATAACACACTGTGGTACCTCGTCGTCCACCAAGTTGTCGTCGTCGGAACTGGGGCCTCTCGTCGCTGACGATTGCAACGAGCAACAGCTGCAGCACAACAACAGCACATCAGCCACGCAACAACAGTAGCCACGAACTGAGCACAACAACATGCAGTAACAGCGGACAAAACGCAGTCACGAACAGGGAAGGAGAAGGCCGAGCACTCGCCGGAGGGGACGACCAAGCTGGTGGCTTGCCGGAGGAAGAAAGAAGAAGCGGTTGGGCAGCTGAGTTAGACTCGTCGGAGGAGAAGACCGAGCACTCGCCGGGAAGGAGGAGGAGGTCTCTGCGGGGTGCTCAATGAAGAAGAAGACAAAGCTCCTTTATCCCCTCCATGAGCAGTTGTTCCTCATCATGCCCCGCTGGCCCAACGAAGACCACAAGTCCCTTTCCAGATTTTCCCTAAGTCCCAAATTCTGATTTTTTGAAAGTCTCAAAAAATTTATTTACCAATTTTCCATATTTAACCTTTGGGATATTTCATATATACTATGGTTATATCATATAGTATATATACTATGGTTATATTATATAGTTATATACTATGGTTATAACCATAGTATATAACTATAAAATATAAGAGTACAGATACGGTGAGAATGAACATTAGGGTGAGAATTGAGAATACCTCCTAGCCTTTTGGATTTTTTAAAGGCTAGGATTAGACTATCATTTAAGTGGTCATGCACATGACCACTATGTGGATAATTAACCGGTCACCAGTCGGTCAACGCCGAAGCTCCGGCGTTGACCGGTCAAACTTTTTTTTTCATACTTTTTTTTTCGGGTCACTTTTTTACTTAAGATGGCATGTGCATACATTTTGGCTTGTGTGTACATCTATATTGTCCTATATGTGCATCAAAATTTTATAAGGCGTTGTTCGGCCTAAGTTTTTTTCCTTCCCGACCCATTTTTTTCGGGTCTACTTTTTACTTGCGCTGGCATGTGTACCATTTTTTACTTGTGTGTGCATCAATATTGACTTGTATGTGCATTAAAATCTTATATGGTGTTGTCCGACCATTTTTTTTCCATTCAATTTTTCGTAGTCTAACTTTTTTCCAAAACTATTTTTTTGCTTGAGATGACATGTGCATACATTTTGGCTTGTATATGCATCAATATTGACATGTATGTGCATCTAAAGATTGTAAAAAATATGCACTGTTTTCTAGAGAAAATGTGCATGAGTTGTACATTGTATGTGCATAAGTTTTGACATGTACACATTCAAGCAAAAAGACATGTGTTTCAAATGGTATGCACATACAAGCCAAAAACTCATGCACATATCAAGCCAAGAAAATGATGCATATAATTAAATTTAGATGCACAGACAATTCAAAATTCATGCACTTACAAGACAAAATCTATACACATTTTGTAAAGTGTATAAGATTTTACATGTGTGCATAAGTTTTCACTTACAAAAAGTCACACATATGGTCAAACCCTATGCACGTCTAGTTCAACTTACATGCACATGCAAGCAAAAAGACATGCACTTCAAAGGGTATGCACATACAAGCCAAAACTCGTGCACATTTCAACCCAAGAAAACAACGCACACAAGTAGAATTTAGATGCACATACAGGTCAAAATTTATGCACACACATGCCAAAACATATGTACATTCTGCACATATAGTCAAAACCCTATGCAGAATTTATGGAATTTAGATGCACATACAACAAAAAAAGACATGCACTTCAAAAGGTATGCACATATAAGCCAAAACTCATGCACATTTCAACCCAAGAAAATAATGCACACAAGTAAAATTTGGATGCAAATATATGTCAAAATCTATGCACACACAAGCTAAAACATATGTACATGCTGAAAAGTGCATGACTTTTCACATACACAAAGTCACACATATAGTAAAAAATCATATACAGATTTTATGCAATATCAATGCACATACAAGTCAATATCGATGCACATACAAGTAAAAATCAATGCACATGCAGTCGCAAGTAAAAAATTATGCCTGAAAAAAAAACTTTGACCGGTCAATGCTGGAGCTCCGGTGGTCAAAACCGGATCTCCGACGTTGACCGTTGGTGACTAGTTTGACCATTCATGTTGACCGGTCAAACTCTAAAAAATCAGGTCATGTGCATGACACATGACCTTTTAATTAAAGCTTAATCATAGCCTTTGGTTTATTTGTCATCCAAATGCTAAGATCTATTCTCATTTCTCACCCTATATATATGATATAACCAAATTGGATATAACTATAGAATAAAAATGTAGGATATAATCATAGTATATAACTATAGAATATAACCATAAGATATAACCAAATTGGATATAACTATAAGATATAATCATAGTATATAACTATATGATATAACCATAGTATATAACTATAGAATATAATATATGATATAACCATAGTATATAACTATAAAATATAACAATAAGATATAACCAAATTGGATATAACTATAAGATATAATCATAGTATATAACTATATGATATAACCATAGTATATAACTATAGAATATAATATATGATATAACCATAGTATATAACTATAGGATATAACGATATGATATAATCAAATTGGATATAACCATAGTATATAACTATAGAATATAACCATAATATATAACCAAGTTGGATATAACTATAAGATATAATCATAGTATAACTATATGATATAACCATAGTTTATAACTATAGAATATAATATAGGATATAACCATAGTATATAAAAATAGAATATAACCATAAGATATAACCAAATTGGATATAACCATAGTATATAACTATAGAATATAACCATAATATATAACTAAATTGGATATAACTATAAGATATAATCATAGTATATAACTATATGATATAACCATAGTATATAACTATAGAATATAATATATGATATAACCATAGTATATAACTATAGAATATAACCAAATTGGATATAACTATAAGATAATAATCATAGTATATAACTATATGGTATAACCATAGTATATAACTATAGAATATAATATATGATATAACCATAGTATATAACTATAGGATATAATGATATGATATAACCAAATTGGATATAACCATAGTATATAATTATAGAATATAACCATAATATATAACCAAATTGGATATACTATTAAGATATAATCATAGTATATAACTATATGATATAACCATAGTATATAACTATAGAATATAATATAGGACATTGATGGTTCCCGCATTTCCGAGTTGCTAGAATATAAAATCGTTGCGACATAAACCATCCCTTAAACAAAACGCGATCAATACAATATGGATCGAAGCACGAACACATTTGAAAAGAATACGTTTTATTCATAATTGGCGCGATAATCTCATTTTATGATTACATTTCAACAAATCTTTACACGAGAACCATACACAGACCTCTCGTTTTCCTCCTAAAAAATGGGCGATCCAACAAAAGGTCCCCTGAAAAATGTGATCGCAAGCCTATTTATAGTGTTCGAGTCCTGCTCACGATAGCTGGCAAGGGGAGGAGACGTGTCATTCAACAGAGCCTTGCATGGGATGACGTGTCGTGTGCGGGTAAGGCGGCGTTCAATGACGGTTGGCTCGTGGCTTCTTTTCATTGGTTGAATGACATCATGGCGCATGGACAAGATAGTATGCTGGCTCGTGATCTTTCTCGTTGGTTCACTCGCGATCTTTCTCGTTGACACGCGATCTTCTCCATTGATGGAGTGTTGTGAAGGGAATGAACGAGGGTACTTCAACGCGTTGAGAGCTATTTAATAATAGCGTGTTCCATCACAACCCCTTGCCTTGATGATGAACGCATGAGGCCATCAAGGCAATCCATGGAGAACGCGTTTAATTACCGTGTTTATTCGCTTCACCTCGTAAGACATTTTGAGGCAAAAAAATTTTGCTTCTACAGCGGTGGGCCTTTGCTTAATGGGCCTTCATCAGATCGGCCCAACAGACCCCTTATATAAGAGCAGAAAGAGGCGGGAAGCCCTCACTTTACCTTTCTTCTTCTCTCTCTCTGTCAGAGCTTCGTGTCGATTGGGTTTCCTCTACCACTGCTCCGTTCACATGCGCTTCCTCTTCATCGCCTTTCTTGGAATTGCTCAGGTAAATCAACTCCCTTGCTTTCTAATTTTTTAGTGTGCTTTGTTTTTCGCTCGATTTTTCAACGCTTTTGTGGATGACCGCACTCTCTTCTTCTTCTCTCTCTTTCACCACTTCATCTTCTTGTCTCTTGCTCTTCTGGGTAACAATGGAGGTGGTGATGGCGCCAATAGGTGTTCTCCTGAGAAGGTAAAAATAGAGATATGGGGGAGAGGTTGAATAACCTGATTCGGCGAGTTCCCTTAGGTCATGGAGCATAAGGATTTGTTGTCACTTCTAACTTGGTGATTTTTCCTCTCCTTTGCTTCATCTTCTTCCTGACTTTTAAAATTCCACATCCAGATCTTTCGATAACCTCATCTGTTCTCAATTTCTTGTTGATCGCATTGTTTTCCTAGTAGCGCTTTATTTTGCTTTATCTCGGTTGTGCGCGTTCCTTCTTCTTCGAGTCAGGTTACTAAATTTTCTCTTCCTTTTAACCTGGCTCTTCTTCTTGATCGCGTTCTTTTTCTAGGGACCGTTCTCTGCCTCGTTTTGATTGTGCGCGTTGTCTTTCATTCCTAGTGACTAAATTCTTTTCTCTTTTTCAGAGAGGGCTTGTTTTATCGCACGAAATCGTCCTTCCTCACCTCTTCATTATGTCAAGCGAAACGAACTCAGGGAGTAGCGATGCATATGGTAGAGCAGTGGGGAACGCGTACAGAGAGCATGAATCCGCCTCGAGTCCGGAATCTGAGGCCGCGTCTTCATCTTCGAGTGAATCACCACGTTAGATCATAACCAAAGTCGTTTCAAAGAGACGAGCGTTAAGGGGAAAAGGTGTGGTTTCTTCTCCTCTCGTGGCCAATGTCTCCTGAAGCAATCCCCAAGAAGAAAGACCGCGGAGTGTGGAGAGCTTCGTGAGTCATCGCTTGAAAGTTGATCCTCCACCGCTTCCCGCGGTGACTCCAGAAGAGGTTCCCCTGATGAAGGATCATCCAGGAAAGGACATGCAAAGCCTTGGAACAGCCACCACTGTCTCGCTTTCCACCCTACAGGATTTAGCGCGATCAATTCTGTGGCCGGCTGGGATAGAACTTTGTCTTCCTGAGAGAGGGGGGGACGCTTCCAACCTTGAAGCTGGAGGAGGAGAATGCGCTGATTAAGAAGAATGTTGAGAATCTTCAGCGCGCCATGTCCGAGAAAGATGACGAGGTGGCTGAGCTCAAAAGGTAGCGCGACGCTTCCAACCTTGAAGTTGAAAAGTGGCGCGCCAGGGCAGAACGCGCTGTTTCTGACTATCTCAAGTCGGAAGACTATCAGATGAAGTTGGCTGACGAGGTGGGACCCCACTGGGAGCAGGGCATAAGGATTGGAGTCAGGCAAGCAATGGCGAGGTTCAGCGAGATCGACCCCAAGATTGTTTATTTCACTCTGGACTACACGGATCTTTTTGGCGAGCCCCCGATCGAAGACCCCGAGGAGGGAGATGATCAAGCTATGGATGTAGATGCAAATGCCGCGACAACTAATGTAGCCTTGCCTGAGGATCGCGATGCTTCTTGATTCCCACTAGCTACTTGTAGATTTTCTTCAACTTTTCCTCCTGTATGATATTACATGAAACAATTAGTACGATATGTAGATGAATGAAAAACACCTTTTTGAACTTCGTTATCTTCCTAGGTAGTGGCAAACCTCGATTGACGTGGTAAACTATCTCGATGAGTAACACGCGGTGGCAGCCCCAAGCGAGCTTGGGGGATTTCACCCGTTAAGAAGAACGCGGTGGCAGCCCCAAGTGAGCTTGGGGGATCTCACCCGTTAAGAAGAATGCGGTGGCAGCCCCAAGCGAGCTTGGGGGATCTCACCCGTTAAGAAGAACGCGGTGGCAGCCCCAAGCGAGCTTGGGGGATCTCACCTGTTAAGAAGAACACGGTGGCAGCCCCAAGCGAGCTTGGGGGATCTCACCTGTTAAGAAGAACGCGATGGCAGCCCCAAGCGAGCTTGGAGGATCTCACTTGTTAAGAAGAATGCGGTGGCAGCCCCAAGCGAGTTGGGGGATCTCACCCATTAAGAAAGATCGCGAGAACGTACCTGGGATGGTCTAGTCGACCTATTGTGAGAACAAGTCCCCACGGTCGGCGCCAATGATGGTTCCCGCATTTTCGAGTTACTAGAATATAAAATCATCGCGACATATACCATCCCTTAAACAGAACGCGATCAATACAATATGGATCGAAGCACGAACACATTTGAAAAGAATACGTTTTATTCATAATTGGCGCGATAATCTCATTTGACGATTACATTTCAACAAATCTTTACACGAGAACCATACACATACCTCTCGTTTTCCTCCCAAAAAATGGGCGATCCAACAAAAGGTCCCCTGAAAAATGCGATCTCAAGCCTATTTATAGTGTTCGAGTCATGCTCACGATAGCTGGCAAGGGGAGGAGACGTGTCGTTCAACAAAGCCTTGCATGGGATGACGTGTTGTGTGCGGGTAAGGCGGCGTTCAATGGCGGTTGGCTCGTGGCTTCTCTTCATTGGTTGAATGACATCATGGCGCATGGACGAGATAGTGTACTGGCTCGCGATCTTTCTCGTTGGTTCGCTCGCGATCTTTCTCGTTGACACACGATCTTCTCCATTGATGGAGTGTTGTGAAGGGAATGAACGAGGGTACTTTAACGCATTGAGAGCTATTTAATAATAGCGCGTTCCATCAGACATAACCATAGTATATAAGTGTAGGATATAACGATATGATATAACCATATTATATAACTATAGAATTTAACCATAAGATATATTCAAATTGGTTATTTCCTTATAGTTATATCCAATTTGGTTATATCATATAGTTGTACTGCTAATGTTAATGCAATTTTTTTTATGTGCGTTAACATTAGCAGTACACTTTTTTTTCCTGTGCATTTAACTTTAACGTACAGGGCTGAACTTTTTTCATTTTTTTTCAATTTTGCCCCTTATACTGCTAAGTTATGCGCAAAGATTTATACTGCTAATATAAACGCATCATTTAATGTGCATATAGGTTTTCCTTAAAAAAGAATGAGGTATTCGAACTTACTAGTTAAATTGAGAAAACGTGCCTAGTTCTGCTCAAAGATACATCAAGGATTCAAGGTCAATTCTCTCTGGCTCAAAAGAACAACCCGTCCTAAAACCCATTACACGAGGCAACGACATTAACTTTTTACCACGAAATTCATTACTTGCAACTTACAAATGTCATGAACGTACGTGAACCATGAAAGAAAAAGCTACTCCCTCCGTCCCATAATGTTCGTCCTGTTTCCGTTTTGGGCGTCCCTTTTTGTTTGTCCTACTTTCCTTTTTTATCCATCTTTTCTTTCCAATATTACCCTTATTAATTCCATCTTTTACACTATTTTATCCTTACCTTACACATCCAATCATTCTCACTTACCATCTTCATCCATCTCAAACTCCATTAATATCCATCATTTTTATCCATAACCTAAAACTTAATAAACCATTTTCCATTAACCTAATTAACCTAATTAATTAAAATGTTAATTAATTAATTAAACTAATAAAATTAACAAAATTAACCAAACTACTCCTAAATTCATTAACTTAACCCAAATCCATTTTTTTAACCAAACTAACCCAAACCCATAATTTACCCTAACCCAATATCCCTAACCCATATTAACCTACCCCTAATCTACCCATTTAACCCGGCCTAATCTACCCAGCCCAATTACCGAAACCCTAATCTACCCAGCCCAGCCCAGCCCAGCCCATTTCCCACCCTAACCCTAAATACCCCCTTCTGAGCTCACTCTTCACTCTCTCGTCTCACTCTTCGCCGCTCTCTTCTCTTTTCTTCTGAGCTCTCTCATTCTCTCTGAAATCCTAGATCTGAGCTCTCTCATCTCCTCTCTCGTCTGAGCTCTCTTCACCTCTAGTTCTCCTTTGTGCTCTCATCTGACTTCTCGCTCTCCAGAGAAGGTGCCTCTCCTTCTCTACGCTCTCGTCTGAGCCCTCTCTTCTATTCTGAGCTCTCTCTGAAACCCTAACTCACAAAAATGTTCTCGATCTGTTGCAGATATGCTCGTCGGTGGTTAATCTGCTCGCCGGCGGTTAATCTGCTCTGGCTGCCCCCAAAACACAGAAAAGGCTTGCTCCTCGTCTAGATCTACCCAGATCTCCCAAAACCCGCCCAAAAAAACCCTAAATCTCAGAGATCGTTGCTTTGAAAACCCCGGTCCCCTGGGTTCCCTTCTCTGTTTGTATAAAAAATGGGTGATTCAGACATATTTAAGTCCGATGGGTCCTGGACTTCTGATGCACTTTTTGTTGCTTGCTCTCAAGCTCCACAGTGCGAGTGGGGTGGCGATTGTGTTGAGGATCACAGATTCACTCATGTTGGCTCAGAGGAAACTGTGGAGGGGAAGCTGCGCGAAGAGCCCCCAAAGATCGTTGAGCTCCATGCTACCCCTGAGTTCGTTGAGCTCTTTCCTACCCCTGAGATAGTCGTCCTCCCTGATTCCCCTGAGATTATCTTCATCCCTGATTCCTCTGACGATGAAGCTGTGAGATGAATCGTCCCCGGTTATGGTGATGTTGCCTCTAATTCTGATTTTTAGCCAAGTCTCACTCTTTTTTAGTTGTTTATGCATGGGTACTTTTGCTGAGATTATTGCTTTGAATTATGCATGTTATTGAATGAGTTTGTTGTGCTGTTGACTGAGACATTGATATTCTGTTTTGTTGTTGATGTTCTGATGACTAAGACATTGGTATTCTGTTTAAGTTGATTCTCTGTTTTGGTGTGTTGGTGTTCTGTTTTGGTGTTGCTGTTCTGATGTTGGATTATGTTGTGTTGCCTCTGTGTTGTGATCGGTGATGATGCATGATAACTGAGATGCAAAACCTTTATGTTCACTGGACTTCTGATGTGCCATGGCAACACTGTGTCACATGTAATTGATTGATGCTTATGTGTATGTTAAGGTACTGTGATTGGTATTGTATCTATGAGGGTTATGGGGACATCCGAGATTATTTATGCATTTCAATGATGAAGTCTTGAAATTGAGATGCAATACCTTTAATATCACTGCCTTAATGTGCCATAGGAACACTTTTACATGTGGTTGATTGTTGCTTATGTGTATGTTGAGTCTTGTGATCGGTCTTGTGTCTATGATGGCTATGGGGACATCTGAGATTATTTGTGCATTTCAATGATGAAGTCTTTTTGCTGAGATGCAAGACCTTAATATCACTGCCTTAATGTGCCATAGGAACACTTTCACATGTGATTGACTGATGCCTATGTGTATGTTAAGGTCTTGTGATTGGTCTTGTGTCTATGATGGCTATGGGGACATCTGAGATTATTTATGCATTTCCCTTGTCTGTCCCGAAATGTTTGTCCTAAAGTTCTAAAAGCTCTTGTGATTGGTGGTGTTATTCTCCTTGAGTCTATCTATGATGAAGTCTTGAAACTGAGATGCATTCCCTGCATGTTCACTGTCTTAGTGTGCCATTGGAACACAATCAAATGACTGATTGATGCTTATGTGTATGCTAAGGTATTGTGAATGGGTTTGTGTCTATGATGGTATTAGGGACATCTGAGATCAAAGCTATGTCATTGTTGTGCCATTACTTGTGCTTGTTTACAAAATTACAAAAGTTCTTGCTCTGTACACAAAATGTTCAATCTTTGTCATATATTGCTAAATAAACTGACTGTCTTCAAGTGCTTCTTCAGTGTCTTGATCTTCAACTTCTGTTGTCCCTTGTTGACTCTGTTGACCTGCTATTGATGTTCCTGCTTGATCTGCTTGTTGTGCACCCCCATGCACTATGTCCCATGCTTCTATGATAGCCCACATAGGTGCCTTGATCTCTCTTGGTAGATTTCCTTGAGCCATTAATTTCTTCTTGTTTACATGTGGCAAATCATACTCATTGCCTCCTTTGCATTTAAGTATTTCATTCATAACAAATTATAGTGTCATCCACACATCTCTTAGAGTTGTAGGGGCCAATTCAAAAAATGCTTCATGCACTGCTTCTATCATATGATCAATATTTTTTGGCATCTTCTTGTGCATGAGTGACTGAATGCTTCTGAAAAATCCTAGATCTAAGATGTTTACATCTGGACTATTAGCTGGTTGTTGTATTAAGATGAAAGTGAATCCATCCTGAATGTATACCTATTGCCATTCTGGATCTCTTTGAGTTATATGGGCCTTTGTATTGTCTTGTTGTATGAATATAACTCTTTGAGCTCCATCATGTGGCCACTTTGCCTTGATTGCTGGAATGATTTGGTTTATCAACATGTTCCTTGTCACTTGCTTGTTGACTGATTCAACTAGCTTTGTAACTAGTGTCCCCTTCTCTCTGTTCTTGGATGACCTTTTTGCTGCTTGTTGATATGTGAATGGAAAGATTCCTATCTTCCCATAAAAAATGCACTGTCCCTCTGCATCAAATCTAGGCCTTGCTACAACTGCAGTGAACATAACTTTGGGAATGAATTTAGATGAATTTGCGGCTCTGTACTTGTCCCTTTCATTTTGTGCTAGATATACTCTCTGTGATTTCTTTGATAGAAAAAACCACTTATCATCCAAGTGTACAAAATCAAACATTGGATAATACACTGATTTTTCTTCTACTGTATCCCCACAAAGTAACTTCAGTACCCAATCCAACCTAGCCTTCTTATGTCTCTCACTCAAACCAGGATGGATTGGATTTGTATGTGGCTTTATTGTACCTTGCTTGACCATCCTATGCACTTTGGTCTTTGAAAGACTAAGCTTGCTAGCTAAGTCTCTAATGCATGACCCGTCTCCCATGCCTAGTGCTGTGATTGAATCCATCTCTACTTGAATTCATTTTCTACCACAGTTGTGATATTTTGTGCTTAGATTGTACCTCTGCTGTGCATTATGTTGCTTCTTTGCTGTGTTCCAAAGTTTGCCTATACACCTTGTTGACATTTTGAACTCTTCTGCAGCTTTCTTTATTGCACCATGTGGTAATTGTCCCTCTCTAGATATTGCTAGCAGAGCATTCAATATGTGCATTTTTTTATCACTGCTGAGCCTGGTATTATGTGTTGGCTGATGATGTTGTGTTGCCTCTGTGTTGTGTTCTGCTTCTGATGACTGTCCCTCTTCATCTCCTGATTCCTGGTTGAGATCAAAGCTATGTTCACTATCTTGTTCCATGTCCCCTGATGACTGTCCCTCTTCGAACTCTTCTCCATCATAAATGTACTGTTCATCTGGAAGTGGAGCTTCATTTAAGTCCCATAAATCTGAGGCCATGACACCACCAGGCTGTGATGCAGAGACTGTTTACTTGCTTAATTTTGCTCTGAATTTTACTGTAAATTTGAATGTAAATTCTGTAAATTCATTTCCCAAAGCTGTAATCCCCTTTTATACTATGTTTAGGGGCAATTTTGTCAGGGCAATTATGCCCTAAGTCCCCTTTTGTTTAGGGCAATTCTGTCCCCAAAAATTGTAAGTGATCCGTGTGCCCCTAAAATCAGCCTTCTCATTGGCTGAAATTTGATCTGTGGTAAATAACCACAGATTGCACTGTAGCAGGTCATGTCCCCTTGTGTACTTTGTTAATTTTCACTGTAGCAGGTCATGTCCCCAATTGTACTTTGTTAATTTTCTTAATCCAAGAGCTTTTTGTACTTTAGGACAAACATTTCGGAACAGAGAGAATAGTATTTACATCCCAACCAGTAGCAAAATCATTGCACATTTAGCTGAAAATACCCTTCTTTTTCAGTTTTGAGCCTTGATGGATTCTCACTCTAGTTCTTTATCACTTTGGTGAAAGAGAAAGGATGGTAAAAAAAGTAATAGACTCAATTTTTTGTATATCACTCAAGTCGCAATTTATACAACTCTTTTATTTCCTCTTTTACACACCTACCACATGAGATTGATGAAGGTGGGCTACCGGCTTTCTCAAATTAGCTATATTTAAGTCATGAACATACTAAATTTTCTTGGATAATCTAATTGATCCAAACATGATTCAGTCAGATTTCTACTAACCCAATTATCATGATTTCTCCATAACATGTCAAGTTCTTAAATCTTAAACTAGCCATTTCCTTTATGTTCAAGCTAGGATTTACTACTTTTTCCTTCCTTTTTCACAAAGTCAAATCTTGATAGCAAAGGAACCCAAATCCATTGTCAAGAGCTTGCCAGATCGATAACATAAAGCTTGAAATTATTCTGAGCGGAATTGAAAACAACTAATGTGGCCCGAATCATATCAAGATATAATCAGCTTCACATGATATCAATCAATTTCTATATAAGTAGTATAAAATTTCCATTAATTACTAAAGCAAAATTACCAACTACTACTAATTTCATAGGCAGAAACACAGAAAAAATGCATCTTGACTATATTATTTCATTTTGTATAGAAAAAAACAAACACACATTCGGTGCTTCAGTTCAGAGGATGGTGGTGCTTTTTTTCTGGTGGCTGTAACTGTAATTTACTCCATTTCCAAGGGCATTCTTGAATGTGCATCAGTGGGGCCCACCATTATCATAAAAACCAGTGGCGGTGGGTGGGTGGGAGAGGGTGGTTGGGCTTGGGCTTTCTTCACTTTTTGGGTTTTGGGTTTGCGAAGAGGAAAACCAAAACAAAAAAGCTTCAAACTTTCGCTGAAATTTTTAGTCCCCAAAGAAAACGATGAACGGGGAAACAATGGTAACCGACCAAGAAATAGCAAGAGGAGTGGAGTCTCTACTCCGTCAATCCCCGGCTAACGCCGTCAACTCCCTAAACGGCGTCGTTCAGCAGCTCGGAGCAAGGTTCGGCCAAGACCTCTCCCACAAGACCGCCCTAATCCACCAGGAGATCCTCCGCTACCACCAATTCCCTCCTCCTCCTCCGCCGGCGCTGGCGTCCTTCCAAAAAGACCATTTTGCCCTCCAACATCAACCCCAATTCCTCAACTTCAATCACCAATTTCCCTCTCACTTTGCTCTTAACCTCCCCGCCGGCTTCCAAGGACCGTTCCCTCATCCGCCGTCGCCGCCCGTCCAGGTTGCTGCTGCTCAGCTTCAACACCCGCCGCAGCCACCGCCGCCGCAGCCGAAGAATGCCAAAGGAACCAAGGAAAGGTCGGATTTTTTTATGTCTTTTGCGAGGTTTGTTTTTTTGGTAATTTGAAATTAGTTCTGTTGTTAAGGTTTGAACAAAAGGAATTTTAGGGTTTTGTCGTGTCTGAGACTGGTTGCTTTCAAAAGAGGATTTTTCTTCCCAAGATTTATTCTTTATGCCTAGTGCTTCCTTTATTTAATTTTTCTTCTGGCTTTTCAAAGTGATTTTTTATATAGTAAACTTAATTTCACCTGTACAGCATAGAAGTGTTCTGTTCATGTTTAGTTCATCCCTGCTGTAGCTTGAATAATTTTGAGTTTTGAGCTTTGAGCTTTGAGCTTGAATTAGTGAATTACCTTATCCGTGTTGAGATGTTGCTTCTTCCTTTAGGCAAAGGTGAGAAAATAGTGTCCTTGTTTCAGCTTGAGGCTTATGAGACTCCCCACACATTTGAAATGAAAAAAGATGGGCGTTTTGCCATGATAATAAGACCATACCTACTTAGTACTTACTCTCTCAACACCTATCATTTTTTTTATTGCTCTGGCAAAGCTCAACCAAACACCGCCTTGAGTTGTAATACCACAACTATTTGACTAATCTGCTGTATTCAAGTTGGATTTGGGGATGCCCACCTAATCATATAGATATGAAGCTCTTCATCTGAATGAAACAAACTTCTAACATTTGCACTCTCTAAACTGCTTTTGCAAGCCACATTCTTACCTGATGATAGTTTGATGAATACCCTTTGAACTCTTCTACAACACTTGTGTAATGTTAACTTTTTAGTGCTACATTGAGGAAATTGAGGCTGCAATGCTGGAGTTCTAGTCTAGTTGCTTGCTATAGGGGATGTTGGAACTTGGAACTTGGTGTTCATGAACATAGGTCTATTGATTTTGTAGGATTGAGTTGTACAAGCTTACATGATGATACTATTGATAGGTTTAGGTGGAATGGTATGAATTAGTTGTTGGTTTTCTATGTGAGAAGGATGTGTTTTCTGAAACAGATGTTTCAAAATGTATGCTTTTCTTGGCTAAACTACACAAAACTACCCATTATTAAGCTCACTTTCCACCCCTTTTACAAGGATTTGGGGGTTTCAGCTAAACTACACAAAACCACCCTTCATAAGAAAATCACATTCCCCACTCATATGCTGTATTGCTATACTATGTTAGCAATTCAACTCTCATATCTATTTTCAACCTCATAAAAATAGTTTTAACACTTACGGTCTGTATGAAATGTCCATAATATTACTTTTGGAAAACAAACACTATATAGTCTAACTATAAAGAGTAACTTGGACACCCCACACTTCTCTTCAATATTTTACTTGCGGTTGAATAATGATCTTTGCTTTCTGCATATTATTGATAACTTCAATATTTCATTTGAATTATGATGGGTTCTCAGTACTTCTTATGCCTATATACAGTGGTCAGGCTGGAGTAAAAAGGAGAGGTGGGGCCGGGGGCCTTAACAAGGTTTGTGGTGTCTCACCAGAACTACAGGCTGTTGTTGGTGATGCTGCCCTACCGAGGACACAGGTTATTATTCCGATAGCAAAATCTTTTCTGAGTCATCTTTGTGTAATATGATGAATATATAGTCTTAAAGTAGTTTTGACCCAAGGATCTCACGGTTACATAGAGAGCTACTTTCTTGTTTTAGATTGTGAAGCAGCTATGGGCATACATAAGGAAGCACAAACTTCAGGATCCGAGTAACAAGAGGAAGATTATATGTGATGAAACCCTGCGCGTTGTCTTTGAGACAGATAGTACCGACATGTTTCAGATGAACAAGTTGCTATCTAAGCATATCCGTTCCCTGGATTCTCCAAGTATGTGACAAGAAATTTCAAATCAATATTTTCCTATTCGGAAATTAGTTTAACATGTTAAAGATCTAAGAGAACTGATATGGCTAAATTTCTGTTGGTAAAGCACAGAAAGTTGGCTTTTCCTTGTTTTTTAAAAGTAATCCTTCATTTCCATACTGTCGTACAGAGGAGTCTACTTCATCAAAACGATTGAAGATTGGCGGTGAAAGCTCTGCTGACAATATTGAACTTTTTGATTCTCTAGTTACAATTTCTGAACCACTGGCGATGTTTTTGGGCACCGGTAAAAAGGAAATGCTTCGGTCGGAGGCCACCCAGTATATATTAGGGTACATAAAAGTTAACCAGCTGGAGGTCAGTAGCGTGCTCTAAACTAGCTGTAACTTTTGTTTGCCAATAGAATGAATGGATGAATGAATGATTCAAATCTTTTTATCATCTTACTTGTTCATGTACATTTTGTACTGCCGTGGAAGAATCTGTTGACTTGTAACCTTTTTTCCTTTCAGGATCCTAATACAGAGACAGTTCTGTGTGACTTAAAGCTAAGAGAACTCTTCGGCTGTGAAAATATCCACATCTCTGATGTGCCTAACATATTAGCTCGCCATCATCTTTCCAAGAGTTAGTTATCATTGACGTTGCTAACCGGTGAGTTTCTCTTTCATCTCACATCCTGCAACTGAAACTAGTATACTCCTACATATGTCCAATTTGTGGTAGCCCTGCCTATTTCAGCCAGCCTCTTGTTTCTCCCAGTTTTAACATCTAAAAAGTTTAAACGAATAGCTTTTTCGGTTTCTGATAAAATACAACAACCCACTGGGTAACCCAATTGAGAAAGTTTGTTGGTGATTGGGTTTGTGTGTAAACATTTGCTTTAATTTTTATGCAGGTCGGCGTCATCATTGGGCCGCCCTAATGTTTATGGTAAAGACTAGGCAGGTGGTTTTCTTTTGTGCAGGACTGACTATGCTATGTGAAGCTCCTGACAAACTGGGTTTTGTTAATTTTTACTGCTAAGAATGTAAGCTTGTCACCCTTTTTAGCCATGGCAAGGAAAGTCGCCTTTTATAGCACCCGTGTCTTGGGTTCAAGCTCTTTTGTTATATGTTTGGCTTAGTTGCAAACTGCAAACGCTGAGAATCACTAACCCTGTTAAATGTGATTCAACAAAGTATATAGCTTCTACTTGCTTGGCATCATTCTTTGGTTTTCAGTTAAGATGGCTTTTGCAATTTTGGACTGATTTGACTGCTTTTCTAGCCAATTGGGCCTATAAAGTTGCAAAAATTCTTAACCATTAACTTTGGTTCAAATCTGTTGAAGGAGATAGCAAAATCATTCCTGGTCTGAATATTGTACCAGAGCATTATTCGCCATCTCATCAGGGTGGTGAATGGTGAAGGCTTCCAAATGCAATTAGTTAAAATACAAGAAACCAATTTGCTTGAAAACAACATAGCTTGATCAATAATTTTTCACTTGTTGTATCTTTTTGATATTGATGTTTTCTCTTGGCCTGTTTAACATGATGGGGCCACAAGGGTTAAGAAGACATGTTAGATATGCTACCACATCTAATGACGCCTGTACACCTCTCAAACTAAACTTGACAATATTACCCACAAACATGAAATTATAAAAATCAGCAAAGCTATATCAAGAAATTATGAAATCAAGAACCATAAACAAGTGTTTTAAGTGTTGAGACAACAAATCATATAGATATTCATTCATGATGACACTCGATATAAATTTTGTTGTCTTGTTTTTGCAGGACACTCTGTTTGGCTGGCTATACCAAGTAACTATGGGTGTTGTCAGATCAACAGCAACCTGAATCGATTGCGTTTGCGTTTGGCGTTTGAGAAAAGAGTTGCTTTGTGCGTGGCCTTTTGACAGGTGGGTTATCTTTCGCTCTCATCATGTTCTTGAATGCCGGATTTGAATCTTCGAAATATTGTATGTTTGCATTGGCCCCTCTCTTCGATTACTTAATTCATGCTTTAACTGGACCAGCCTTAGTTGCTTGCTTTAATTTTGTGCTTTAAAGATAAAGGCCATTCTGGGCGCAACTTTAGGGTTACATTAGCCAAAGTTTTATACTATTAGCCCCTTTTGCGGTGTTCCTTGGTGGTCGATTCATTAGGGAAATCTCAATTAGGTTGGTCATTACTTTAATTTAATTTGGGAAATCTCAAAATAAACTTGCCCTTAGCTTCCTTTGTTAAACATGAAAACTTAAGAATTTAGGGGATTTTTGGTGTTTATATACATATATCATGTATGAGTATGAATAATATTCGTATCCATATATGCGTTTTGTATAAATTCTCATATCGATATTAAATTGATATATGTTATTTGATATCATATATGAATATCAAGATATAAGTATGAGTGATATTAGAGTATTATTATTTTGATATATTTCACAAAATGAGTGTATGAAAAAAAATCAGTCATATCTATATCATACTGGATACTTTAATATTACTTAAATACATATTTTGATATTCACACCCGATATCTCATATCTTTGATCGATATCAAACGAGCCCTTATCATAAAAACTCACTTAGAGTGGAAGAACTTTTCATTGTAAATGCAAATTTACCGTTCATCAATTGATTTATGAATTGAGCAGATTTAATTGCGAGGGCCGTCCCGAAAGAGCCTATGCATTAGTCGAACCCATATTAGTCTGCTATTTTAACCCGTGAATGTAGTTTTCACCTCGTGAATTCATAATAGTTATAGGCAAGTAAATCGTAATCCAAAATTGTACTGAGTTATCAATGACTGAAACTATATGATGGGCATGGATTGTACGTGGAAACAGTTGCTTGTATTGTATACCAAAGTGATGATTGAACGGATGCCCATGTGAATGAATAAGATTGTACCTCCTCAACTTAAAGCTACCTACATAGTAGTAGTCACTTTTACATATATATATATATATATCAACAAAATAGGAAATTTATTTAAATGTTTATTGAGCCAGTACTAAGAGAGGAAAAACAGTAATCTTACTAGTTTCTCTTGGGGGTTAATTCATGAGAAGATACAGTAAATCAGAAAGTAACGGGCTTGTTCGATAAGTGGTAGAAATGATATTCAAGTTGAACTTGTAAGTTCAAATTTTGTAAGTTTGTTGAGAGGTGTTGGACTGTGTATTTGGCATTGGTGGAGGAGAGTTAAAACTATATTAAAGTTGAAGATGATGCATTTCTTTACCCTACCCCCAAGAGTAAGGAAGCGGAAGAGAGTTGAGAAGCTAAGAAACTGACCTTCCAACGCTCGTAAATTTTATTTAATTTCATATATTTTTTTATCATTTATTACTTCAACTCCTACTAACTTCGGCTTCTACTTTTACTTCAGCTCATTTCAAACTTAATCCATCTTATTTTCGTCGAATAGACCCAACATTGTTGTAACAATTTAACTAGTTAGTTCATGACTCATTCATGTTAAACTGTTACAGCTTGGAAAAGTGGTGCAGATTTATATATGGACCTATACTATATCGAAAACAATATATGGACTCAGGATGTGCTTCAGAGCCATGTAGGCAGGCCCCACAAGAACATTATTGTTGGGCCACGTCACCCATCATGTGAACTGATAGTGGGCCACCCCTTCTGCGCGCCCATTTGAAGTCTTGATTCTTGAAGATAGTTACTCTCACCGTGTAATAATATTTGTCATATTATTTCTTGACACAACTACTAAAAAATTAATAATTAAGATAAAATTTAATAATGTTCACTATATTTTTAATCAATAAATAAAAAAAATTTGAATAGAAAGTGACAATAAATACAATTTATAATTTTATATCTCGTAAATTATTAAATAAATCATTACCTACAACTTTACAACGACAAATATTTTTAATAAAAACTGAAGGCTAAAATGACATATATTACTGAACCAATGGAGTATAGTGCATGTAAATAGATGGTAGTGTTTGTACATGATTCATGAATGAGGTGCAACCAAGCATATAACTCCAAACCAGACCATTCCATTTTGCGCCTGCCCGTATCACACATGTGACATGCCTTGTACTACCTTCCTCACTACATGTTTCATAATTCATTCAACTACATCGTAAGGGCTCAATCGATGCATATACAACACATTAAGATTTGAAGTATTGTGCATGGTGAATTATGTTTCACATCTTAGAATTATCAAGTGGATTATTAAAGTTTGACTCTGAAAGTTGACGAGTACTTTCCTACACAACATGCAAATACAAATACAGCATGTATACAGTTATGATTTTGTTTGATATCGATACCAAAGAGATGAAATATCGAGTTATATATATCTAGGTATGAGTATAAATGACAATTTGATATCAATATATCAATATTAAGATTACCAAATACAAATATAAACATGATTACGGATATTATCAATACCGTAGGTCCCATGTAGATATATATGCTAAGAGTGTAAGCATTCTTGTTTGGCATAGGATAGGAGATTAGGAGTGGTGGTGTGGGGTCCCTTCCACCGGCCAAAACTTTCGAAACTCCTTTACAGGTACGTTGCATAATGCATTGCAGGCGTAATTAGTACAAGTGATTGACCAAAACCCTTTTGAGCTGGGAACCCAAAAAACAAAGCAATTCCATAGCTTTACCAACATGGCTACATATATATATGGCATCGCGTCGACGTACACAACACAAATATAGGAGTTTCAAAACATATATATACTTCCAATTCCACTTAACAATACTAAAACTTAGGAGAGAATGATATTAGAAGGGTTTTCCCTGAATCGAGGTCACAAAATATATATATAGAGAGAGAATTATAAAAAGAGTGTACTTTTATTATAACAGACTAAGAGACAATATCTCTAACTAGCTAATGAATAGAATTATAATTAAATAAAACTATAACAAATTTAAAATAATTAAAAATCTATTTATCATTATCACGAAATACATGCAATAAACATATATAGAGCGATACTAATCGTTCGAACCGGATAATTCATAAATAATACCTATAACAAAAAACAAAAATCTACTCGATAATAATAATCCAATGCAATACTTTTAACAAATTAACCTTAAAATTATGGACTTATAAACAAGTAAATTAATAACAGTTTTTCTAACCTATGACCTAAGGGCATAGGTTAAGACTTTTATTTTAAGAATATATTCCCTAAAGAGAAATACTTAAATCCTTTTAAAAAAATATTAAAATTACTAAATAATGTAATCTAACAAATTTTTTCCATAAGAAGGTATTTAACATATGTCCTAAGAGCATAGATTAGAAAAATCGAATTAATAATGCAAAGTAAGAGTATCTAGAAAACGTTACTAGCTCGATCACATCACATGCCTACAACCAACATGGAAGGCGGTGGCGCATATCTAGAGGAATCTTATCGATCTATTCTACGGTAATGTTTCATGATACCATCCAAAATCATCTTCTTAATTTCATGGTGTTTCATTGTCATAGAAAATATAATACTGTTATTGACTTCCTAGCTCACTTTAAAGATTTCGATATTGATTGTCTTCGTTATTTGATTTCGAGTTCATCAAAGCATCTGTATATCTGAATTGTATTAAGTGAATCCTAGCTTTAATGTATTTAAATTATTTTATAAAATCATCTAGTATAATGACTTAGTGCTTGTTTGGTTGTCAATAAAAAACCCCATGAATTTGAAAATCTTAAAAAATTTGTTTCAATATATGTGTTTGATTGTGTTTTTTATATTGAAAAAACTCATAAAGTTAAATTATCAAGATTTGTACTTCTTCTAAAATGGGGGAAATTACACTTACCATGATAGGGGTGAGTAAAATACACTTTCACCATTTTTTATTTCAAATATATTTATTTTTTTATTACAAATCTCTTATTTATCCATGACTCAAATTATTAAATTTAATGGATAAGGATTATAAGAATAATTTTATATAAATTCTCATGAATTTTGATTTTTAACCAAACAAAATATAGTAATTTAATTGATGAGAATTAAATTTTAACCAAACATATTTCTCAAAATCCTAGGAAATACAATACCATGAAAATACAATTCATGGGAATTAACTTCATAATAATTGTACTTCCCGTGTTTAACCAAACGAGCACTTAGACACGCTTTATAATTAACAAGGAGCTTAATTTTACTTCGTAAAATAAAACAAAATCATGAGATCGACCAAATATATTACTATATATATAGTACATATTAAGGGTAAAGTATTTGCTATATATGTGCTATAAATTTATTCACATTTGTACTTGGCCTTTGTAAAATTATGCTTGCCATGTAGGATCCAGTTCATTCTTTGAACTCCATCGACCTATAATCCAAGACTACTGACCGTTTTGTTCTTTTTTATCATGCCTAACTTCAGAGGTATACAAAGGTGATAGACTATATTTTACAAAATATATAGAATAAATCATATACCCATAATCTATAGATTATAGGTATGTCAATCAATTAATTTGTATAGTGAAATTATATGATAAGATTAATATATATATAGAGGGACGCTCAGGTAAAACGAGTCTTGTGGTGAAACGAGTGCATAAATGAGGATCGTTGGATTAAAGGAAATGGAGGGATGGATTGAGGGGTTGTAGGGATTTTATGATAGGTGGGTTTTCATAATACAAGGCCCATAAGAATCAGTTACCATAAAAAACGGATGAGAAAAAAAAGAAAATCTAAAATAGGAGAGAGAAGATACAATCTTTCTCATTGAACGACGGTGGTAGTTACGTCTTTTACGTCTGCTTCCTGCTCTACTCCATTGCTGGTCTTCTTCACCATAAGCAAAGGCGGAAATTCTCGTTTTCAAATGCCGGAATTGAACATGGAAGAAGGTTAGTTTGTATTAGTTCGTTGTTCTATGATATTCAAACCGTTCTTTGTGAATTTTATGAATGATTTGAATTTGCTGTGAATTTTAGGGTTTAACGTTGAGTTCTTGATAGTATTAGGAATACTGATTTTGACAAGAATGTATGATTCAGTAGAATTCGGGTTTGCCTTGAGACGACTTTGATTTATCTTTGATATGCATTCAATCTGTTAGGATTTTCTGATGCCACTGTTATTAGATCACACACATATTCTGTGTACATTTATGCATATCAGTATATTCAAAGAATTGAAAGTGAATATTCTGGATGTGGATTCGAAAAATGGAATATTGCTATATATAATCTGCATATTTGTTAAATCTGTGAATTGATGAGTACATAATTGGAATATCGTTCAAGTGTTTTTGAATAACTGATATTCGTGATCATGATCATTCATATATATACTGATATTCATAAACATTGAATAGATATGCAGTATATGTTCAATGATATTCCAATTTTATAATCATATTCATAAACTCTGAAAAGTTAACCGTCTGCATATCGAGCCGTAAACTTTGAATATTGTACCATATCATTTGCATACATGTAAAGGTTTAGGGATTTAGGGTTTCCATCGCCGCCTATATCGTATATATCCTGATATGCATAAAGACTGACTAGTTATGCAATGGTGTTGTGTAGATATGCGGTCCTCTTCATCAGGCAATGATGTTGATATATCTGATGATGGGTTGTCAAACGAAGAAGAGGCTGATTTCGTGTATGGAACAAAGTGTGTTATTGACCCAGACGACAGAAACACAAAGCACTGGGTTCCGTTATGTCCCCTTTCCATGAAACCGGTGCTTGGAAAAAGCTTCAATTCCCTGGATGCAGGAGAGGCATTCTATCGTGAATATGCATCCATAGCTGGTTTTGATGTTAGATCAAGCACCTCGCACAAGTTCAGCCACTCAGATGTTGTTAAGATCAAATACTTTGTGTGCAATAGGGCTGGATTCAAGAATGTAGCTAATAGTACGGGCAAACGTAAGACGACATCTAACAGGATAGGGTGTGGTGCAAAAATCTCTCTGAAGTGTAATGACAGCATCGCCTACGTTGTTGACAACTTCACAGAGAGACACAACCACGATATGATACCGAATACAGCATGGCATTTCCTCAAAAGTAGTAGGAAGATGGACATTGGACATCAAAAATTTATGATGAGCTGTGCAAAGGCGAACTTGGGGCCAGTAAGGTCTTTTAATCTCTTAAAAGAGATGGTTGGTGGATATGGGAACATGAGGGCGATGTCAAGGGACTTCCAGAATTTCAAACGAGATCTGATGTCGCACATCACAGCTGCTGATGCGCAAATGGTGATTAATAGGTTTGCAAAGAAGAAGGAGCAATGCGATGCCTTTTACTTTGAGTATGACGTGAACAATGAACAACAGTTAACGAGGTTATTCTGGGCAGATCCGATCTCACGTCGGAATTACGCTGCTTTTGGAGATGTGGTTTCCTTTGACTCGACCTACAGAACAAACAGGTACTCTAATGTAGAGAGTTTGAGATTTAAAAATTTCTTGTATTTCGATATGCAAAATATTTTAATGTATATGCATACATGTACTATATGGTATTCGCACCATTCACTGGGGTTGATAATCACAAGAAAAGTCTTACATTCGGTACAGGATTGGTCATGAATGAGGACGTGGAATCGTACGAATGGCTTTTCGTACACTTTCAGAAAGCAATGGGCCATGCACCAAAGATCCTTGTGACAGATCAGGATCCTGCGATGAAGATTGCTATTGCGAATGTATTGCCCCAAACCAGACATCGTTTATGTATGTGGCACATCATGGAGAAGGTGTCGAAAAAGGTTGGTGCAAAAAAAAATTAATTCGAAGGATTTCAGAAAGAAGTTGGGCAAGTTGGTTTGGGATGATACACATACAATCTCAGAGTTTAAGGATGGATGGAAAGAATTTGTGGTTGAGTATGAGCTCGATAAGAAACCTTGGTTCGGTAATATGTTTGATCTACGACACTATTGGATCCCAGTGTATTTTAAGGATATTGTACTTGGTGGTCTGGTTCGCACAACATCGATATCGGAGTCTCAGAATAGTTTTTTTGGAAATTATTCAAACATGAACTTTAGCCTTGTTGAGCTGTTGATGCACTTTGATAGTGCAATTGAAACCCAACGTTATAACCAGATGAGGAATGATATCGAATTAGACACACGGACGCATGTATTGAAAACACCATTGTTGATTGAGAAGCATGCTTCTGAGGTGTATACCCTAAAAATCTTTTCTCAGGTTCAAGAAGAGATTACCGCAGCGTGTTTCAATTATTCTGTCACTAATGAGACACCATGTACGATATTTACAATGTGGTCTGATATTCAAATATTGCGTTACCGTATTCACTACAATCTCCTTTTATGAGAATTCTTAAAAAGTGCATATCATGCATACCAATGCTTAAAGTTGTGAATATCGACATGGAGTTTTTGCATAACTGTATTTATGAATATCAATCATGTTATTCAGTTTGTTTACTTATGAGTGTTGCATTGATATACACTAGTACATGCACTGATATTCATATTTGGTCAAGAGATATGTAGTTAGCTATGATTGATATTCGTTGTTTTACCAAATGGTATTCATGCGCAGGTGAGGACCAATTGACATATACAGTAAAGGAGGGCAGTGGAGATTTATTTCAAGTAGATCATCCACTGCGTCACGACATCACTACATGCAGCTGCATGATGTTCAACAAAGTTGGTTTACCGTGTCGTCATATCTTCACCGCTTTGAAATCTTATGGTTATGAAAAGGTTCCTGAACGACTAATTCTAGATAGATGGAGAAAAGGTGCTGCAACAAGGGCAAAGAGTGGTATTCCTAATGACGTATGGGATCAGAGTGTAAGAATAGAAAAGAAACAAGCTATGATGAACGAATTATGGTCAGTGGTATATTCTTGTGTTGGAATTGTGGAGGAAGACAGTGAGAAGATAAATGATTTGTTGTTAACATTGAAGAACAAGAAGTCAGAATACAAAGCAGACGATAACTCTGAAAACAAGGAAGGAGTAAGAGAATCAATGGTAGAGAGCTTTGCGGGAATTAGTGCGCCGGATGAGGTCTACGTTCAACCTCCAGTACAAGCGAAGAACAAAGGCACCGGGAAGAGGTACAAAGATGGAAAGGAGAAGTCTATAGCCGAAGCTAGGAAAAAGAAGGTTGTAGCCGAAAATGCAAAGAAATGCATGAGGAAATGCAAAAGGTGCAACAAGTATGCCGGACATGATAGCAGAAATTGCAAAGAAAATGTCTAGTCTACTAATATGCCACATTATTCTTTTGATATTCAGAATATGTATTGCAATATTCATTAGCTACTCATATCCATGAATTTGGGATTTTGAGCATTTGTTTTATGAATTTATTGATGTTATTCAATCGTATGTTTTAGCAATCAAGGTGTAGTGATTAAATATCTTTATAGTTGTTGCGTATTTGCGTATTTCATACATTCATATAGTCTACTTAACTTGTTTAAACGAAATGCACCAACTATACCGTTATACACTTCATATATCGTGAATACCATAACATAAAAATTGCATACCGACAAAGATTCGTGCATATAAAAAACTTGGTAATGCAAATTTGTACAATCATAACTTCTACTTAATCGTGCATACCAAAACAACGAATTTGCATACCAAACTATACCGTTATATAATTCATGAATCGTGCATACCAAAACAACGAAATTGCATACCGACAAAAGATTCGTGAATATCAATAACCTGGTAATGTAAACTACACTGCTAGGTAGTGGAATAAAATGTCTAAGTAGTGGAATAACGTCTAAGTAGTGGAATAAAATGCCCCACTGCTATGTCTTCTCCATTGCCATTTGATTTGCCATCCTGATATCATGGTTTGAACCCCCATATAACATCTGTAGCCTCTTCGATGATGAAGTCTTTCATAATGTTCATCTTAGATGTTATAAGGGCATGGAGATACATATGGCACAATGGAACCATACATTTCTTAGAGTTAGGCTTAAATCCAGTTTGCCAATTGTTCACTCCCTGTCCAAAATATGTCTCCATATGGCGCATTACATATACCCCGCAGTCAACCTTGTTTGTGTTATCTCGCCATATCATTTTCAGAATGGACATACGACCTCTGGTAAAACCATTGCACCTTGTGCCGAGATTCAAAAAATCCATATATTCAAAGAACATATTGGGTTGTGGACAAACATAACAAACAATTCGAAGCCATGTAAGTTATAGTATAAAAAACATTTCAACATTCCCTGATTTGAGTGATATATTACCAGTACGACCATTGTTTCACCATATTTTGCTACCGGGTCCTCATCGCTACCTTTGGAATTATCAATAATCTCTATCTTCGAACGCATGAAGTTGAAACAAACCAGAAAAAAATGCTCATGTTTCAGAATGGGGAAGAGGACCTGTCATTGCATCAAAATGTTAATTGACGAATATCAATAGATCATTTATAAGAGTGCTAATATGAAATAAATATAGTTGGATGAGTTATTACCAAATTTGTATCCACCAGAGATGTATGGTTGAGGCTCGCTACGAATTCGTCCATCCCATATTTGAAAATGGAGAACTTAGAGGCGTATTCAACTTTGTTCGGGTTGGAGAGGGGGCCAACCTGCTTATGCAGAAATGAATAATGATTTAGTGAATATCATTGAATGACATGTGCATATCACAATGTAAAAACTGAATACCTACCAAAGTTGATGGATGAACGAACAACCGCGATGCAGTTATATGGTTTCGAGCCTCTTCTAAATCATTTAAATATGTGCACCACAAGTCAACAATATTAATTGAAACAAAGGTGGATTCTTCAAGTGACCGGAATTCGCTCGCATCAAGTGTTCTCCCATTGTAGTCAAATAGGACTTCCCTGATAACGGGAAAGACAATAGACGAATCAAAATAGAAGCGTAATCATTGAATGCAACACACTTCAGTAGTAAACACTAACCCATCCGCAGCGTGATTAACAACATACGAATATAATGCATGTTGTTCTTTAGTGATCATTTTTCTTGCGTTTATAATCCTATTCAACCATGGGCTCTTTTTTGTAGCCGATAGCTTAATGTTCCTCTTCACATTTTTTTGGACAGATTTCATCGGTGTTACAAAATCATCGTCGTCCTCATTGTCGTCCATTTGTTCCTGAATTGGAAGTAACGTTTTGGTAAACCAATACAACACAAATATGGAATACTATTGCAAGAATATCATACTACATAAAAGTTGAATATCGTCAAAGCAATCATGAATGCAATTTAATCATACAACGAATACCAGAACATCTAATTTGCATACGGACACATAACATGTGAATATCAGACAAGGTCTGTTAAACATTACATAATTAAGCCGTTAAAAAAATTGTACTTTTGTCCACAATACCACCCCATCTTAGCCTGCTAAACATTACATATATTAAGCAGTTACAAAATACATGAAGATGTTCACAATACCACCCCAACTAGATCTATAGTCGTTATATTATATATAAACAAAATTTTGGCTCTAAAGCCAACCAACCATACTGTTTATCCCTTGACACCCATCTTACTTCGACCAAAATACAACTTCACGAATTCAAGCCTTAAGTGTGACCATCATCATTTGCTTCTAACCCTATTACTCCTTCTTACGCTTACCGGATCAGTTTGTTAAAGGGCGGGACGCTTTCCTAGACGACCACATGTTGTCTTCTTAGCCACATCCTTCTTAACACTGGTCGCAACAATTGTAGGTTGAGCTGGGGCAACAACTTCAACCTAGGGATGCTCAATAGCGATGTCATTCACCACCTCCATAACCACATCACTTGGATTTGGTTGCCCCTGTGCAATTTGAACATATCGGTTAAATAATGATCATATCCTGCATATGAATGTGTGAATCATGCATAACACACCCATTAAAATGCATACCCAAAACAAACAATCTGCATAACAATGTGTGAAGCATGGATATCACACCATAACATATTTTCCATATATTATTGCATAACACACCCATTAAAATGTATATCTAAATATACAATCTGTATAACAACGTATTAAGCATGTATATCACACCATAAAAATGAATATTACATGAATGGTTACCAACTACTTAGATCATGAATACCTAATCATACAATCTGTATATCATTGAAAAATCATAGTATGCAAACTGCAAATTTAAATTATTGGATGTTTAATGAACCTCAAACGTATCAGTAGTGACGACATTGTCCGGACCCTCATTTCCTAATGTTGCTTCAGACACCTGCATATTCGGAAATTAGCATGCAAGTCAGGAATTTTGAAGATTGAATGTGACTTCAAATGTTTCATTTGTGCATACCTTGTTCGTTGCCTCCTCTCCTGTGGTGGCTTCAGGAATCTTTAATTGATTCTCAACAGCTATTGTAATATCACTTTCATGGAGCTGGGCTGGTGGGTCAACCTTCTCTACTGTGGTGCCTTCGGCCATCTTGGACTGATCGTCAACAACGGCTGGAATATCACTTTCATGGTGCTGGACTGGTGGGTCAACTTCGCTCGTTCCCATATTGCCCTATGGAAATTTTATAACTAATATTATGCAAACATTCAATAAAATAAACAAATTTGTTTTGCGTGAGAAATAAATATGCATAAACCTGAGGCATATGAACATCCACTACGGCCGTTGGACTAGAATGATGCACTTCTTCAGTATGGCCCGTATCTGCCTGGAAAAAAGGGCAGATTGTCATTAAACCCGCCTTTATCATTCTCGCACTTGATGATGTCATTCCGCCTAGACAACGCAGCCTCGATCTCTTCAACCACCTTCATCAGCTCCGGACTAGTCCATAATGGGTCTTCAGCTTGCGAGAGCACATTCCCTACTCGAGTGCATACATCAAAAGGAGCCTCGTGCAGGGAATCTAATCTGGAACCCAGCAAAGCCCTGGCCGACTCAGTGAGGGCAATTGACACTTCATCGTCCTTGCACTCAACAGGCATGTTTTTGGTCCTGTCGACTATCCTAATAATAGCATTTGCGACAATCTTCAAATCCTTCACCATACCTTTGTTGAACTCCTGTAAAAATTGCATATCAATATGTATATTTTGCATTGCAATATTGTTATCAACGGCTTCATCAACACTATAAAGTATAAACCATAATATAATCATCTTCAAATCGACAACTGCTTAGATCATGAATAACTGAATATATAGTATGCATATCTATACAGGAAGTGTGCATATCACAACCACACAAATGAATATCACATAACAAATCGACAACTTAATACATCATGCCTACCTGAATATATAGTCTGCATATCTATACAGGAAGTGTGTATATCACAACCACACAAATGAATATCATATTATATATCGACAACTTAATACATCATGCATATCTGAATATATAGTCTGCATATCTATACAGGAAGTGTGCATATCACAACCACACAAATGAATATCACATAACAAATCGATAACCTAATACATCATGCATACCTGAATATATAGTTTGCATATCTATACAGGAAGTGTGCATATCACAACCACACAAATGAATATCACATAATAAATCGACAACTTAATACATCATGCATACCTGAATATATAGTCTGCATATCTATGCATTAAGTATGAATATCACAACCACACATGTGAATATCACATAACATATCGACAACTTCATATATCATGTACGGAGAATGCATCTCTCACTCACAAAAATAAATATCACATGCATATCATAAAAGTATATAATCCTTATTCAACATGATACTATGCATAATAACCTATGTATTTTTATCATTACTAAATCAATAACATATGTTAACTATTTAGTTTTGTAAAATCTATATAAATCTAAAATTAGGCATGAAGATTAACCTTTTTGGTATTTGATTTCTGTACCAGACATGCAACACCTTGCCTTTTTTTTTATATACAGCTGAGGTTCCAAATTACCATCCCCGAACACCCCGTGACTCATCTCAATCTCTTCTCTCTCAGCTACAAGATCTTCAGTCCATCCGACAAATGCGGGGAATTTCCTTGGAATGGTACGTTTTCCATACAAGACCACACGGTCCAAGTATAGAACCTGAAGAAAACAGAAATATTATGCATATCAGTGTATGAATTATGAATATCCAACCCAAATAATTGAAAATGCATGCCCATATATCAAAATTCAAAAATTATTCCCCCAAAATGTATATTTAAGGACCCACATACCGTCAAGAAATAGAGTGGGCCAGTAAAGTAGCCGTCCGGATTCATATCCCACCTCTTCTTGGCCTCGATAAGACAATCTATAATGAAACCACACCAGTTCATCGTACTCACGCCATTTAGCTGCTCTAAGCCACGTATGAGGGACTGGTTTGAAGCACCGCTTTGTGTCGGCTCGACTATACAAGAGTGGAAAAGGACAATAAAGTCCCGTATGAAGTCTTCGCCTCCTCCCTCGATCGACAACATATGTTCACCAACATGATTATATCTGATGCTGTGCAGCTTCATATCAAATTTCTTCCTCCATTCCTCTACCACATTCATCTTAACCAAAGGGTCGGGCTTGATTATTTGAACTGGGCCACGTGGAATGCCTATGCAGATCTCCATATCACTATCTGTGACATCCACCGCAGACCCATCTGGGAGCAAGATCTTCCCCTTCATTGCATTGTAACTCTGAACCAACCACCTACACAGAAAACTGAAGAAAGACACAGAATATATTTTGTTACAATGCATAAAAAACAGCTCAAAATATATGATCGAAACGTGAAAATTTATCTATCCATAATCATGATTGAAGCATGCACATCACACCCATACATCATGACTGTCTAAATATATAATCTGCATATCAATGAAGGAAGTATGTATCTCTCAATCACACAAATGAAAAATACATGCACAATAGACAACTGCTTAGATCATGAATACCATAATATATAGTATGCATATCTATGCAGGAAGTATGAATATCTAAACAACACAAATGAAAAACACATGCACAATGGACAATTGTTTATATCATGAATACCTGAATATTTAGTATGCATATCTATGCAGGATGTATGCATATCACAACCACATAAATGAATATCATATAACAAATCGACGACTTCATATATCATGCATATCTCACTCACAAAAATAAATATCACATGCACGACCAATTAAATAATCAATTATAACAAATTGCATATCAAAAAAGTATATATGAATATCATATATACACATTTTACATATCTAATGAACAACATGTTAGTATAACATGTACCTCGGTAACGGGAACACTATCATCCTTAAAAGTCTCCCAAAACCAAACTCCTCTACAGTTTCCTTTTGCATTTGGTTCATTTTCCCGATGGCCCAAACGAAATATTCAAGGCGTCCATGATGTTTGATACCCTTAAAACCGTCCTTTTTCTTAACTTTCGTCTTCTGACGTACAACTTTTTCTAATTCTTCCTCAACCATCTTAGCCTTGCCCTTATCAACCCTCTTTTTTTATTTCAAACCTGGTACATGACAAAAATGATGTATTAGTCAGTGTCTATTAATGAAAGATATCATTTAAACATAAAAATCCCAACATTCACTTGTAAATATAATGTACCAGAATCATCGTGCGCATATGATTTAGATGATGCAGCCTTTCCCTTCAAACGCTTTGATTTGGCCTTTTGAATGTTGGCCAGTGTTTCATCTTCATCGAAAATAGGTGATTCTACAATGAATTAAAAAGTAATTAACACATTGACGAATACAATCTAACTTTATGGTTCATATCAACATTGGAATTAAAACAGAAAAATATGTATGCACTGAACACTTAAGAATATCATACCTCTTGCTTTTCTCTTTGCCTTGTACTTCTTTGATTTTTTTAGCACATCCTTAGTTGGTTCGTCCTCCCCATCAGAATCATCAGGTGTTTCGTTTCTGGTGGTCTTGCCCTTGTCACGACAAACAACAATCTTCAACCGTCTCTTTGCATGTGGACTCGTTCGAATTGGGGAAGAGCCATGGGCTTCTTGTGATCCAGTGTCCACAACTGCTTCGGTAAGTTGTTCGGAAGATGTGACATGAGCATCCTTTGGGGAATCTTCAACCGACTTCCTTGAGGGCAATCCTGTACAAATCATATTAATAAGCTTAATTGTATATAAAATATAAGAATGAATGACTAAAGCTTAGACAAACATGCAAATGTCATAGTTAGAAATACATTGCATATCTGTCCGGATGTAGTGCATATCACTGAGAATACAATGAATATCAATTTTAAAAAATTGAACAACACACTAATCTAAAATGGTTGGTAATCATATCAATACCAAACATTAAACAATGCATATCAATTAATACCTTACTTCAAAGCTATACAAATAAACAGAAAATAAATACATTACCTTTAACAAGTCTTCTTCGCTTGCCACCCTTTGTTTTTGGAGACATTGTTTCTCTACCCAACAAACCTCTGACCATGAACATAAACCTAAATAAGACGATGAGTAACATTAAAAACCAACCTCCAAATCCAACAACAATTGAAACAACTTGAATATCAAAACAAACTAATCCAATGCACATGTACTGCATATCAATGTATGTCAAATGCATATCCCATTCATATAATTGAAAATCAAAACACAATCTAATCATCAAATATCATTGGTTTTGTGCATTCTAGCATACTATTACACCAAACACCAAACAATTAATTTGACTCCAATCTCAGAACAAAAATCCATATTCGATAGAGTTTATGGATTCTAATATCCAGTTACATCAAACCCCAAAAAATAATCTAAGTACATCAACACGAACTAAACATACCCACAAACAAAACCCTAAAATTCAACCTCCAAATCCAACACCAAATGAATCAACTTGAATATCAAAACAATATATACATTGCACATGTTCTGCATATCAATGCATGCAAAAATGCATATGTCATCTACATAATTGAATATCAATAACACAGTATAGGCTTTCGATGCCCTAAACGAACTAAAAATGCATATCGAACGAAATCGAACAAGACAAACCTTCCGATGCTCTAAATCTAAAGGAAAACTCGAACACAAATGTTCTAATCGACAAAAAATCAAATCAAAGTAAATATATTCACTGATTTATGTCGAAATTCGCGGTTGGAGAACCGAAATTGAATAACACGTTTCAGGAATTGAACCGAAATTGAAGACTTAGTATACTATTGATGGAGACGAAGACGAAAATTAGTGGGGAAGTGATTTTAGGGTTACCTTTAGCCCAACCGAAGATGGCGAGACGACGACGCTTCTACAGTGGAGACGCCAGAAAACGACTGTGAGGGGGGAGATTGGAAACCGACTAACGAGCAAAACGTGAGGGAGGAGACGATGAAGGCAACGATGGAGATCAAAGGAAATGCGAGAGAGAGAGAGAGATACTGAGATAACAGAGCAATAGAACAGAGGAGGGAGTTGAAAATGAAAGTTGAAGCGACTCGGATTACGGAAATCAAATCCCGGAAAGCTCGTAAACGGACGAGATCGGATGTGGGTGAATCTACCCCCTAATTTTGTACCTTCTTAGATTAAATCTCAGTCATCCATCTTAAACTAATCCAATGTTCTATATTTATCCACTCGTTACACTATAAGAGCTTGTTTTAATAGACAAAACTAATCCAATGATCTATATATATATTTATATCTTTTACTTTACCATTCAAAACTATTCTATTTGTAAATAAGTACTTTTTAATCCGTTTAACCTAATGGCCAACTATAGACACGATTGATGGTAATACACTAATACTAAATATCAATATTTGCACAATTACTTTCGATTTGCAACTTATCTTAATTGTCACTTATAGGGTGATGCTAGCACAATTACTTTCGAGTAGCAAAAAAGAAGACCAAAGCAGACAATCATGCTAGACAATGAGCCGACGTGGCACATCAGACGTGTCATCAATGCAAATTAGGCTAACATACTAATGGTGGGACCTATTCGAGCAATGGCGGGACCTACTCCACAAGTTGAGCGGTGTCGCCAAGGGCCGATTACCCTGTGGGCCCTCTAGAAAAGGTAGATCTATCACGTCAGCTTGACCTTTGATCGTTGATTACATTACAGAAGAATATTCACCGAGATCTTGACCGATTAGTATTCTCTTCGTTCTTTAATATAATTTCTGATTTTGTTTTTGATATTATTTACAGTTAAAGAGAATTTTTTTTTTTTAATATATAAGAAAAAACATAGTAATATAGGGTCTTGTTTGATTCGTCTTAATGAGTACTTTGACAATATAAAAAAATATATAATTTTTATTAACATGTAATTAGAGATATTAACGATATAAAATACGCATCGACAAGTGTGCAAAAAGAAACAAGAACTATATTAAGGGACGGAGGGAGTATTTAACAAAGGAAAGATTTTTTTAATGACGAGTAATTCATCTTCTGTGCAATAATTTGTTAGGTAATAGAGTTTATAAATGGTTTTTTATTTATAAGTAGTTAATAAATAGAATTGTGTAAAAAGAAATTTGATAAAAAAATAATTTTTATGATTATGTGTGTATTTTATTAGAAAAGTATGAAAAGTTTTTTAAAAAAAATTATTACACATTTATTAAAATGTATAATTAGGTTTTATAAAGAAAAATGAATTTATAAACAAACCCCATTTTTATCAAACAAAGCCTAAGTTATGGGTTTGTGATATAGTTTGAAAGACCCGTGATTCCGTGAATAAGGTAAACTAATTTGTATCAACAACTCGATTCAATGAAATGAATTATGATCTATGATAGTATATAATTCTATTGATTACTAAATTGAATCTAAGTTTTACAATTTTGATGTATTATATTATATTCAAGCTATTATATTAATTAAACTATAAACAATTTACCCTAGAAAAACTTATGAGACTAATCAATAACCAATTAGAGTGAATATGAGTACTAAACATGAATAGTATTTCTAGGAAATGGTTAAGATTTTGATTTGCAAATTATAACACTGTTTCAAAAATCAAATACTATAGCAAATTATAAAATTCTAAAGGCTTATTTGATAATCATGTGAGTTTTGACTTTCTAATTTACTGCTTATTTCAAAATTAAAAGCATGTTTCTGAGACCGGTCACCCAATCGTCTAAAGTTTCTTATTATATTTTTTTAATGTTCTCTTACTTTCACATAAGATTTAAAAACTCTTCTCAATTTTTTTACACAATCTAAAAACTCATTTATAAATTCTTTTACCATCATACTTACCTTATCTTATGAAACTTTTATCCAAGCTTTTGCTTCTAGTAATAATTAATGAGGGTAAGAGAAACTTGCTCTTTGGGTTTCTTCTTCAAAAGATGACTTTTGATCCAAAATATTGTGTTTCTCTTCTATTTTTCACTTTTTTTCTCATTTTTCTAACTGTTTTTTAAAATCTTTAAGAAATCCAAAATTTATGGGTCGTGAATGTTTTATACTAATTAAATTGAGATAACTAATATGATATGATATGTTTTATACTAATTAAATTAATAATTATATT
Source organism: Rheum nobile (assembly GCA_027886185.1). NCBI lineage: Eukaryota > Viridiplantae > Streptophyta > Magnoliopsida > Caryophyllales > Polygonaceae > Rheum > Rheum nobile. Next base: position 4,440,379 of record WOAB01000109.1, on the reverse strand, counting down.
AAAATAAAAATATTTCAAAACTAAAAGATGAAAACTCACACATTATTGAACTAGCCTTAAACAATTAGCATCTAAGAGATTTTTTTTCAAATCTGATGGTTTAACCTATATCTTCAATCCTCAAGCTATATGTTAAAAAACCAAAATATAAATTATTAACTTGTACACGGTCTAAGAAAACATCCACGAAAGCACATCGACATTCACAGTAAAACTGACGAACCACCTCCAACTTAATTGAATGAATGTATTGTCTGATAATAGTGAGATACTGTGTAATTCATTATGCTTGGACAAGAATCTATGCAATATAATTACACTATCTTTCACATTGTCCTCGTTCTAGTGTACAAATCCTACGATATTATTCAAAAAAATTCTTCTGTTCATATTTCCAGTTTTTCAAACATATATCAGAGTCTCTGGTCATAACTTAAGAATTTTATTTTAAAAATAAAATATATTAGTATCAAATAAATTAAAACTTTTGTTTTCAAAATATGAATTTTCAACCTATGCTTATGTTAGGAAGATCGTTATTACTATGACATACTCAAAATAATTGTAATCAAGCTCGAAACAATATTAATTTACAGATAGATTTTGTTTTGACCAGATATTTTAGTGTACATACACTTTTTAACGTCGTTATACTATTTCATGTCGCAGCCATAACAAAATATAAGTTATAAAAAAATGTCACAGTCTAATATTCCTATAGTAATCCAAATCGCATACTCAAACTAGACTCAAAACCCCCATCTTTACATGTCTACATTGATCACATAAATTGAATTGGTGTACAATATTTATAGTCTATCTTTATCTTCTGACTTAGTATTAGACTCAAAACCCTCATCTTTACATGTCTACATTGATCACATAAATTGAATTGGTGTACAATATTTATAGTCTATCTTTACCTACGCGTTGGAAATGGAGCAAAAGTTGTTGTGCCTGCCGTAGAAATTTATAGTCTATCTTTACCTTCTGGCTTAGTATTATAATTAAATAATTGTTATTTTGTTCATTCAATCACTAAGAACCTTATTTCGACTTCAGTTTTGGATCTTGAGGGTTTTGAATTTGTCATTAAGAATGAATGCTTTTCTATTTTCAAGAATGATATTTTTTATGTCAATGCTCCCATGAGTAATAGACTCTATGTGTTAGACCTCAAGTCTGAGATTTATAACATTAATACTAAGAGGCAAAAGTCGAATGATTTGAGTAAAGCCTATCTATGGCACTGTCGCTTGGGTCACATTAGCTTGAACCGCATGAAGAAACTCCATAAAGATGGAATTCTCAAATCAGTAGATTGTGAATCACTGGAGACATGTGAGTTATGCCTAATGGGCAAGATGACAATGTCACTTTTCACTGGAACATATGAAAGGGCTATTGAGCTATTGACCCTAATACATAATGATGTTTGTGGACCAATGAGCATAGAAGCTAGAGATCGATACTTCATCACATTTACTGACGACTTGAGTAGATATGGGTATATCTACTTAATGACGCACAAATCTGAATCCTTTGAAAAGTTTAAAGAGTTTCAAAATGAAGTAGAAACTCAAACTGGTAAGAAGATAAAGGCACTTCGATCTGATCACGGTGGTGAATATCTAAGCCAGGAGTTCGATCATCATCTAAGAAGTTGTGGGATAATAACACAACTGACTCCACCAGGCACGCCACAACTGAATGGTGTATCTGAAAGAAGAAACAAGACCCTGTTAGACATGGTCCGATCAATGATGAGTTTTGCCCTCACAACCGCTGCGTTCACACTAAACAGGACTTCGTCTAGGACTGTAGACAAGACACTATATGAGATATGGACTGGAAGAGTTTCAAGTCTGTCTTTTTTGAAAATCTAGGGATGTGAAGCTTATGTAAAGCGTTTACTATTAGATAAGCTTGCACCCAAATCAGATAAATGCTTCTTTATAGGGTATCCTAAGGAAATCAAGGGATGCTACTTCTACAATCCCACTGAGCACAAAGTGTTTGTTACAAGGGATAGTGTCTTTTTGGAAAAAGAATTTATTTCCAAGAAGCCAAGTGGGAGAAATGTTCATCTTGAAGAAGTTCAAGATAAGCAACAAACCCAACAACAAGTCGACATGGACGATGCCGACGAGGAGACGCCAGTATCTGGAGGCATAAATTCCTAATGGGAAGTCGTCCAGGTACCGGAACCAATACCTCAAGAACCAGATTCAAATGAGGACCCACAAACAGTTGTGGAAAGTGCTCCAGTTGTCGAACCCACACGTAGATCAAACAGGCCAAGAGAACAACCAAGACGATATGATGATTTCATCCTAACTGCAAGCCTTGATTTTCTGCTTTTAGAAAGCGGAGAACCTACCACCTATAAGCAAGCAGCGACGGGTCCAGACTCCGAGAAATGGCTTAAGGCCATGAAATCTGAAATGGATTCTATGTGTGAGAATCAAGTCTGAGACTTGATAGATTTGCCAGATGGGGTAAAACCCATTGGATGCAAATGGGTTTTCAAACTCAAGACATACAAAGATGAAAATGTATCTGTTTACAAGGCAAGGCTAGTTGCCAAGGGTTTTAAACAGATTCATGGTATTGACTATGACGAAACATTTTCACCGGTCGTAATGATCAGGTCCATCAAGATACTCCTAGCTATTGACGCTTATTATGATTATGAGATTTGACAAACGGATGTCAATACCGCTTTTCTAAATGGATATTTAGAAGAGGATGTGTACATGACACAACCAGAGGGTTTTGGAGATCCAACAGACCCTAGGAAAGTATGCAAGCTTAAGAAGTCCATTTATGGACTTAAGCAAGCATCCAAGAGTTGGAACATTCGATTTGATGAAGCTATAAAAGAGTTTAACTTCATCATATGCGAAGAAGAGCCTTGTGTTTACAAGAAATTTAGTGGGAGCAATGTGGTCTTCTTAGTCCTGTATGTGGATGACATACTGCTCATTGGAAATGACATTCCGATGCTAGAGTCCGTTAAGGGATGGCTGAAGAAATGGTTTTCAATGAAGGACCTAGGAGAAGCGGAGTACATACTGGGTATCAAGATCTACAGAGATAGATCTAAGAGACTGCTTGGATTAAGTCAAAGAACTTATATAGATAAGGTTCTCGACAGTTTCAAAATGCAAGATTCCAAGAAAGGATTTCTATCCATGCAACATGGAATATACCTCAACAAGAAGCAGTGTCCTAAGACACCAGCTGAGCTAGATAAGATAGGCAAGATACCTTATGCTTCTGCTATAGGATCAATCATGTATGCCATGATATGTACACGCCCTGACATTGCATTTGCTTTAAGCATGTGTAGCAGATACCAATCGAATCCCGGAGATGCACATTGGTGTGCAGCCAAGAACATTCTGAAGTACTTGAGAAGAACCAAGGATGACTTCTTGGTATATGGGGGTGATGATGAGTTAGTCGTTCGAGGATATACTGATGCAAGCTTCCAGACAGATCCGAATGACTTTGAGTCCCAGTCAGGATATGTCTTCATCCTAAATGGAGGAGCTGTGAGCTGGAAGAGCTCTAAGTAGGACACAATAGCTGATTCTACGACAGAGGCAGAGTACATCGCCGCTAGTGAAGCGGAGAAAGAGGCTGTCTGGATTAGGCAGTTCATTGATGAGCTCGGCATTGTTCCTAGCATATCAGGGGCAATTGACGTCTATTGTGACAACAACGGCGCCATAGCCCAAGCTAAGGAACCGAGCTCAAGCTCTAAATCCGGACACGTACTACGGAAGTATCACGTCATTCGACACATCGTTGATAGAGGATATGTAAGGATGTGCAAAATGCATACAGATGACAACATTGCAGATCCACTAACCAAGCCTATGCCTAGGCCTAAGCCTAAGCATGAGAGTCACACTAGGGCCAAGGGCCTCAAGCACATTGGAGAACGGCTTTGAAATTACATTGTCTTACATTATGAACCTTGTTTTATGAATGGCAGACACATTTTATGCTTGATTATATGACATACGATTTTCATTCTTATTTAATCATTGCTTGATATTAAATAAAATGTCCAAATAATTTATAATTCTCAAATGGGCTCATCATAAGTGTTTTGGTGAATGAAACCCCATTAAGTGAACTGAAGTTATGAATTATTTAAAGTCCATGGTCTAAGTCATCAACTTGGACATAAATGACTTCATTAAAGACTGTATTATAAGTTGACTGATAGTGCCATGTTTCATGAGCTATAGGGACATAGAGATGTCTAGTCAATTACATAGATATGTATGGATGATACATATAGGACTGACCCACCTTAAGACTCTCCAAAAGGGCTTGAAGAGTTATAAGTCAAACCATGATTGGTAGATTTCTCAGACATGAGTATGATATAGTTTCTCTTGATGATTGGTATGTCTTTGACACTGTTAGACGCTGACCGTAACATGTAGTGATTGGGATTGCCAAAAGTTGAGTGGGAGCTGTAGTCATACAAGACTGGAGAAGTCCTACTCCTTCATGTATATTGTGATGCATGGACAAGAATGGTGTCTCGGCCACTTGAAGAGCGAGAACTGAAAAATGCATGGCCATGCTCGGATGGATTATCTGTAATCATCCGTTATTTGACAGTTCAAACTCAAGAGTTCAAGAAACGTGATAGGCGTTATCGCGACACCTAAACAAGATAAATCCTTAAAAACCTAACTAATGTAGTCTGGTAAGCAAGGGTCGAATCCCACAGAGCATCAAGTTATATATCCTATTTGCACAATCATTCACCAATTGATAACAAAGACAAAGCTTTTTTTTCATGAATCTAACTAAGAAAACGATAAATAAAACATAGAAAACTTGGCAAACAAATATCCACCTTTAGTTTGGTTGATCAATCATTGATTATCCCTAGTTCTCAATCCTCATGAATGTCCTAATCCCTGTTCTAAATTAATTACCAGTCCTACCAGTCCTGATAATCCTAACCATTAAACAATCAAGAAACCATCAAGATAAATCTAACAGCAGCAGTAAGCTCAGGAATAGATAGGCTCATGCAATACTTAACAACCCGTCAGTACTCGACATGTAATCAATTCTCTTCACAATAAACATTCACAACCCGTTCCTGTAAATCGTGTTTGCTACTCTGAATTAGGGATGAACAATATTAATCTCAACAACTTGACCAGATTAGGGGAACTAGCACTATAGATAATACCAATCTCAACTAGTTTGTCACGCTAGGGAAACTAATATTAATAATACTAATCACAACAATTGATGAACTAGATTAACCAATAGAATTCAAAACCCTAATCTTGTAGTATGAATAATACCAATAAAATTAGGTGATCAGGCTAGAGAAATCAATAAAACTCAATAGGATGAAGCACAAGAGAATCATAACATTCAAAGATAAAGAAAGGAATAATCTCAATATCAAATTCAAACGAAGGCTTCAATTGTCTAGCCAAAAACAAAACAAAGAACTAAACTAAGAAAAGGGAAAAGATGAAGAAAGGTAGAACCCAACTTGGAGAACACCCAACTTACCAAACTAATGCTCTAAAGAAATAATATATAGACTTAGCTAAACCTAATTTCCATAAGATAGGAAATAAAATCTAAAAGGAAATAACGAAACAAAAGAAATAAAAGAAAAGGAAATAAAATAAAAGAAATCTTCGGACGAGAGACTCGCGACGCTGATGATGGATTTCCGCGATCGCGGTTGTAGCTTCCGCGATCGCGGAAAATTAAATCCTGAACTTCTTCGCTCTCGACTTTTCCGCGACCACGGCACTTGAACTTTCGCGATCACGGATCTTCGCGTTCTTCACTTCTCGCCTTTTGTTGATTCCCGCGACCGCGGCCATGGCCTCCGCGACCGCGGTTTTGCTCCCGTAGCTCCACTTGGTTCTACTTCTTCGTCTTCTTGGGTGACTTCCTTCTCTCTTCAATATATCTTCATTTAAGCTTCTCCAAACCACCATATCTGCACATCTACTCCTCAACTCCGATCTCGACAAAACGCTCTAAACATCTCTAAATGGTACCAAAAACACTGGTAACAACTCCTAGTTAAACCCTACAAAGTAGCGCTGATCAAAACACATTTGATAAGAGATATTAATGTCATCATATCATCAAATAAGACACTAAGAGACAAAGGGATTTAACATTGCATACTTGTTTTAAGGACAAGTGGGAGATTGAAGGAATTGCGTCCTTTAATCAAATGTGCAATTATCAAACATGGAATAAGACTATTAATGGAGATTTACAATTCGGGTATTTTAGGGATCGTAGTGTTTTGCTAGAAGCCAACTATGATTAATGGGCTTAATCGGGTTAGGCCCATGACTATAATAATCGGGTCTTATGAGGTCACACACATAGAGTTATCGGGCTGGATCAAACTGAACCGGAAGCCCGTGTTGGACATGGAATTTCGGCCCTATGGCTTAAGTTGGGAGAATGACTTTTATTATTAATAGATAAGAGTTATTATTAATAATAACTAGATAAAAGGAAATCCTATTTAGAAGATATAGATACAATATAAAGATATTATATCTATTACCAAAGATTAGATATGATTTTATAAGTAATGGTTACCAACAGGAAAAAACAATCACTCTTCTAATAGATATACACGGCTAGCCACTCTTCCCCGAAGCCAAGCTCGTGTATTTCGTTCTTCGTTCTAGCAGACGAGACCAAAGGTGATCCAGAATCCAGACTTGTGTGGACCAAGTAGAAAAGTCACACTTGGGGCTTTCGATCTCCGCTGAAACTCTGCCAGAACGATTTGATTCGCATCAAAAGGTATGTAACTCTACTTCTACTTGATCCGTATTGATTCATGCATGAGATCCTAATTAGATGCTAGAAAATAGTTTTCTGAAATTTCGCTTATACGCATCTAAATTCCTCCACTAATTAAATTAATAAATATATTAAAATAAAAATATTTCAAAACTAAAAGGTGAAAACTCACACATTATTGAACTAGCCTTAAACAATTAGCCTCTTAAGAGATTTTTTTTTCAAATCTGATGGTTTAACCTATATCTTCAATCCTCAAGCTATATGTTAAAAAACCAAAATGTAAATATAAATTATTAACTTGTACACGGTCTAAGAAAACATCCACGAAAGCACATCGACGTACATTCACAGTAAAACTGACGAACCACCTCCAACTTAAATGAATTGTATTGGCTGGAACAAAGTGAAAATAATAGTGAGATACTGCGTAATTCATTATGCTTGGACAAGAATCTAAGCAATATAATAACACTATCTTTCACATTGTCCTCGTTTTAGTGTACAAATCCTACGATATTATTCAAAAAAATTCTTATGTTTATAATTCCAGTTTTTCAAACATATATCAGAGTCTCTGGTCATAAATTAAGAATTTTATTTTAAAAATAAAATATAATACTATCAAATAAATCAATTTTTTTTTTTCAAAATATGAATTTTCAGCCTGTGCTCTTATGTTAGGAAGATTGGTATTACTATGACATACTCAAAATAATTGTAATAAAGCTCGAAACAACATTAATTTACAGATAGATTTTGTTTAATTTGACCAGATATTTTAGTGTACATACACTTTTTAACGTCGTTATACTGTTTCATGTCGCAGCCATATTAAAATATAATTTATAAAAAAATGTTACAGAGTCTAATATTCTTATAGTAATCCAAATCGCATACTCAAACTAGACTCAAAACCCCCATCTTTACATGTCTAATTGAATTGGTGCATGTACAATATTTACAGCTAGACTAGCACCTTAATGTGAGGTGGCGTGAGATTTGATGCCAATTTGAAAGGATTCCTTTAGTGGGCCCACCCACCTTTCATGGGTCCCTCTGATTTGAATACCTTTTGGTGCCTCTATAAATAGCCTTCCATCGCCAAAGCATCTCCTCATCCATCACACACTCGACACTCTCTCTTCAATTTGCATTCTTTTTTGCTCTCCTTTCCAACTTTCATTTCATCCTTCTTTGCTCTCAAATGGCCACCGTTGAGGTATAAAAAGTAGCTTCATCTTCTACATATACTTCTTATATATGTTTCATTCTTGCTCGCCTTTTTTTTCTTTCTTTGTTCCTAATAGATTAAATAAGCGTTATATCTTTATTCTAAGTTTTTTTTCTCATTATTAATGTTTCTCCATCGTTGCGTTATAGTTTCCTTTTCAATTTAGTTCATTCTTTAAAACCTTTCAAGGACATGTTACAAGATGTATGTACTAAATCAGTCCGATATACAATTGTGGCTTGATGTATGATCTCATTAATTTGTTATATATACTTCAAACACAATACACTCACATAAGATAGATCGGGGATTGTCATGGTCCATTCCATGTACGTCCGTGCGCACATACGCGTATAAGTCAAGCAGATAAGTCGAGTGAGGTTTCATCCTAAAACAATTGTCAATAAAAGGAGTAATTCACTAAACTTATATACTATGTCTTTTATTCTCAAGTTTCCAATGTGGGATGTTATTTCTCACATAAGTTATATCAATCATGGAATAACATATAGTATCAATCATAACAAATTAAGTTGATTGAAGAATAGTATCTTGTGATCTATACATAACAACCAGATTTCTTATGCAGGTTGCACCAACCACCACAACACTCCAAGAGAATGAGAAACTAGAGGTCACCCAGGTTGATGAGGTAGCTGTCGAGCAAGTCGAGGAATCCCCAGCAGCCGTCGAGGAAGCCCTAGTAGCCGTCGAGGAATCCCCTGCAGCAGTCGTCGAGGAATCCCTAGCAGAAACCGAGGTGCAACCCACAACCGAAGTTGAAAGTACTAAGGAAGAGGAGGAGAAGAAGGAAGAAGTTGTGGTTGAGGCGGTAGTGGAAGCAGAGGAGGCACCGACTGCAGTGGAGGCTCCTACCGAGGAGGCGGCTGTAGTGGTGGAGGAGAAGGCAACAGAGGAGGCTCCGGCAGCAGCATCGATCGAAGAGACGACTGCAGTGGTGGAGGAGAAGGCGGAGGAGGTGGCCACAGAAGTGAAGAGCGAGTAAAAAACTAAAAATGGCATAGTAAACAAAGATGATTTTACTCTCTTTGAGCGAGACTGCCATATTATTAGGCTTTGTTGTGCTATTTGCATGTCAAAAGTTGGTCACCTTTTTCTTAAGCTACTTGTCCTTGCTATTAGCTACTACTTTTATTTCAATTTGGTATGCATGATTGTATTTGTACGAGGCTTGATTTTCAAAATCTATTATTTTTTGTTGTTGTGATATTTCCTTGTTTACAAACTCAAGGGTTCTAAAACGCCATATGCGAAATTTAAACATTATAATTATCCTTGTAGAAGCTAGAGAACGAACAAGTACCAATCAAAAAACGATTTCTAGAAGAAAAATATGTATTAAATAAAGCAACAAGCAATTAGCTTGAAGCATGTTATACCAATCAAACAATCGTCATTTGCGCAGAAGCGCAAATTGGGCCTTACTGGGAAAATTCAAGCTCTTGATTCTGCGTTGGGTTGAGGCCCACTTGGCACCTACACTGAAAATTGACCACGTTTTTCACCATAAAAAACGAAAAGGCTATATACACGCAATTTTTTGTCTATATACACGCGAAATTGTGCGCGTAGCTTAGCGGCATGGTTTTATGCGCATAAGTTACGCGTACAGGGGTATAATGTCCATTTTTAAAAAGTCTGGGTAATATTAGTGCGCATAGGTTAAACGCACAAAGTGATCCCTGACAAACCTATGCGCGTAACTTACGTGCATAGCTTTTGTCAGGGATTAGCTGGACCTGATTATTGGGCCTATGACCCATGCGCATAGGTTACGCACATAGGTATTGTGTCGGCCCAATCCTAAAAAACTATGTGCGTAGTATACGCGCATAGTTGTTGGGCCGGCCCAAGCCGCAAATCTATGCGTGTAACTTACGCGCATAGATGTAGGGGTGTTCATCCGGTCCGGTCCGATGGACCGGATTTTTGGGCATATGTGGACCGAAGACCGGACCGGATAGGTCCGGTCCGGTCTTAATCCGGTCCGGTCCGGTCTTGGACCGGATTTAATTTTCAAAAATAAAAAAAATTAAATTCTTATTTAAAATCTATAAAAAAATATCTAAAAAAATATTTATAAAACATATACACTCCTAACTTATTAAATTTAAAAAAATATCTACAAAAAAATACATATAAATCTCTAAAAAAAATATATAAAACATATAAATTACAAATTTTTTTTTTTTTTTTAAATTCCGGTCCGGACCGGATTTTTTCCGGGTTTGGACCGGACCGGAAACCAATTTTGGGGAAATGGTGGACCGGAGACCGGACCAAAATTTTACCGGTCCGGTCCGGTCCGGTCCGAAACTCTGGTCCGGTCCACCCATGAACACCCGTACATAGATGGTGTGCCTAAGTTAAGCGCATGACCAATTTTTATTTTTATTTTGCAAGTTTATCTGGTCCGCCTAAGTTAGGCACATCATACTAAAAAAATGTAATTTTTCCATAATCATGTAGAGAATTTCAATACGAGTCCGTACATATAAAATTCGTGTAAAACGGACATCGTTTACCCCTCCAAAAGCCCAAAAAACGAAGCCTTTCTACCCATTTTTTTTATAATTTGGTGCCCGACATATAGCGCATTGTAGTGAAAATGTTTGGTATTTTCTGCATTTTTCTACTATCATTTTGTATAAAATTTTAATACGAGTTCGTACATATAAAATTCATCCAAAATGGATATCGTTTTCCCCTCCAAAAAACGAGAATAAAAACTTTAGCAACTATAGTATATAAGTAATAAGTTCGTAATACTTAACTATAATGTATAACTATACTTTATAAGTAATAAATTCGTAATACTTAATCATAATGTGTAACTATAGTACATAAGTAATAAGTACGTAATACTTAATTATAATGCATAACTATACTTTATAACTAATATATTTTGTAATACTTAACTATAATGCATAACTATAGTACTTAAGTAATAAGTTCATAATACTTAACTATAATGTTTAACTATAGTATATAAGAAATAAGTTCATAATACTTAACCATAATGTGTAACTATAATATATAATTAATAAGTTCGTAATACTTAACTATAATGCATAGCTATACTGTATAAGTAATAAGTTCATAATATTTAACCATAATATGTAACTATAGTATATAAGTAATAAGTTCATAATACTTGACTATAATACATAACTATAGTATATAAGTAATAAATTTATAAATACTTAATCATAATGTTTAACTATAGTATATAAGTAATAAAGACGTAATACTTAATTATAATGCATAACAATACTTTATAACTAATATATTTTGTAATACTTAACTATAATACATAACTATAGTATATAAGTAATAAGTTCATAATACTTAACCATAATGTGTAACAATAGTATATAAGTAATAAGTTCGTAATACTTAACTATAATGCATAGCTATACTTTATAAGTAATAAGTTCATAATACTTAACTATAATACATAACTATAGTATATAAGTAATAAGTTCATAATACTTAACCATAATTTGTAACTATAGTATATAAGTAATAAGCTCGTAATACTTAACTATAATGCATAACTATACTCTATAAGTAATAAGTTCATAATACTTAACCGTAATGTGTAACTATAGTATATAAGTAATAAGTACGTAATACTTAATTATAATGCATAACTATACTTTATAACTAATATATTTTATAATACTTAACTATAATGCATAACTATAGTATATAAGTAATAAGTTCATAATACTTAACTATAATGTTTAACTATAGTATATAAGAAATAAGTTTATAATACTTAACCATAATGTGTAACTATAGTATATAAGGAATAAGTTCATAATACTTAACCATAATGTGTAACTATAGTATATAAGTAATAAGTACGTAATACTTAATTATAATGCATAACTATACTTTATAACTAATATATTTTGTAATACTTAACTATAATGCATAACTATAGTATATAAGTAATAAGTTCGTAATACCTAACTATAATGCATAGCTATACTTTATAAGTAATAAGTTCATAATACTTAACCATAATGTGTAACTATAGTATATAAGTAATAAGTTCATAATACTTAACTATAATACATAACTATAGTGTATAAGTAATAAGTTCATAATACTTAACCATAATGTGTAACTATAGTATATAAGTAATAAGTTCGTAATACTTAACTATAATGCATAACTATACTTTATAAGTAATAAGTTCATAATACTTAACCATAATGTGTAATTATAGTATATAATATGTAATACTTAATTATAATGCCTAACTATACTTTATAACTAATATATTTTGTAATACTTAACTATAATGCATAACTATAGTATATAAGTAATAAGTTTATAATACTTAACTATAATGTTTAACTATAGTATATAAGAAATAAGTTCATAATACTTAACCATAATGTGTAACTATAGTATATAAGTAATAAGTTCGTAATACTTAACTATAATGCATAGCTATACTTTATAAGTAATAAGTTCGTAATACTTAACTATAATGCATAACTATACTTTATAAGTAATAAGTTAATAATACTTAACCATAATATGTAACTATAGTATATAAGTAATAAGTTCGTAATATTTAACTATAATGCATAGCTATACTTTATAAGTAATAAGTTAATAATACTTTACCATAATATGTAACTATAGTATATAAGTAATAAGTTCATATAACTTAACTATAATACATAACTATAGTATATAAGTAATAAGTTCATAATACTTAACCATAATGTGTAACTATAGTATATAAGTAATAAGTTCGTAATACTTAACTATAATGCATAACTATACTTTATAAGTAATAAGTTCATAATACTTAACCATAATGTGTAATTATAGTATATAATACGTAATACTTAATTATAATGCATAACTATACTTTATAACTAATATATTTTGTAATACTTAACTATAATGCATAACTATAGTATATAAGTAATAAGTTTATAATACTTAACTATAATGTTTAACTATAGTATATAAGAAATAAGTTCATAATACTTAACCATAATGTGTAACTATAGTATATAAGTAATAAGTTCGTAATACTTAACTATAATGCATAGCTATACTTTATAAGTAATAAGTTCGTAATACTTAACTATAATGCATAACTATACTTTATAAGTAATAAGTTAATAATACTTAACCATAATATGTAACTATAGTATATAAGTAATAAGTTCGTAATATTTAACTATAATGCATAGCTATACTTTATAAGTAATAAGTTAATAATACTTTACCATAATATGTAACTATAGTATATAAGTAATAAGTTCATATAACTTAACTATAATACATAACTATACTATATAAGTAATAAGTTCATAATACTTAACCATAATGTGTAACTATAGTATATAAGTAATAAGTACGTAATACTTAATTATAATGCATAACTATACTTAATAACTAATATATTTTGTAATACTTAACTATAATGCATAAATATAGTATATAAGTAATAAGTTCATAATACTTAACTATAATGTTTAACTATAGTATATAAGAAATAAGTTCATAATACTTAACCATAATGTGTAACTATAGTATATAAGTAATAAGTTCATAATACTTAACTATAATACATAGCTATACTTTATAAGTAATAAGTTCAAAATACTTAACCATAATATGTAACTATAGTATATAAGTAATTAGTTCGTAATACTTAACTATAATGCATAGCTATACTTTATAAGTAATAAGTTAATAATACTTAACCATAATATATAACTATAGTATATAAGTAATAAGTTCATAATACTTAACCATAATGTGTAACTATAGTATATAAGTAATAAGTTCGTAAAACTTAACTATAATGCATAACTATACTATATGTATTATAGTTAAGTATTATAAAATATATTACTTATATACTATAGTTTCTAAAGTTTTTATTCTCGTTTTTTGGCTTTTTGGAGGGGAAAACGATATCCGTTTTGGATAAATTTTATATGTACGGACTCGTATTAAATTTTCTACAAAATTATAGTAGAAAAATACAGAAAATACCAAATTTTTTTACTACAATGCGCTATGTGTTGGGCACTAAATTGTAAAAAAAATGGATAGGAAGGCTTCGTTTTTTGGGTTTTTGGAGGGACAAACGATGTCCGTTTTGGATGAATTTTATATGTAAGGACTCGTAATGAAATTATATACATGATTATGGAAAAATAACTATACTTTATGTATTATAGTTTTTACAAAATATATTACTTAAATACTATAGTTTCTAAAGTTTTTATTCTCGTTTTTTTTGGCTTTTTGGAGGAGAAAACGATATCCGTTTTGGATGAATTTTATATGTACGGACTCGTATTAAAATTTTATACAAAATTATAGTAGAAAAATGCAGAAAATACCAAAAAGTTTCACTACAATGCGCTATATGCCGGGCACCAAATTGTAAAAAAAATGGGTAGGAAGGCTTTGTTTTTTAGAGGGGCAAACGATGTTTGTTTTAGACGAATTTTATATGTACGGACTCGTATTGAAATTCTCTACATGATTATGGAAAAAAAGTGCAATTGTTTTTAGTGTGGTGCGCCTAAGTTAGGCGCACCAGATAAACTTGCAAATTTTTTTTAAAAAAAATATTATGGTGGTCATGCGCTTAAGTTAGGCGCACCATGCGCATAAGATACGCGCATGGGGTTGTCAGGATATCACACTTACGCGCACAGGTTTTGTCCAGACATTTCAAAAATGCCAATTATACCCCTGTGCGCGTAACTTATGCACATAACTCTACGCTGCTAAGCTACACGCACAGTTTCACGTGCATAAAGACAAAAAACCGCGTGCATATAGCCATTGCCTAAAAAAAATAGCTCTGATTTTCTACAACATAATATGATACTAAGGGTATGTTTGGATCTCCCAATTTAATGCATTAAAATGTATTATCTTGCATTAAATCATCAATTTATTGCAAGATAATGCATTCTAAACGGAATCAAAACGGACCCTAAGCTTCTTCAACTCGACCCTTACCTTTCTCCTGCAAATCGCCCCTTTGTCAATGAAATACCCCAAAGATGTTAGTAATGGCAAAATGGTAAATAAAATTTTTGGACTTCTTTAAATCAGAAAAAGGGGTAAATAAAAGTGGATCTGAAATTGGGGCATAAATACCCCTTCGGTCTTCTTGTTCAAGAGTGGCCCCTGCCTTCTCGCATCTTCCCTTCGTCTTCAGTTGTTCACCCCCACCGGCGAGCCCGACCAGCCGCTGCATGCCGCCACCCCTTTCCCTGCTGTGAGGAGCCGCGAAGAGCTGTTGCGAGGAGCCGCGAGCTGCTGCTGTGCGAGGAGCCGCGAGCTGCTACTGTGTTCAGTTCATCCATTTCTTCCGCCGGCGAGCTAGACCCAGACCACCGCTGTTGCCATCTCCCTTCCCCGAAGCGAGCCGCGACCAGTCGCAGAAGAGACGCCGTGAGTCGCAGCTGCTGAAGGCCGAGTGCTGCTGCCGTGTTCTGTTGTTGCTGCTGTCGTCTCCGACGACGAGGAGCCACTTTCCGGCAAAGACAGAGTGGTTATCGATGAGGTACTTCAATTGGGTTTGTTTGGGTTCAAAAATTTCTGCTGAAGGTTCACTGATTTCAGTTGAATTTCTGCGTGGACAGATGTGGAAGATGGCAAGGATTACATACAAGCTATGAATTGTTTGACTGATTTCGTTTAAGATCTGTGCAGCAACACTTGTTTTTGAAGCAATTAGGTGGATTGGTGGGGGTTTGTTGAGATTGGGAATTTGAGGTATGAAATTAGGGTTTGAATTTGGGGGTTTGTTCGTAGTGGATTTGTATGAGTAATTAATTCCAGGGATTTGCTCGAATTGATTTCGCAGGTTCGTTCGAGTTGGTTGGAGGTCTCTGAGGTCGTGGTTGTCGAGCTTGAGGCAAGATAAATCTTGCTAACCCTTCGTATATTTTATAAAATTACTTTTGTCCCTATATTGATTCAGTAATTGATTTAGCCTTATCTGAGTAAATTAATTTGGATTATTAGTTGTGAAATTTCTTGGTTGAATGTGTGTTTGTCGACACCTGTGTGTGTTGGCGGTTGTGTGTTGGATTGTGTGCATAATTATTGGTCGTGCATCGGATACCAGTTGTGTGTTTTGTTATTGGTCTTGTTCTGGGTATTGATTGTTTGCTTGGTTGTTGGCAGATATTGGTATGTTCTTGGTTACTGTTTTGTGTAGAATATTGGTTGTTGCTTGATTGTTGGCAGATATTGGTTATGTGCTGGATTATTGGATGTAGAATTACGTGGTTGAATATATATATGTGTGTGTGTGTGAATGTGTGGGTATGTTAGTAATTGTCTCGTGTTGTGTTTGATTAAATGTGATGTGGTAGTTGGTCATAACTAAATGTGGATTGATTGTTGTGGATTGATGGTTATGAATTGATTATTGTGGATTGATTGGATTATTGAATTTAAAGTTGCTTGGTTGATTATATATATGTGTGAATATGTGTTAATCGTTGTCGTGTGCTATTTGATTGAGTGTCAGTGTGGTGGTTGGATTGTCGTTGATTGGGGGTCGAAGGGTCAAGTGATGATAGCCTCACCAAACATCGTAGGGACCGAGTGTCGCCTACGTTGTTAAGGGCCAGTGTTAATTCAGAGTCAAAGGGTCAGGTGATGATAGTCTCACCAAACCGCGTAGGGTGCACGCCTACGTCGTTAAGGGCCAAGGGTTGGATGGTGAAAGTCCCATCCAGAAAGTGTGTGTTGATTGTCTCACCCGGTGATGTGGTGGTGGAGACGGAGGTTGGATTGGAGGTGTTGGTGGTTGTGTGTGTTGGTTATGTGTTGAATATTGGTTGTGTACTTGATTAAGTGGTTGTATTGGTAATTTTGGTTGTGTGCTTGATTATTGGTTTTTGTTGGATGTTGATTGTTTTTAGTGGTGGTTGTGGGTCATTGTTGGCCATTAGTTATGGTTGTGAAATTTCGTGTGTTATATTGTTAATTGTAACTAGTCAAAGTTGTGAATCTCTGTTGATGTGGATGCTGGTATTAGCTAGTTTCGGATAGAAGGGTATGTTGATTGATTATGAAGGTCGGTTGTGTGGATGTTGTGAAGGTTGGTTTCCCATCTTGAGGGTGTGGGCCACATGGTTTGAATTTGAGTGTATGAGTTACAGTCTATGTTAACGAACAGGCGGCACCGGAAGGGTGGCTGGCCTGGATCGTTGTTTTGTTATGTTGGTATTATGTGATGATTGTCTCGTTGATGCTTATGTGTTTGTTAATGTGAAGGTTAATTGGATGTGTTAGTGCAGTAGGGAGTTCAGTATAATTGATTAGTCTTGGTTGTAAGTCAGTAGTAAGATATATGCATATGTTTCATAGGGTTGATGATTGAGGTATTTGTATTGGAGAGAAAGTTGGATTGGGTCATTTTATTCGTTTATGCTTGTGATGATGTTGAGGTTGGATTGAAGAGGTTAGTATAGTATAGTATAGAGTTGGATAAGAATGGGTAATTGATTGGTTATGTGGTAGTGGGTGTTTGTGTTTTGACGTGTGATTGGTCTTGGTTGGTTGATATGATTATGATATAGTTATGATAATATATATATATATATGTATATATATATGTATATATATAATGTGTGGCATGTTGTTATTTGGCATGAGTTGGTTGTTGTGATAATTCTCTGGTGTTAAACTGTTTTGGCTTGAGGAGTTTTGCCAGTCTTTCGTGAGACTGGCCAACTTCGGTTTACGTGCCGCGGTTGGCTGGGGTATCGGGTCCCCCAGTCAATCAGGCTTGCAGGTTTGCAGCAACAAGCGGGTTCTGGATCACAGAGGTGTCTTCACAGTGAAAGATTTAGAATTGCATCAGATTTGAAAATGTTGTATTCGCTTCTGTTGTTTGGATTTAAATTGATGCATTAAACTGGATGACAGGTTTAAGTGTTGTTTCAATCTTGAGCAGGGATTTTAAATGTTTATAATTTCTGTGTATTTGGAAGAGTTTTGGATTTCTTTTCTTTTAAAAACTGCCTTATAGTCTTTCGGGACTATGGCACTGTAGCACCCCTGGCCCAGGGTGTTACAGTCAATCCATCTCACAACAAGATCACTGTGCCCAAAATCAGTTCTTGATAGAGGCGATTTCGATCTCGACCCTCTGGTGTGTTAACACACTACCACGTATAGATCTGTATAAATAAACTCTTTACTCAAAGAAATGGGCTGAAGTCGAGTCGGAGTTCCCTCCATTTTTGGATTAGGAGACGAGGATGGCGGTTGTTGAGTGATCTTCTTGCGTTTTCTATTCTGAAGAACCCAATACGAACAACGACTATGGTGAAAAGCAAAGTAGCCTTTGTTTTGGTGGGGTGAGGTCGGCGACCTGAGTTTATCCCGTTCTCTGCTTGTTGGCTGGTGTCTCTTTCCCTTGCTATAAAATAAGGTTTTATCATTCTGAACTAAACTTTGATTCGTATCTTGAACTGATATTTCTATTAGACTTTGTTATTCTTACTACTGCAACTCTAGAATGAATTCCTACTTGCTCACCCATCTTATTTTTTCTTCTTCTGAAATTCTGAACTGGTTATGACTCTTTCTCTTGCTTGTGATCCCGACATTTCTTTATGAAGTATTTTAATTTATGAATTGACTACAATATTTACTCTGATCTTGTTTGTGTGTGTAATAACCCTCAATTTTAATAGGGGTATTTGAGTAATTTTCAATCTTTTGTTTTATAAGCAAGACGTGTTAGGCACGTTCGGGACCTCTGTAAGAACCATATGAATGTGTGGATACACATTTAATGAAATATATGGGTTTTAATCATTGAAGGGTTGCTAAAATCGGAATTAGCAAGACTCGCGATCAAGGCGCGAGAGGCGCGGGCGCGGCATTGCCCGCGATCACGGCTATGCAGGCGCGGCACTGCCTGCGACCACGATTATGAAACCGCAATCGCGACACCTTCGCTTCGTCTTCTTCCTCGTCTTCTCTGAGACGCCGACGGTTTGGGTGCCGACGTTTCTTCTCCGAGCGGCCGGTGTGGGGAGGGGAATCAGTTGGGTGACCCTCTCATTAAGTGAAGGAGCTCCACCTTACCCTATAAATAGGGGAGAATCCGAGTGTTCTTCATCCTTCATTCTCTTCCTCTCGGTGTTTGGTGTTGTCGCCAAAGTTGTGTCGTCGTCGTTCGTTGTCGAAGTCGGAGTTCCATCAAGGCGAAGCCAGGAATGGTGGTGGTGCGCGCTTGTCCAAGGAGCAAGGTCCGAGCCTCGTCTTCCCTCGGTATGGCTCTGTTGTGTTCGTTTAAGTTTGTCATAGACAATGGATCCCGCGACCGCGGCATAAATACCGCGATCGCAGCTGGGCAAAGGCCCGTGATCTCAGCTAGGCATGGAACCGCGATCGCGGTTATGAACCGCGGGCCCCGGTTTTGCCCAGCAAAGCCGCGATCGCGGCTATGCAAACCGCGATCGCGGCACTGCTTTTTTCCTTCATTTTGTTTCGTCTTTTCGTACCGTAACTAATTAGGGTTTCTTGTCTTAAAACTCATCTCGTATGCGTCGTCGGGTTGGATTATGCTCGTATCCATGGCCGGTTGTGCGAATTGGGATCCGACCCTACGGAATTACGATAAAAATTCAACGGGAATTTTAGTAGCCAGCCGTGCACAAGTTCAAGTTCCCGGATCTCGAAACCCGACTCTTCGTTCGTCTAGACTAAGGCAAGTGGTGGTTCGCTCTTGTTGGTTTATTCCTTATTTTTTGATTATCAATTACTTAATTGTTTAATTAAGTTGGAATAAAATGGTTGATTGTGTTTGGGAACCTAAACGGTAAAATGTTGTGTTAAAAATATGAATTTATAATAGGTTGTATATATTGCTAGAAACAACGCTATTATATATTATTCTATATGATATTACCGTAAAGTGATAAATGGATTTTGTTGTGGATTTAAATGTGGACTTACATGCTTAGTTAGCACGAGTATTCATAGGAACGCTATGTACCTTGCGAGGTCTAGTCGTTTCTTTATAACAAGTATTAGGAGGTTTTTTCCCTAGTACTCCTGGTCATGACCATACCCTTATTCGGATATAAGTGGTAGGTGCACTTAGCTAGTGCCAATATTCGGGATTCATCCCAAAGGTATCTCTCGTATCGAGATGATGTGGATTAAAAGCCTTAACGTGAATGTACGTTTTTGAAAGTAAATAAGATAAGTGCTTTTACGCACTTAATTAATATACCCTCGGGCGAGAAGTACAACGTGGAACCCGCCCGGACTCTTGTTAGAGTAGGTCCTCTTTCCAATATGGATTCACAGTATGCGGTGAGGTTGGTCGTGGACCCAAATAATCAAGATCGTTTTTATAAACTTGTGTGAAAACTTAACGTTCCCAAACAATTACATATGTTTCCCTAAGGACTCAATTTTTATGGAGTCTTCTTCTATCATTTCGTGAAAGTTCCGGGTTATGTATTATTCCTTCGGTTATTATTCGAGGGACAATGATAGTAAACGATTACGATCACTAGAACCATTCTGCTTGTACCCTTGCATAGTCTTTCATTAGACTAACCAACCGGATTTTTATTCCTTGCATGGTTGGCTGGTGTCATCCGTCCTATACGTCACATCAGTGGTTGGTCCCCGACGAGTTGAAGTAACCAATCGAAGAGAAGACTTGCAGTTGAAGTTTGCGTTTTAAGAAGTAATATTTCTAAGGCGTGTATGTTTAATTTGAAATAAATGTAATACATAGTCATGTAATTAGGACTACTTTAAAGAGTCTTCCGTTGTAATTTAAAAGTCTTCTGCTCCCACTATACTTTGTTGTAAAGCCGTCCTTCTCATTTTACGAGAGGAATCTTAATAAAAGATTGAGTTGTATTCATTTAAAATGTCTTCCGCTGATTATTCTTTCATTATTTAATATTCATGTATTTATTTAAGCTTAATTGTTCCGATTAAAGCCTAGGGTGACTTTGGACATTAACGTCTGAGATCACTGGCGTGTGGCACTATCGACATAAGTCGGGGGTGTTACAATTATGGTATAAGAGCAATGGTTTTAAAATTTCTGGCCTATTGTTAGGTTTGAGAATTTTTGAAATTATTTTTTGAAACTATTTTCAAACTATTTTATTCTGGGAATTTCGAGAGTTTAAATGTTAGTATTAAATTTAAAGTTGTATGATTTCTTAGAATTTAATTTAAATTAATGGTTTAACTATTAGAACTCTAATAATTATTTATAGTTGTTTTATAAATGGTGTGTTATAAACGATCAAATTTAAGTTTATGGTTATAACCTTAAAAGTGTGATTTTTGGTCTTGGTAAGGGTTTTTAAGTGATAACAATGTCATTAGTTGAAGAAACTAACTTTATAAATAATTATTTTATTAAATTAAATATATAAGGTTTAAAAGTATAAAGTATAAAGTTTGAAAGCATAGGGTTTAAGTGGTTTTCAAACTTCTGCAAGCTTCGGTTTTGTTACTTATTCCTTAGATCCATTCTTAAGGATATCGTCCTTTCTTAGGTTTAATGTCATTTAAAGGTTGACATTTCTCCTAATTGATCCATCCTCAAGTAAGAGAAGAAGATCGTTTTATGGTTAATGGTGGAGGGTCAGTCAAACTAATATAAGTTATTGGTTTGGACCCTTATAATTCGTATCATAACGTAATTGATTAAGTATCATGTACAAGTTTGAAAAGTTCTAAACTGACGTTATGGTTCATCAACAGATGGTGAACACCCGATCCACCAACCAAGCAGCTAATAAAGGTCCTAACAATGGTTCCCGGATTCAGCTGAGGAGTGCTACTCAGCAAGGGAAAGACGCGAGATTTGGCTCGCGTAATAATGACCCGACCCTACGACAAGGTGTTCATCAGGGACAAGTGGACCCCTAAGCTACGAGGGAAGTTCTACATCCTGCCCCGATCATGTTGGATGCGACGGTCATTGGGTAAATAGTGAGGCAGGTGGTCGAGGTATTGACGACCCAAGGGATACCGCAAGCTCAAGCAACTCCTAATCCTCAAGTTGCAACTAATATGGAGGGACGTGAAGGTCCTACACATCTGGTGGTTCCCTAGAGAAACGATGGAAATTACAACCGGGCATTGAAGACGATCAATTCGATGCGCCCAGATAGCTACGATGGGACCGGGGAACCAGTCAAGGTTGCCTATTGGTTTTCCCATATGGAGCGACCTATTGAGTCTTCGGGTCAGGGGCAACGCCTCTTCATGATGCGTCAATCCAATGAGAATGAAACCCTGTACGAGTAGTGGTATTTTGTAAAGTTTTTTTTTTAGAATAAGGAGCGATGACTTGTGTCGATAGTCTCCATAGTTTAGTGATCTGTCTGTTCGACATTTTGTCAATTGTTTTATGTAATGTTTTGAATAATAAAGAAGTGTTTCCTTGTTTCGTAAATTACTAAATTCGTTACTATTGCAAGTTGTTCGTTCATACGAGAATTCTTGAGTGCCAAAAGTAGTACATGTCATGTGTTGATAAAGACTGTCTGGGCTCATAAAGGATAGTGTTGGGTTGGGACATCTGTGATTGTTCCCTACCTTGTTAGCGCTAGTTTTGAGGTCAAAACTATTCATAAGAACCCCTCTATGTTCTTGAAATAATGTCAAGTTGGGCATTGACATTATTTGTTCCCTTTGCTCGAATTCATGAGCATTGTCTCGATAGGTTAATGTTGTAAGGATTCCTTGCTATAAGGATTTGGTGTGTGTAATAATGCTCTATGGAGTTTGAGGTTATTCCTCATGTGCATACCCTGAGCATTAGATGGGGTGAGTTGTATAAATTATATATTTAAGTGAATAAATGTATAAGAGAGATATTTCATAACAAGTTTATTTTCTCTAAAATGATCGCACTCTAATACGATCATGAATAAACTTTAGAACCCAAGAGTTATGGTTATGGGGTTTATAAGTGAGTGTGCCCATTGTAGGACCAGTGGTTAAAGCTTTTGGAAAAGTTAAGTGTGCGAAATCATAAGTATTATTTTGGAAGACCTATTTGAGGTTTCGTTATGAGGTTTTCTTAAGGAAATGATATAATGATATGAGGAGTATTAAGACGATTATGTCTTGGGTAAATATTAGATTCCAGCAAAGCATAAGGTTTGCTTAATTTGGGATGATGAAATTGTGTGAGGACAATTAATTAAGTGTTTAAGGATTTATGGGTGAATAACAAACTCAGTCGGTAAAAGTTTGTTTTGATTTTTGGACCAACAATACGGGGATAATGTAAGTGTATGGATTTTATCAAATGGACTTGGTGAAAAAGTGACCTATGTCTATTAAGGTGATCTTATGATACATGTTGGATAAATAAGGTGATTGATTATAATCGTGTTAGACGGATTAATAAAATCATGTTTGAGGAAAACATGAATAAAATTTGGTGTGATTAATTGAGGAAAATTTAGAGATTCTAAAGGTCTTATGTTAGAGCTTGATTAATGGAAAGATTTTGTGTTAAGAGATGGCATATGGGCCAAATTTAATTAAGGTAAATAATGGAATAGATGAGATGCATATGTAAGGAGTAAGACGATATGACAATTGGGGGTACTAAGTTAGGTTATAAGGATATAATGTATAGACTTTGGGAGTCATTTATAAAGAGGAAAGTTGAAAGAAAAAAGGTGTGTTCTCAAGCTTAAAGTGTATTAAGATCGCATGATGATTTTGGAGACTATGATTCTAAGGTAATCATGACCTTGAGAGTATATTAAGAGTTGGCACATGAGATAATATATGGAAACGACACATATGAGGGATGTCATGGTTGAGGAAACAGATCGACTTCCCAATGATTAATTTTGAGTACGAAATAATTGAGGATACTAAACTCAAGTAGATAGGTTAATGTGGAAATCGATTCCTCTAACTTGGCAGTGTTAGTTTCGGGGTCGAAACTATTTTTAAGGGGGTAGATAATGTAATAACCCTCAATTTTAGTAGGGGTATTTGTGTAATTTTCAAACTTTCATTTTGTAAGCAAGACGTGTTAGGCACGTTCAGGACCTCTGTAAGAACCATATGAATGTGTGGATACACATTTAATGAAATATATGAGTTTTAATCATTGGAGGGTTGCTAAAATCGGAATTAGCAAGACCCGCGATCAAGGCGCGAGAGCCGCGGGCGCGACATTACCAGCGAGAGTCGCAAGTGCGGCATTGCCCGCGAGAACCGCGGGCGCGGCATTGCCCGGCTATGCAGCCGCGGGCGCGGCACTGCCCGCGATCGCGGCTATGCAGCCGCGGGCGCGGCACTGCCCGCGATCGCGGCTATGCAGCCGCGGGCGCGGCACTGCCCGCGATCGCGGCTATGCAGCCGCGGGCGCGGCACTGCCCGCGATCGCGGCTATGCAGCCGCGGGCGCGGCACTGCCCGCGATCGCGGCTATGCAGCCGCGGGCGCGGCACTGCCCGCGATCGCGGCTATGCAGCCGCGGGCGCGGCACTGCCCGCGATCGCGGCTATGCAGCCGCGGGCACGGCACTGCCCGCGATCGCGGCTATGCAGCCGCGGGCGCGGCACTGCCCGCGATCGCGGCTATGCAGCAGCGGGCGCGGTACTGCCCGCACCTTCGCTTCGTCTTCTTCCTCGTCTTCTCTGAGACACCGACGGTTTGGGTACCGGCGTTTCTTCTCCGAGTGGTCGGTGTGGGGATAGGAGTCGGTTGGGTGACCCTATCATTAAGTGAAGGAGCTCCACCTTACCCTATAAATAGGGGCGAATCCGAGTGTTCTTCATCCTTCATTCTCTTCCTCTCAGTGTTTGGTGTTGTCGCCGGAGTTGTGTCATTGTCGTTCATTGTCAGAGTCGGAGTTCCATCAAGGCGAAGCCAGGAGTGGTGGTGGTGCGCGCTTGCCCAAGGAGCAAGGTCCGAGCCTCGTCTTCCCTCGGTATGGCTCTGTTGTGTTCGTTTAAGTTTGTCGTCGACAATGGATCTCGTGACCGCGGCATAAATACCGCGATCGCGGCTGGGCAGAGGCCCGCGATCTCGGCTAGGCATGGAACCGCGATCACAGTTATGAAACAGCGGGCGCGGTTTTGCCCAGCAAAGCCGCGATCGCGGTACTGCTTTTTTCTTTCGTTTTGTTTCGTCTTTTCGTACCGTAACTAATTAGGGTTTCTTGTCTTAAAACTCGTCTCGTATGGGTCGTCGGGTTGGATTGTGCTCGTATCCATGGCCGGTTGTGCGAATTGGGATCCGACCCTACGGAATGACGATAAAATTCAACGGGAATTTTAGTAGGCAGCCGTGCACAAGTTCAAGTTCTCGGATCGCAAAACCCGACTCTTCGTTCGTCTAGACTAAGGCAAGTGGCGGTTCGCTCTTGTTGGTTTATTCCATATTTTTTGATTATCAATTACTTAATTGTTTAATTAAGTTGGAATAAAATGGTTGATTGTGTTTGGGAACCTAAACGATAAAATGTTGTGTTAAAAATATGAATTTATAATAGGCTGTATATATTGCTAGAAACAACGCCATTATATATTATTCTATATGATATTACCGTAAAGTGATAAATGGATTTTGGTGTGGATTTATATGTGGAATTACATGCTTAGTTAGCACGAGTATTCGTAGGAACACTATGTACCTTGCGAGGTCTAGTCGTTTCTTTATAACAAGTATTAGGAGGTTTTTGCCCTAGTACTCATGGTCATGACCGTACTCTTATTCGAATATAAGTGGTAGGTGCACTTAGCTAGTGCCAATATTCGGGATTCATCCCAAATGTATCTCTCGTATCGAGATGATGTAGATTAAAAGCCTTAACGTGAATGTACGTTTTTGAAAGTAAATAAGATAAGTGCTTTTACGCACATAATTAATATACCCTCGGGCGAGAAGTACAATGTGGAACCCGCCCGGACTCTTGTTAGAGTAGGTCCTCTTTCCAATCTGGATTCGTAGTACGCGGTGAGGTTGGTCGTGGACCCAAATAATCAAGGTCTTTTTTATAAACTTGTGTGAAAACTTAACGTTCCCAAACAATTACATACGTTTCCCTAAAGACTCAATTTTTTTGGAGTTTTCTTTTCGATGCATATCTTCTTCTATTATTTCGTGAAAGTTCCGGGTTATGTATCGTTCCTTCGGTTATTATACGAGGGACAATGATAGTAAACGGTTACGATCACTAGAACCATTCTGTTTGTACCCTTGCATAGTCTTTCATTAGACTAACCAACCGGATTTTTATTCCTTGCATGGTTGGCTGGTGTCATCCGTCCTATACGACACATCAGTGGTTGGTCCCCGGCGATTTGAAGTAACCAATCGAAGAGAAGACTTGCAGTTGAGGTTTGTGTTTTAAGAAGTAATATTTCTAAGGCGTGTATGTTTAATTTGAAATAAATGTAATACATAGTCATGTAATTAGGACTACTTTAAAGAGTCTTCCGCTGTAATTTAAAAGTCTTCTGCTATCACTATACTTTGTTGTAAAGCCGTCCTTCTCATTTTACAAGAGAAATCTTAATAAAAGATTGAGTTGTATTCATTTAAAATGTCTTCCGCTGATTTGATAAGAGGAGATGGTGTAAGTTGGCAAACTACATATATTTAAATAGATCTTCAATTCCGGAAAAAAATAATTAGTGAAAAAAACTGTGTACAAGAAGGATAGAATAACAACACTTTAGAGAAGAAGAAGATACACAATAAAGAATAAAGAAAAAAGGAGGAAGTTTAATGTTTTTTTTTTCAAACTCTAATTTGATTATAAAACCATTTTAACACGAGACACATGGCTTAATATTATTGGTGGCATATGATTGGTTGTATTATTTGCTGCATATGATACGGAATGTCAAAAAGCCTCATTTTTAATTTGAACTTGGTTTGATATTTGTATTTATAAAGACATTTTTAAATATAATATACTTTTTATTATGAAACATATCATCTAAAAATATAAAAGTTAAATAATACTGAAAAATGAGAAAAAAGTATTTGTTTTGAAAAAGTCTATAAAGATTTTAACAACAAACCCTATGTTGTCAATCAGTTTGGGACTTCATTGACTTGCTCATATAAGAAGATTAAAAGACCGATGTTTGTAAGCCAAGGACATTTTCAAACCCAGTGAAACCACCATATCGTATGGTGTAATAGTACAATTACATAAATTAGGTATCGTAGATGGAATTTCCTCGAACCTGATACCTAGGTGTAATTTTCAAAAAAGTTTACGCATTTACCCTCGTTTCCTTCATCACCTAAAGAGACTGCTCTCGCGCTGCTGTCCGTTGGGCACTGTTACCGTCGGCGTCATTTGTAGCTGTCTCCGAGCTTTCCGGGATGGCGTTTCGTCTCCGAATATAACATCCTTTACCCTAATTTCAAAACAAGGTAATTCTCCCTCAACTTCAATTCTTCCATCTAACTTCTCTTTTCGTCTCCTTTTCTTAACCGAATCATCCTATGTATGTTCAACACCATCGTTCGCTGCCGGTAGTTGTTTTTTCCTTACATTCTTCATGCTAATTGTTGGAGCTGGGCTCAAGGCCCACTAAAGGTTTTGGTCCAATACTCTTTCACAAAAGAAAAATAAAAGAAAGGCTGTAAAAAAGGGACTAGGGGCTCGACTGGAAAGGGGACAAGACTTCATCAGAGGGGGGAGAGAGAAAAGCTCTCCGAAATTCCATGGGGAAAATACGGCCCCGGCAATTGGAGGGCAGCCATGGGAGAAGGTCACAGGGGGCTGCGATTTGTGCTCTCTGAAGCTCGACCATGATCGATCTGGAAAGCAAGGCAGTAGATGAGCACGATGGATTCTCGAGAGCTCTCTGGGTGGCTCTAATGGAGGAGCATCGGGGAGATGGCTCAAGGAGTCGCTCAAGCTAGCTGAAGCTCGCTTCCGCCGCCACACCTTCGTTCCGGGAAGCCTTCATCTCCTCCGCCGTGCCGGATCGGGGAAAGAGGAACTTTCAGTGGTGTTTCTGGGCAGCCCCGACGTCGGAGACGACAATTGCGCTGGCCGATCTTCATCCCTCCCCGGCGTTCCTCATGTCGCCACCGACGACCTCGTTCGCGAGGTAAATCTTTCTAGACCTGACGACTTACGCTCGAATCCGCCATTTTGCTCTTCATTTAAGTTGTGCCATTCATGCTCTGGCTGATTCAGTGACAGCTTGATTTGGTAGTAATGTTCCTCTGCGATGCAATACTTGATGTGCAATATGTTCGTGTGCATTTTCTGTCTTGGCAAGATTAAACTCTAATTAATTAGCAAGAAGCACGGGAATAGTCCTAAGCTAATACCAAGCACTAATTAATTGGCTAGAAATAGAGGAGTGGGACTAAGCTAGTACGAAGCTATAATTAATTAGCCATAGATGAAGGAACTTGTTAGAATGCAACTAGCATGTTAATATAAAATAGCACTTGATAATTAATAGATCCAGAGACTTAGACTTGGACAATATTACTATAACTTGGCGGCGTCGACCTAGTTCGGATTACAGCTGCACCTAGACGAGTCACGGGAGGCTAGTGCTTTTAGTACTTTGCTTGATATACGAGGTGATTATATAGCCATCTTTTGGGATCATCTATACATGCTCGATGTCTTGTTTGAATGCCAGAAAGTGTATATTAGCTCATTACTGTGCTTTTGGTGGGATAATTACCACTGAAAAGCCCAATGCCCGACGAGTGAAATAAAGAGTGAGTATACTCGGTCAAGGTAATTCGACGGGCTAGTCGACCTCTCACCCTTAACCTCTCTCTCTCTATATATATATATATATGCCCTTCGTATAGAAACTAACTTGAGCGTCGGAGAGCCCGCCCCGGGGAAAGCCATCTCCGGGGTGTTTTTCAGGTGAATCTCGCGTATGAGAAAGTTGCTGGAGCTCAAGAACAACTACATGCAATCTGGAGAGGTGTGAAGAAATATATCAACATCAGAACTGAACCGTGAAGTCGGAGATCCCACCCTACGCGAAGCGAGTGGCCAGGAAGTTGATGAGGACGTCCCCTAAACAAACAAATCCTCAACAAAACCGGGTCGAAGGTGTGTTGACCCTCGACATCTTCATGAAGGGTTGAACCGGGTTTCAACATTGGCGCCGACCGTGGGGATGTCCTCACGCACTAGGAATGCTCGTCATGACGAAATGCCCGCTCTACGAAGAACCTTCGGCAACCGAGCTCCACTACACTCCACTTCGGCTTCGGTTAGCCTTCACTCATCTCTACTTATACTTCGCGTAGCTCTCACTACTTTATCCTTGTTTTCACGTAGGCTTTACGACCTCTTACAACGGCTGGGGCTCGTATGTCCCTCAAGCCGACGCAATCTACAACATCACTCCGCTCGTCACCACTCATGCCTTTTACAAGGATGTAAGAAGAAAAGCAATATGAGGTCGAAAAGGAAGAGACACTGCACTTTAAAGCGAATGGAGCAACATCGTAAGAAAAGCTAGCGAGACCTCCTCCGCGAAGGCCTCTCCGGCCTTTGCCCTTGACTTTCCCATTCTTCGCTTGGCCTTTCCCGACCTTCGCGAAAAACTCTTGGCATGTGCTCTTCGCTCCCCAGCTTGAGCCTATGGCCCCCACGAAGACACCCCCTCGAGAAGGTCCCCTTTCGCGGAGGTCTCCCCTTCACGAAAGCCTTCGCTTCATAGCCTTCACAAAGGCCTCCCTTCACGTGTGGCTTCCCAGCCACACGCCCTCCACGGGCTTAAACAAAGCAAATTACAAATGCGATACGATAAGGGCAATACATAACAACAAGTTACACAACGTAAAGCACCCCCAGAAATACGCGCGTGAATCACTAAAAATTATAAACCGCAATACGAAAGACAAATAAAAATCCTAAGCTATTTTCTTATGTGCATGTGCAAGTAAAAAGCAAGTATACACAAGAAAAAACAAGTATGTGCAAATACAAGCGAATTTGAGCAAGTAAAAGCAACACCAGACGACACTGGCTTGGCAAGGATTAGCCAGTGCGCGTAGCAACACCCAAACGGTATTGGCCGAGAGTTGGCGATACGCATAGCAACACCCAAACGGTATCGGCCGAGAGTTGGCGATACGCATAGCAACACCCAAACGGTATCGGCCGAGAGTTGGCGATACGCGTAGCAACACCCAAACGGTATCGGCCGAGAGTCGGCGATACGCGTAGCAACACCCAAACGGTATCGGCCGAGAGTCGGCGATACGCGTAGCAACACCCAAACGGTATCGGCCGAGAGTCGACGATACGCATAGCAACACCCAAACAGTATCGGCCGAGAGTCGGCGATACGCGTAGCAACACCCAAACGGTATCGGCCGAGAGTCGGCGATACGCGTAGCAACACCCAAACGGTATCGGCCGAGAGTCGGCGATACGCATAGCAACACCCAAACGGTATCGGCCGAGAGTCGGCGATACCCGTAGCAACACCCAAACGGTATCGGCCGAGAGTCGGCGATACGCGTAGCAACACCCAAACGGTATCGGCCGAGAGTCGGCGATACGCGTAGCAACACCCAAACGGTATCGGCCGAGAGTCGGCGATACGCGTAGCAACACCCAAACGGTATCGGCCGAGAGTCGGCGATACACATAGCAACACCCAAACGGTATCGGCCGAGAGTCGGCGATACGCGTAGCAACACCCAAACGGTATCGGCCGAGAGTCGGCGATACGCATAGCAACACCCAAACGGTATCGGCCGAGAGTCGGCGATACGCATAGCAACACCCAAACGGTATCGGCCGAGAGTCGGCGATACGCGTAGCAACACCCAAACGGTATCGGCCGAGAGTCGGCGATACGCATAGCAACACCCAAACGGTATCGGCCGAGAGTCGGCGATACGCGTAGCAACACCCAAACGGTATCGGCCGAGAGTTGGCGATACGCGTAGCAACACCCAAACGGTATCGGCCGAGAGTCGGCGATACGCGTAGCAATACTAGACGACACTGGGCCTGGCAAGCATCGGCCAGTGCGCGTAGCAACACCAGCAATATGCGCGAGTTAAAGCAATTGTTAAGAGCAAACGTCAAAAGCAATAACCAAAGGCAATACACGTGTAAAACCAATAACCGTCAAACAATATTGTATAAGCAAATCGCGAAAAGCAACACCCTTGGGAAGCAATATGCGCGAGAAAAAGAAATGCAGGTGTTAAAGCAATTCGTACTCGAGAAAAAGTCAACAAATTAAAAGGGCAACTATCGCCTGCAAGAACCTAAGTGGCGATGGGGTACGCCTTCGCGAGAATACAGCGAGAGTTGTAGATACATTGTTTTGCCCGATGCAAAGCTTCATTGCATTTACCATGCTTGCATTCTTTGCGCATGTCCGAAACATACAAGGTGGCCCCAAGGGCAGGCACCATGGTGGATACTAAAAACAGTGAGCTAATCCCTCTCACAACCCCTTCTTTAGTCCCTCCTCCAGTTCGCAAACTGGTAGGAGGGATGGGGGGAGAGAAGGGGGTTGTACATGAACAAAGTCAAAAATGTACGGTCTGTCCGAGTAATTAACATGATAAGCAAGCCAAAGTTAATCAAGACATGCCCAAAAAACAGCGCGCACGGCATAGTCAGCCTCGCGAGTGAGCTACGTGAAGAGTTACATGCACACATAATTCATATGCTAAATGCAGCTAGCAATATGTGCGAAACGAGTAAGGGAAACTTAAAGCAGAATGTTAAAATCCATTGGACCAAACATCGTTATCCATCAAAGAACCTTGCTCAATAGCAACCACATTATGAAAGCATGAAAATGGTAACCCAAGGTGGCGAGTCCTCCTCAGAAAGGTTTTTCCCACTGCAGCGAGGGGCACGATCGTGCCTGGCCTTGTAATGATTCTCCGGGAGAACGAGACGTCTACTAGGGACGCGACTGTGCTCTCTAGAAGACGATACTCTGGTCTTGTAGTTCATGTTCCATTCATGAACTACAAAATTAAAACAATGTGAAAGAGCAAGTACAAACGCAATGCAATAAAGTAATACAAGAAAAATAATATGATAAAGCAAGTTAAACGACGATGCGAGAAATCTAATGAAGTCGCCTTCACGAAGGCCTTACTGACCCTTGTGTGGCACTCATGGCCCATACTCATAGCTCCCCGGTTTGTGCCTATGCCCCTTCACGAAGGCAATGCTTCACGTAAGCCATCCTCCGCGAAGGCCCATTATCCACGAAAAATTCATCCTTCTCGAAAGCTCCCTTTCGCGAAGATCTTCACTTCTAGGCCTTCACAAAGGTTTCCCTTCACTCATAACTACCCAACCATGCACCCTCCATGGACTTATAGAAAGCAAGTAAAGAGGAAATACAAGAAGACAAAGAGTGAAAAAGCAAGCTGAGCAACACGACAAGTTAGTGAAATCACTCCCTTATACCCTCTATGAGATCACTCTCTCCGACGCTTGGCGGGTCCTGTGTGCACAAACTCATCCCCCCTTCACGAGTCTCTTTTCTATAACGCACACGCAGGTGTTTCCCTATGCACAAGACTATAGGCCCTCAATGGGAAACTCGCATTTTTCTTCAGATACAAGGTTCATGCTTACACTACGGACAAGAAAGTGATAGAGCAAGAATAAAACAAGTACGAGTAAACGATTAAAAGCAGAACGCAAGGCACACCAAGAAGCAACCTAACTAGAGTGGAGCCATGCCCCTCGAAAAGCAATGTCTCGGGGCTTTGCGCCCAC
The DNA here is from genome assembly GCA_027886185.1 of Rheum nobile. Lineage (NCBI taxonomy): Eukaryota > Viridiplantae > Streptophyta > Magnoliopsida > Caryophyllales > Polygonaceae > Rheum > Rheum nobile. The sequence continues at coordinate 4,407,507 of WOAB01000109.1, read as the reverse complement.
TCGACGAGTTCCCTCGCGAACTCTAAAAGCAATGTCTCGGGGCTTCGCGCCCACTCGACGAGTTCCCTCGCGAACTCTAAAGTCTTCTCCTAGACTACAAAACAGTATTGATGCTCCTCCCCTAAGAAACCCATTTCGCAGCCTGCACAAACGAAACACTGGGGCTCCATCCCATTAGGAAAGCCTTGGCTACAAGCAGAGTAAAAAGCCCTGAAGCTCTAAATCCGACGAAATACATTAGGACTCCGCCCTCATCATCTTGCCCCTTCGCAAAGAAACCATACACCAGTATTCAAGCTTTCGTCGTGCTACGCGTAGCGAAAGGCTTGAGGGGCTGTGTTGGAGCTGGGCTCAAGGCCCACTAAAGGTTTTGGCCCAATACTCTTTCACAAAGGAAAAATAAAAGAAAGACTGCAAAAAGGGGACTAGGGGCTCGACTGGAAAGGGGGCAAGACTTCAGTAGAGGGGGGAGAGAGAAAAGCTCTCTGAAATTCCATGGGGAAAATACGGCCCCGGCAATTGGAGGGCAGCCATGGGAGAAGGTCACATGGGGCTGCGATTTGTGCTCTCTGAAGCTCGACCATGATCGATCTGGAAAGCAAGGCAGTAGATGAGCACGATGGGTTCTCGAGAGCTCTCTGGGTGGCTCTAATGGAGGAGCACCGGGGAGATGGCTCAAGGAGTCGCTCATGCTAGCTGAAGCTCGCTTCCGCCACCACACCTTCGTTCCGGGAAGCCTTCATCTCCTCCGCCGTGCCAGATTGGGGAAAGAGGAACTTTCAGTGGTGTTTCTGGGCAGCCCCGACGTCGGAGATGACAACTGCGCTGACCGATCTTCATCCCTCCCCGACGTTCCTCATGTCGCCACCGACGACCTCGTTCGCGAGGTAAATCTTTCTAGACCTGACGACTTACGCTCGAATCCGCCATTTTGCTCTTCATTTAAGTTGTGCCATTCATGCTCTGGCTGGTTCAGTGACAGCTTGATTTGGTAGTAATGTTCCCCTGCGATGCAATACTTGATGTGCAATATGTTCGTGTGCATTTTCTGTCTTGGCAAGATTAAACTCTAATTAATTAGCAAGAAGCACGAGAATAGTCCTAAGCTAATACCAAGCACTAATTAATTGGCTAGAAATAGAGGAGTGGGACTAAGCTAGTACGAAACTATAATTAATTAGCCATAGATGAAGGAACTTGTTAGAATGCAACTAGCATGTTAATATAAAATAGCACTTGATAATTAATAGATCCAGAGACTTAGACTTGGACAATATTACTATAACTTGGCGTCGTCGACCTAGTTCGGATTACAGCTGCACCTAGACGAGTCACGGGAGGCTAGTGCTTTTAGTACTTTGCTTGATATACGAGGTGATTATATAGCCAGCTTTTGGGATCATCTATACATGCTCGATGTCTTGTTTGAATGCCAGAAAGTGTATATTAGCTCATTACTGTGCTTTTGGTGGGATAATTACCACTGAAAAGCCCAATGCCCGACTAGTGAAATAAAGAGTGAGTATACTCGGTCAAAGTAATTCGACGGGCTAGTCGACCTCTCACCCTTAACCTCTCTCTCTCTCTATATATATATATGCCCTTCGTATAGAAACTAACTTGAGCGTCGGAGAGCCCGCCCCGGGGAAAGCCATCTCCGGGGTGTTTTTCAGGTGAATCTCGCGTATGAGAAAGTTGCTGGAGCTCAAGAACAACTACATGCAATCTGGAGAGGTATGAAGAAATATATCAACATCAGAACTGAACCGTGAAGTCGGAGATCCCACGCTACGCGAAGCGAGTGGCCAGGAAGTTGCTGAGGACGTCCCCTAAACAAACAAATCCTCAACAAAACCGGGTCGAAGGTGTGTTGACCCTCGACATCTTCACGAAGGGTTGAACCGGGTTTCAACACTAATACATCCCGAAGTTATAGATTCATTTTTTAAAGCTAGCAAAACACCTACCTTTGATTTTTACAACCCTAAGCCCTAGCCGCAATTGAAGTTATTCAAGTGAAATCCCAGGCGGCTTTCTGTTTTGTGTATCTTGGTAATATATCTGTTTCGGGTGAACTCTTATGCACATTCTTTTTGTCTGAATCAGATTTTTGTATGTTGTATAATGTTTTTGTTCTTGTTGCCAATTTCGTTATTTCGTTGATAGTACAAAATAACGAGGAAAACATCAATGTCGACAGCAGCTGATCGAGGAGGTTGAGATGAGCGAGAGCGGTAAAGAGGGGAAGAAGCTCTTGGGATCTCCCACATTCGAAAACGGCCGCTTCAAGTGTGTGGAGACCGGCCGCTAGCAGCAAACGGTGTCCAAGAAAAAGCCTCCTCTCAACATGCTCAACCAATTAAGATCCTCTTTGCCGCTCCAAGCTGGTATGTAAATTGACAAGTCTGAGGAGCACATATGGAAGCATATCAATGGGAAGCGTTTCCTCAACAAACTAGAGCAAATGGAATCCGGTGCCTCTCCAGGGGATGGGAAGGTGGAACAGAAAGAAGGCAAACAAGACAAAGAAAACGGTAAAGAGAAGGAGATGGGCTGTGAAAAGAAAATAGAAGAGATTATTGATGATGGAGGAGGAGATAGATGGGCTTCAGGTTCTGAATCTGAAGGGGATCGGAACACGAGGAGGAGGATGGGACAGGCGTTGTAGGTGATGAAGAGAATAACAATGATCGAGCTTTCCATCCGGACAAAGAGGATGTCCATAGAAGTTGGACCCAGCAGCTTTGCATCAAGGAAGAAGAAAAGTAAAACCAAAACTCAAACTTGATGTCACAAGTTGTTTAGAATTTGACAGAGGTAGCAATTAATAGATAATATGCCAGGGAGTGAAATGGACGTTTTTAAGCTTCGCATAGACCAAGTGTTGTTACAAGTCAATGAGGTAACTTTATTTTCAAATTGAATTAATCTTACAATCTGCTTCCGTATTGCTTTACTAAGAAAACTCTTGCTTGGGATTGCAAGAAAATTCACTGTGAATACATCCCCCTACCCAATTTACTGATTCCCCCCGTTTTCATAATGCATGAATTCAATTCACCTTCTTTTTCCTTTCTCTTCACTTTCTTATAATTTTGTCTCAAGTCTCTCAAAAGTTGAACTTGGTTCGCAAAATCCTTCCATCACGTAATCATATGAACTTCCATATAACCCTTATGGAAGAATAGGACTTTCTTACGACCATTATGGAAGTTCATGTGAATTTTGATTAGATAGTTTAGTGAAGGTGGGCAACCACCTACAAATGCCATATTGTCCATACAGAAGTCACAAGTGTCACATGGTCCAATGAATTAGAGGAGTGACACGCGTCTTTGAGATAACTTTCTCGTAGTTCTGTGTAATGTGTGTATAAGATATAAAAGGGCTCTGTGTACAAATAAAACAAGATGCAGTACAACAACTGGCCTTGCTGGCCCTAGTTGCTATAACACTGTACGTGTATTTAAATATATGCATTTCAGTTTGTATTCTATCAAAATCATAGAATTTGATTTGAATAATTATTTACTGAAACCATGGTTGGACAAATTTGCTGAGTCAATGAAGAATAATAAAGTAATGGATATTAGTTTATAAGTTGGCAATGGTTTTATGCTTGTATAAGTTGTGTCTGTTCCAAAATCCGAAGTAATGAATGTGATTGCCTAAATTTCATTATGTTTCAATTGCAGCTGGAGCAAAAAGTACAGGACATTGAACACTTTTACGCAGATAACAACAAAAAGAGTCTGAATAATTCCAAAGCTTCCTCGATTTTAAGTAGCATAAAAACAGCAAGAGGATGCAACAAATATGGAAGCTTGTCCATCAAAGAGAATGCAAGAGATTCTTCGGCAGTTTGGTACAATACGTACTGCGCCAGGTAATTTGCTACTACTATCACATCTCCATAATTGGACTGTTTGCATTGGCTAGCTATATCCTATGCTTGTTGTGCACTAAATGACTGTAGATTCTTCTTTAAAATCTTCATAATTTGTTTGTACTGACTTACAGGGTTGGGTTTTCCATTATTTTAAAAAAGCCTAGCCATTTTCTTATATGTGTTGTGTTTGGTAAAAGGAGTTAATTGTTGCTATGTAGGCTGTTTAAAAGCTGGTAAATCTAATCGATCTGTTGATTATTTGAGCTGTGATGTTTCTGCTTATTCAAGATATATAATTCTGAAGAAAGGTTTTGCGTTCACCTTGATCGATGTTGCTTCGCTTTTACGAGATACAATCTGCTATCAATCATCATATATTCAATGTTGTTGCTCCAGGTAATTGAGAAGAAGCCCATACCGTCAAGAAGCAGTTGTAAGCTAAGGACAGTTGTGTCTATTAACATGTACGAGAAGCCTGTGCTGATGTAAGATTGGTTTTTAAGAACGCCATGAAATATAATGAAGAAAAGCATGATATTCATAATTCATGTCATGGCCAAAACATTGCTGGCCAAGTTTGGGCTGCAGCTTCTGCCGAAGGTTATTGAAGAGGTAAACTAAACTTTATTCGCTATATGCTGATTGGGTTCTTTACTGGTTATTCTTTTCTTTGAATTTCGGAACAATATTTTCTGCAGGAGAAGAGACTGGCCGGAAGAGGAGGAAGCTGAGTATGCACCTTGCTCAGGAGGCTGCTTATGCCAAGATGGCAAAGAATACAAGTGACGAGGTTAGGTACACTTTAAATGTCTCTTTTTTCTTTTACTGTGTAAAAGTTGGAGATCACTTAAGCTATGAGTTTTATAGTTTCTTATTTGATGATATTTCTTTTATACGTGCGGGAGGTGGCACTTATTCCTTCCTATCCTCTTGCAGCTTTTGGATATGGATATGGAACTTAGTAGTGCACTAATCAGATCAACCTGTATGGTAGTTTTGTCTTAGTTCTCACTAGCATTTGTCTCCTTGATGAAAATGTTAACATGGTAGCTTTGTCTTATTAGTGCTGGTAGAAAAAGGTTTCAACTTAGCAGAGTTTTCTTGCAAAACCCCTGCATATTTTACACGTCTGAGCGATGATTTCTCTGCAATCCTAATATTTTGAACCGAATGGGCTAACATTTTGGTGTTTTATAGAATCATACAACAACAACAACAATCGACCCAGTAAAGTCCCACCAACGGCAGGGTCTGGGGGGTCCAGATGTATACATCCATACCCCGAAGTAAATCGAGAGGATGTTTCCTGATAGACCCAAAAGAGACTGACACACAAGCAGAAAAATAAGAAGAAAATAACCAAAAACAAACCAAAGCAAAGAAACACTTCCTGTTCAAGTCAATCCTCTACCCTAATCTTTTCTCTCCAAAGCTTTCTGTTCTGAGCCATGTCCTCTGTCAGTGTCAGGAGAGTCAGATCATGCTGAACTACCTCTTTCCATCTCTTTTTTGGTCGACCTCTACCTCGACGAAACTCGCTGAACAATAATCCTTCGCATCTACGCACTGGTGCATCAGGCTGTCTCCTCTGCACATGCCCAAACCATCGGAGTCTAGCTTCGCGCAACTTTTCTCTAACGTCTGCCACTCCAATCCTCTCTCTAATTGAATCATTTCGGATCATGTCCATCCGGGTATGACCGCACATCCAGCGTATCATCCTCATCTCTGCAACCATCAGCTTCTGCTCTTGATCTTTTCTCGTCGGCCAACATTCTGCACCGTACAATAACGCCGGCCTAACTACCACCTTGTAGAACTTGCCCTTTAGTTTGATGGGCACTTTCTTATCGCATAAAACTCCTGATGCGCCTCTCCATTTTAGCCAGCCCATCTGTATTCTGTGCTTAATGTCTGCATCTATACCACCGTCGCTTTGTTTTATAGAATCATAATGGAATAATTATCTTATGGCATGCTGGAAATGCAATGACCAAAGACCGTCTGGAAATGTCAATTTTCTTGCCTTTCCACGCGTCTGAACCAACAACTAATATATTATTTCAGAAAGATGTCCACAGAGGAGAAAAGACAATTAGGCGAAGATCTAAGCAAGGCTCTGGATATTGTTGCTCAGGCCAATCCTTTCTTCCTAGCAACAGCTGAAGAAGTAGACCTTGGTATCGAAATCTTCTTTGTTCTTCATTTTAAAAAGTGTGTTATTTGGGTTTCCTCGGTTTTCAACTCAAGTTCTTTGTGAAGGGCGCACTGCAAGCTCAGGGCAAGCCTTGAGCAAGCACGGGCGGAAACGACAACAGAAACAACATCAAACAAAAACGGGAGATTGTGAGGACTGCCAAGAAAAGGAGCAAGAAAGTTGGTGCATGATGATCATTCTCAAGAAGCATAGCCCATCTAATGCTTGTTTCTTTGTAAATGTTTCTTTTGGTTGTCCACAACCACTGTGATTATGCATGTAGATGTTGGAACTCATTTTAAATGTGGCGCCGGTAACTTTTCCAGGCACAATTTCGGTGGGCTCCGGCCAATGACAACACCGGAAAATGGAAGCATTGGCTTCGTCTCCGCGAGCACATTCTCGTAATGTACTCATACGGTAAAAATGATTTCCGTTTGAATGAGAAATGGATGCCCAAAGTTGGTTACATGAAGTGCATAACTTGGGATAATTTGGGATGAAAATGTGTATCCCACATTGGAAGTTTGGAGAAAAACTCACTAGTATATATACTAGGAAATTGGATCTAAGGCCACACCACCCATGTGTAATGGAGAGAGGACCTAGCTCATCAAGACCACACGCGCGCCGAGCCGAGTCGAGTCGGGTCGGACCGGACTGAGCTGAGCTGAGCTGGGCTGGCCAGCCCAATACATAGCTTGGGCTGGCCAGCCAACGCTATGTATTGGGTCGAACAGACTCCTCCTTCTTCTCCACTGAGTTAGTGGGTCGAACTATCTCCAGCAGAGGCTATAAAAGGAGCCCTATGCACCTCATTCTTATCATCGAACACAACAATCCTCTCCACTGAAAGCTCTTCATCCCTTCTCTTCTTTTTTCGAGTCTGAGAGTAAAACACAAAATTGGTTCGTAGGCTTCTGATCATCGGTTGTGCGATTCAGAAGATTGTTTGCAGTTGTATCCTGGGATTCGGATCGCTACGGAACCGTCACAATACGGGGCGATTTCAGAATTAAGGAAAGAGATCCAGTCTCGATTCTACGCCAGAACTTTCCCGATCATCGTTCGGTAGTTGTCTTGATTTTTCGTTACGTTTTTTATGCAGTTTATTATCTCTGTATGGTTCTTCAATTTATAGGTCCTACAGGCTTAATTCTGAAATCGTTAAACTGCATTACGTATTAACGAATTTTTGTTTATGAGTTTATACACAGCGCAAGATTTTTTTTTTGTATCTGCGGTTTCTAACTTATTTTCGCAAGAATTAAATTCGAATTTATTTCGAATCTGAATCAGGAATCCATTCGGCCATCTGTACTGGTGTACAGAAAAATCTGAAAAAAAATTACATTCGATTCTGCAATTTAATACGTATTTAAATTGCTTCGTATTTTCGATCATCATACTAATTCTGAATTACTTGTCTGTAAACAGATTCTAATAGTATGGCTGATATGACTGAGAAAACTGCTTCTGGATCTGCTGATGTTGCTGGAGCCGGTAATGGAAATCCTGCTGAGTCAACACCACAAATTCAGTTTGGGAGTGGTCTGCCTGTAGTGAATTTTCCAGTGGCGAATCTGCCAGCAGTAAATCTGCAAGCGGCAAATCTACAAGCCACGAGAGTCGGAACTGATGCTAATCAGGTTGTCCACCCGACTGCTTATCAGACTGTCCAACCGATAGTTCATATGCCTGGTGCTATAAACGCAGGGCTGATGCCAGAAAAGTTCGATGGAACTGGCTTCAAGACATGGCAGCAGAAGATGTTCTTCTTTCTGACCACACTGAAGCTGGAACGGTATCTGAATGAGGATAAGCCTGTGCTTCTGCCTCAGAATACTGTTGTTCTATCCCGAGCCAACATCGATGCCTGGATTCATGGGGATTTTGTGTGCAAAGGTTGGGTTCAAAGCCGCCTGATAGATCCACTGTATAATGTGTACAGCAAGATCAGGACTTCCAGGGAACTCTGGGTTGCCTTGGAAAAGAAGTACAAGTCTGAGGATGCAGGCTCCAAGAAGTTCGCATTGGCAAAGTTTCTGGACTTTAAAATGGTGGACTCTAAGCCCATCATGGAACAAGTCGAAGAGCTGCAGCGTTTTACGCACGAGATCATTGCTGAAGGAATGTCGATCTGTGAGACGTTCCAGGTAGCTGCGTTCATTGAGAAACTCCCTCTAGGCTGGAAGGATTTCAAGAGCTACCTCAAGCACAAGCGAAAGGCGATGACCGTCGAGGACTTGATTGTCAGGCTGCAGATTGAGTCAACCAACCGCAAAGCAGATGGGGTTCAGCCTGTTGAATAGAAGGCTAACTTGGCTGAACACAAGGACAAAGGGAAGAAACGGAAGTTCCAACCCCAAAGCTCCAACAACTTCAAGAAGCAACCAGCTAAGAAGTTCAGTGGAAAATGCCACAAGTGTGGTAAAATGGGTCACAAGGCTGACGAATGTCGTAGCAAGGCTGATCCGCGCAAGGACAAGGGGAAATCCCAAGTCAACATGACTGAAGGCAGGCTCTTGGATGCAGATCTGTGTGCTGTAGTGTCTGAAGTCAACATGGTTGGAAGCAACCCAAGGGAATGGTGGTACGATACAGGTGCTACCAGGCATATCTGCTCTGACAGGGGAATATTCACCACTTATCAACAGAGCAAGATCGATGAGCATCTATTTATGGGGAACTCGTCCACATCCAAGGTTGAAGGTCACGGCAAAGTGGTGTTGAAGCTGACTTCCGAGAAGGAGCTGACTCTCACCAATGTCATGCACGTGCCATATATACGGAAGAATCTGATCTCCGACACTTTGCTGAGCAAGAACGGCTTCGCGGTGAAGTTCGTGTCTGACAAGCTAGTTCTCTCTAAGAATGGGGTTTATTTGGGAAAGGGATATGTAAAGGATGGACTGGTCAAATTGAATGTAATGACAGTCATCCCAAAATCTATTGTATCCGATGTTTCAATGAATAAGAATAATCCTATTGCTTATGTTGTTGAGTCTTTTAATATTTGGCATGAACGATTAGGGCATGTGAATTACAAGTCTATACAAAGACTAATTAACATGAACCTGATTCCAAAATGCAAATCAAGTAAAGACAAATGTGAAGTATGCGTACATGCCAAACTCACAAAAACACCATCCCCACATGTAGAGAGAACAACCGAACCTCTAGGTTTAATACATACAGATCTGTGTGATTTAAAATTCATGCAAACTAGAGGCGGTAAAAAGTATTTCGTGACCTTTATCGATGATTGTACAAAATACTGTTATGTATACTTGCTAAGAAGCAAGGATGAGGCCTTGGAAAAATTCAAGGAATATAAGTTGGAAGTTGAAAACCAACTTAGTAAAACCATAAAAATAATCCGAAGTGATAGAGGAGGCGAGTATGATGAACCTTTCAACGCGTTCTGTAGAGAACACAGGATTATTCATCAAACAACTGTTCCCTACTCACCAGAATCTAACGGAGTTGCGGAACGAAAGAACCGAACTCTGAATGAGATGATGAATGCAATGTTGCAGGAATCTGGGTTACCCCAGAACATGTGGGGGGAAGCGTTGCTTACCACCAATTATATCCTCAACAAGATACCGCATAAGGTTACTGGCAAAACGCCATACGAACTTTGGAAAGGTAACGTACCATCGTACAAATACCTCAAAGTGTGGGGGTGCCTAGCAAAAGTGGCGGTACCACCTCCTAAAAAGGTCACAATTGGACCTAAGATCGTTGATTGTATTTTCATAGGATATGCACACAACAGTAGTGCTTATCGGTTTCTGGTATATAAATCTGACATACCAGACATACATGCAAATACAATAATGGAATCAAGGAATGCGTCCTTCTTTGAACATGTGTTTCCGTGCAAGGATAAAGACCATCCGAAACGAACTCGTGAACAAAGAGAAGCAGGCACTTCTGTAAATGAAACAAAAGAGGAAAAAGATGAACCTAGACGAAGCAAAAGAGCTCGAAAGGAGAAATCTTTTGGGCATGAGTTCATAACGGCATTTCTTTTAGAGAATGAGCCTAGAACATTCAAAGAAGCCATGTCTACACCTGATGCACCTTCATGGAAGGAAACAGTAAAAAGCGAAATAGACTCCATTATGCAGAACCATACATGGGAGTTAGTCAATTTGCCACAAGGGTGTAAAGCACTTGGGTGCAAATGGATTTTCAAAACAAAATTGAAAACCGATGGCTCAATAGAGAAGCACAAGGCTAGGCTTGTGGTGCAAGGATTCCGGCAAAAAGAGGGTTTGGACTTCTTTGACACTTATTCTCCAGTTACGAGAATAACTTCCATCAGAATGATAATAGCACTAGCATTACGAAACCTCGAAATCCATCAAATGGATGTAAAAACTGCCTTTCTAAACGGAGAATTAGAAGAGGAGATATATATGAAACAACCTGAGGGTTATGTTGTCCTTGGACAGGAACACAAGGTGTGATGTGATCACGGATCCCATCAAGAACCTCACGAAAGACGAGATCGTCCAAAGATCGGTGGAGCCTCATGCAAGGACGTGAAGATTAGCTATGGGATGATATTTTATGTGTTTTGCTATTATTTCCTTTTTCGTTAATTAACTAGGTAATTAACTAGTTAGTTGTTGTTTTTGTTATTTTCGTAATTAATTAGCTAGGTAGTTGTTTTAATTAGTGGCCTATCTAGTGGCCTAAGTCATGCTTAGGTTAGTGGGTAGGTTAGTGGAGTTAATTAGTTGATTTTCTTATTTTGTATTTTGGCACCTATATAATGGTGGCCATGCATTGTAATTCCTTAGGCTTGATTTGGAGATTATAAAACGAGAGTGTTTTGCTCATATTAAGCTTCATTGGACGATGGCTTCAAGGTGTGTGATATCCTTGAATGTCTTAGTCTTGTTTTGGTGAGTCACATCCAAAACACCCTTTGGTGTGTCACATCCAGAGGTGATTGTTTGGTCATGGTGCGTTACATCCATGATCGATCAATCTCGTCTTGTGTTTCTTGGTGAGTTGTATCCAAGACTCATAAGATGCCTATCCCAAACTCTTCTCGAATCCTTCGTGAAGAGTTATATCCATTTCCCTTTTTAGTCAAATCTCCATCAAGTCAAAAACCCAAAAACAACCCAAAACACATTAGAGTGTCGTCTTTGAGAGTCTAGCCAAGAGTTTCCTAAACAACGAGTTCTTGGCGCCCTTCGTCTTGTACTGTACGGGTCCTGGAATGTGCTCACGCACATTAAGGTGTATAGACTTGTAAAGTCCCTATATGGACTCAAACAAACTCCAAAACAGTGGCATGAAAAATTTGACAATGTAATGATGTCAAATGGCTTCAGCATCAATGAATGTGACAAATGCATCTACTTCAAAAACACTCCAAATGGATACATTCTGTTGTGTTTGTACGTAGATGACATGCTCATTATTGGAAGCAATAAAGACATGATCAATCGAACTAAGAACATGCTTAGTGGGAAGTTTGACATGAAAGACTTGGGACTAGCAGATGTCATACTAGGGATCAAAATCACTAGACATTCTGAAGGAATTATCCTGTCTCAAGCTCACTATGCTAAAAAAGTACTTGAGAGATTCAAGAACTACTCAAGTGGGACTACAAAGAGTCCCGTGGACCCTCATCTCCACTTGACTAAAAACTCGGGGGATGCAGTGTCACAATTGGAGTATGAACGTGTGATTGAAAGTCTCATGTACTTGACCAATTGCACAAGACCTGACTTGGCGCACTCAGTAAATGTACTAAGTTACTACACAAGTAATCCAGGACACAAACACTGGAAAGGAATAACTAGAGTATTGAATTACTTGCGATATACTCAAAATTATGGGCTGCACTATGGCAAATACCCATCAGTTCTGGAAGGATACAGTGATGCCAACTGGATATCAGATTCCAGAAACTCAAAGTCCACAAGTAGATATGTATTTACACTTGGTGGTGCAGCAGTATCATGGAAATCTTCCAAACAAACACTATTGGCCAGATCCACTATGGAGTCTGAGTTCATTGCTTTAGACAAAGCAGGAGAGGAAGCTGAATGACTTCAGAATTTTTTGGAAGATATCCCGATGTGGGATAAACCAGTGCCAACATTAGGTGTACACTGTGATAGTCAATCGGCTATAGCACGGGCACTGAGTCGTTTGTACAATGGTAAGTCACGTCATATAAGAAGACGACACAAAACCATTAGACAACTACTCTCGAATGGTGTAATCTCAATAGATTATATCAATTCGGCTGACAACCTAGCGGATCCATTTACTAAAGGTTTGTCACGAGATTAAGTTGTCAAATCATCAAGAGGAATGGGTTTAAAGCCTATGACCAAAGAGGATGCTTGATGGAAAACCCCACCTACGTGACTGGAGATCCCAAGATGTAGGTTCAAAGGGAAAACTAAATCAAGCTGAATCCAGTTGAGCACTGGGAGACTCAGTTCTCCTCCCAGTTCCTAGGATGATGAACAATACTACCTGTATGAGTTGAGGTTAAGCTTGACTTTTAATGATTCCATAGCTTTGAAATAAAAGTGGGTATGACAAGATACTCTTTATGGTCAATCACCTTATGAGTGTGAAATGGGGCCGTTTCTAGGAGAATGAAGAGAGGCTATATTCTCCAAGTTCACTCATGAATAACCAGGGATGTTCAAGGTCAAAATGAACACAACAAGAGAACCTAGTTCTGTGAGAAGATGAAACTGTGTGATAGTTGTTGTTTCGGTTTACATCAAAGCCCGGGTGGTTCAAGACATCATGTTCACTACCTGGTCGAGTAAATCCGATAGCTACTCACTATGGGTGGTTCAAGGCTGAAAAACGCTACCAGCCTAGATGTAGTGATTTTTCGACTGTACTTTCAAAAGTCTTTCTGTCTTTTAACATATGTTTAGAATCATTTCTATTCATGTGGGGGGTTGTTGGAACTCATTTTAAATGTGGCACCGGTAACTTTTCCGGGCACAATTCCGGTGGGCTCCGGCCAATGACAACACCGGAAAATGGAAGCATTGGCTTCGTCTCCGCGAGCACAATCTCGTAATGTACTCATACAGTAAAAATGATTTCCGTTTGAATGAGAAATGGAGGCCCAAAGTTGGTTGCATGAAGTGCATAACTTGGGCAATTTGGGATGAAAATGTGTATCCCACATTGGAAGTTTGGAGAAAAACTCACTAGTATATATACTAGGAAATTGGATCCAAGGTTGTGGCCTTGGGTCACCACCCATGTGTAATGGAGAGAGGACCTAGCTCATCAAGACCACACGCGCGCCGAGCCAAGCCGAGTCAAGTCGCGTCGCGTCGGACCGGACTGAGCTGGGCCGGGTTGGGTTGGATCGGATTGGGCTTGGGCCCAATACATAGCTTGGGCTGGCCAGTCAACGCTATATTTTTTGGGCCGATCCAGAAGTGCTTTGACCCAGTCTGGGGCAGTTGCAGCCTTGACATGTTCTTGGAGAGGATCAAGGGCAGTGCTTGGTCTTCCTCATTTCTCTCCTCCACTCTGTTGAAGCGTTCAACAGACTCCTCCTTCTTCTCCACTGAGTTAGTGGGTCGAACTACCTCTAGCAGAGGCTATAAAAGGAGCCCTCTGCACCTCATTCTTATCATCGAACACAACAATCCTCTCCACTGAAAGCTCTTCATCCCTTCTCTTCTTTTTTCGAGTCTGAGAGTAAAACACAGAATTGGTTCGTAGGCTTCTGATCATTGGTTGTGCGATTCAGAAGATTGTTTGCAGTTGTATCCTGGGATTCGGATCGCTACGGAACCGTCACAATACGGGACGATTTCAGAATTAAGGAAAGAGATCCAGTCCCGACTCTGCGCCAGAACTTTCCCGATCATCGTTCAGTAGTTGTCTTGATTTTTCGTTACGTTTTTTATGCAGTTTATTATCTATGTATGGTTCTTCAATTTATAGGTCCTACAGTAGACAGGGTAGCTGTACTGAAAACATCTCTCAAAATAGTTAACACTTTTGGCCGTATGCAATTTACCTTTAAACTCTCCTTTCTTGATGGATTTTGTTCTAATGTGTTCCAAGTACATGGACTAGAGTGTTGGCTTGCATATGGTTGGTTTTGGTAAACGACGGAACATGTTGGCAATGTAAATGGTGTTAGACCTAAGAATGTACTCAATATCAACAAGGTGATAATGTGTTGATTGTTGATACTTGACACTCGTTTTTCATGTAAAGAATACTTTTAACAGGGCATATTAGAAAGCTAGAGGCAAAATGTGAAATTTTTATAATCACCTACTAAACTAAACAACTTATTTGTTACAATAGGGATAACAATCTCACAATATGGTTGAAGGTCTTTCACTTGTTATGCGACATACCCAAAATACAAAGAATGTTATATGTAAAGAACGTTTTAATGTTTTGGCCTTTTAAAAGTTTAAGAACGTCGTCTGGTTTAAGAGATCTAACTTTTACTTTTACGAATTGTTCTTATTTAATTTGTATTTAGATGTTAGTATGTTACTTTTGCTCTATACTTTATTTATTGGTATTATTTCTCATAAAACATTGAATTTTATATTATGTGTAATAGTTTAATAAATGCATAATAAATAACATTAATTATAATAATTTATTTTTTGATGGATGACTAAATTCACCTAACGGGACGAATGGATACACTGATAAGACAAATATATGGGGAACAGAAGTAGTTCACGATGTATATGAATAATGGTCACGGATATCATCACCTACCCGTTGAGCTTGTAAAACTTGTTTGATAGCTCATAATTTGTTAAAGTTGATATGCTCTAACACCCTATTTAATTAAGGTGGAAATTCTAGTTCCAAAACTCTCGAGATTGATCCATATCACATACACTTATTCTCCCAAATTTACTAATTGTTTGAATAAATTAGATGTGACATAATTTCAACGAATTGATACACTTTTTCTCCCAAATGAATTAGTTGTTTGAATAAATTGAAGCTATATGTGACATTATTTTTACGAATTAGGACATAAATGAAGTATGATTTGGGGCAAACTAATTTACTTGTGATTTGTCTATTAAAAATTGTTCAGTAATTCAAGCCTTTTGACCTCTTCTTTAACCTATTCTCTGCCGTTACAGACCATATTTCCCTCTTTTCCGCGTGAACCCCTCGCCCTATAAAAATGGCTAAAAACCCGTCGCCTTCTCCGTTCAACCAACGAAATCAAATTTCTCCTTATCTCTCCGGTGATGGAGTCAAAGCAGTTCCTCTTTGCTCTCCTAATCCTTTTCCTCCTCGGCGTCTCCACAGCCCCCGCTCCGGCATCGGCGCTACTCGGAGGTTACCAGCCGGTCAAGGATCCGAACGATCCGTACGTGGTAGAGATTGCCAAATTCGCCGTGAGCGAGCACAACAAGAACAAATCGGACGATCTCGCCTTCGTCAAGGTCGTGAGCGGACAGCAGCAGGTCGTCGCCGGCATGAATTACAATCTCATCATCGCCGCCAAGCATGGGGGCGCCGGCGCTGATTCCGGCGAAGCGCAGTACGAGGCGTTGGTCTACGACAAGCCGTGGCAGAAATTCCGGAGCCTCACCTCGTTCGAGAAGGTGTAGAAGATGAATTTGGTGTTTAAATCGTTTATCTGAGTAATTGTTGTGACGAATTTCGTACGGTGCTTGTAATTGAATCTGGATCTTTACAAAGGAGGTAAATAAAATTGAAAGTGTTTGCAGTTAATGCAATGGAGATTCAGTTTATTCTTAGTTTTTTTTGTCGATTTGGATCAATTGATCGTCGTTGCTCTTCATTATTACCACGCCGGTGGATTTGTTGCATTCTTTTTGTCGTGATTTAATTTACTCAAATGGAATCGAGAAAGTTGGTAGTTTTGAAGAATGCAATCTAGCTAGAATGCAATGTAGCTCTCTGCTGTAACGCTTTCTTTTTTGCACAAGGAAAGTAACGAGTCATCAACAAAACGTGTTCTTCTACAAACTCTCTTAAAAAACAATTCTCTAAATGGAATGGTTCCAGGCTGAGCCTATTGTTCTAAATCAAGCAAATCTCATCTCAAAAGTTAATTTTGTTATGCAAAGCTTCCTAGTTCCAAAAGGAGTATTACAAGAGATTGACAATATAAACAAAAGTTTTTTTGGAATAAAATGGACACCTCAAATTTCCATCCCCTTATCAATTGGGAGCGAATATGTACTCATAAGCAGAATGGCGGTCTTGGATTTAGAACTGCTGAAGTCAATAATAAATCACTACAAATGCAATTACTATGGAAATTGATCACGGAACCAAATAATGCGTGGATTCGCATTATAAAAGAGAAATACATAAGATATATTAATATCTTTGAAATTCAGCCTAAAAATTTATCTTGGCAATTTTTGAGACTTTTGACACTTCGGAATGAATTCTAGAAACAATTGAAATGGCAACTAGGTAATGGTAAACATATTGACTTCTAAAATGATAGGTGGCTTAATAACACTAGCCTAATAAACTGATCAACTTAGTTCCATCCAATATTATCCAGAAAATCAAACATTCAAATTTCTTTCCACGACTTGGAGGATAAACTTATTTGGGACCCTGCCCCAAATGGTAAATATTCAGTTAAATCTGCAGCCTTGACCCTCCAAACAACACAAAATACTAACTCCAATAATAATCTTGAATGGATCTGGAAACTGAAAATCCCTCCCAAAATCAAGTTTTTCCTTTGGAAAGCAAGCTCCGATTCTTTGCCAACCAAAGAACGACTCAATAGACATTACAATAGAGTCCCAACACGATGTATACTTTGCAAAGAAACAGATGAAGATACTAACCATTTATTCTTTAATTGCACGTATACACAAAGAATATTAAGAGAAACTGGACAACTAAACGAAAATATAAACCCTATTGCCATTGGTAATTGCTTCTATGATAACTTATCCTACAATAGAGGGGCTAGCACAAATATATAATTATCTGCATTCGCCTGGTGGCATATATGGAACTACAGAAATACAATAATCTTTAGAAATGCGACCCAAGATTTCCCAAATGGTACACCTATTGTACTCTCCTACCAAAGATCTAAGAATATTGATTATGAAATAAAAAAACACTATAAGAAAGCCTACGATTAAGCAAGTCTCATGGTCCAAACATGCTAGAGATCGGTTAAAATAAACTTTGATGACTCCAAATCTAAAAATGGGGATTCGAAAATTGGTTATATTATTAGAGATAAGGATAGTAACATAATATTTATGGATAGCGTAAACATCCATGCTACAACTATTTTACAGACTGAAGCTACCGCGATGTGGGTAGGCATGGCTCATGCTCATCGTCTGGGCATCAGAAGACTAACCATTGAAGGTGACAACCTAGTAGTCTTAAATGCATTACAAGGTATATGGGATACACCTCACGAGATTGACCTGATTATCCAAGATGCAAGGAAATTTCTAGCCAACTTTGAAGATGTGAAGATTCAACATTGCTATAGAGAAGCAAACCAGACGACTAACTATCTGGCCTCCCATGAATGTAATATTGATTCTCTACGTTGTCTTGGCCATATCAGTAGTATTAAAAGGGACCCTTCACCCTATGTTGAAGGCTTTTCTTACGATTATCCGGAAGGATAATTTAGGCTGGACCTTTCCTAGAAAGGCAGTCTAGTTCTTGACTATGTAAAAAAAATGTGTTCTTCTTGATTATGAGTTTTTTATCCCTAAAAAGTGTTTTCTTGATTGTTAAAATGAAAATTAAAATGATGCCACGAGACTCTTGTGCATACTAATAAGAAAGTATATGTATATAACTATCAATTAACAATTATCAGAATGAAATTCCTAAGTCATTTCATCTTTTAAGTGTTGCATGTGATAACTTCTTTAAAGTCATTTTATCTACAAAGATAACAAGTAATTGCTTGTGACAACTTTTCAGAGATAACATGTAAAACTTTTCGGAGATAGCATGTGAAACAATTTATTGCATGTGGTATGTGACAACTTTTCAGAGATAACATGTGGAATAATTTATTGCATCTGCAAACATATCTTGTGATACCATTCTTTTTCGGTTTTTGGACTAAGCATAATAATGATGCTTTTAGTGGTTGGCATGTGACAACTTTTTAGAGATAGCATGTGAACCAATTTATTGCATATGCAAACATAGCATGTGATACCATTCTTTTTTGGTTTTTGGACTAAGCATAGTAATGATGCTTCTAGTGGTTGGCATGTGACAACTTTTCAGATATAACATGTGAAGCAATTTATCGCATTTTCAAACATAGCATGTAATATCATTCTTTTTTCGGTTGGCATGTAATACCACTTGCAAACATAGCAATTTATTGCATTAGCATGCCAGTGGATTTGTTGCATTCTTTTCGTAGTGGTTTAATTTACTCAAATGGAATCAAGAAAGTTGGTAGTTTTGAAGAATGCAATCTAGCTCTCTATAGTCTCTACTGTAATGCTTCCTTTTTCGCACAAGGAAAATCACGGAGTCATCAACAAAACGTGTTCTTCTTGATTATGAGTTTTATTTTAATTTTTTTCCCTAAAATGTGTTTTCTTAATAATTAAAATTGAAATGATGTATAATTGACTCTTGTGAATACTAAGAAAGTATAACTATCAAATTACAATTATAAGAATGCAATGTCATGTATGGAGTTTTAGGTTGTTTGGTAGATTTATTATAAATAGTATAATGATGTAATTGGGAAGGTTATCAAATAAAACAATATCAAATCCCTTACTTGTCCTTTCTCTTCCTTTACCCTCTCTCTTCCCTAACCTTCTCTTTCCTTCCATATACTCTGTAGAACGTACTTCTTCTTTTTCTATTCCTCTTCTTTCTTTCTTCATTCTATCAAATTCTTCCCTCAAATGTCATGGTCTAACTATGGACATGACAATTTGGTATCAGAGCAGTGTTTCTGTGTCCAATTTTTTCGATTCACGCCCAAATTGTGACCTAATTCGACCAATTGGAGAGCTTGAGAGTTAGCCATGATAGAATCTTCGTCTATTGAATCTTGGATACTCAGATTGCAAGAGAGTGATATAATATTTTACCAGTATATCAATGAAATTCGGGCTCAAATCGGAATGCCCCCAGCCAAGGCGTCTTCTTATGAAAACAAAAAGCATGATCCGAATCTGGTTACCCTTCATTTTGAAGTTTCTGAATCACGACCGAAGAACATGGAGGAGAACCTAAAAGAGACGGAAATTCTTGAAGTTCCTTCCAACCTTGGCGACAACACTGTGATACGATCGATCCCCGTGGAGCAAGACCGATCTAGATCCGGATTGTTTGTTCTTCCCAAGCAAGCACTCGTTCTTCGCGTTCTTCGTGTTCTTGGCTTTCTTCAAGAACTCCTTCAAGGGAAACAACGTTATGTTCCCCTTTCTTGGGTTTGGAGGATCAAACCCTGGCGGCGGATGGGAGGAGGGGTTCAACGTGATGAACACCCGAGGTGGTGGAAGGAGGCCAACGTTATGGCTCCTTAGAGAACTTTGAGAAAAGGCTAGAAAGCCTTCAAAGAGAGAGAGAGAGAGAGATTGAAGCCAAGGGACAACTAGGAGTGACTCTCCACTAGATTGTCTTAAACTTAACTTGAGAAATACAATGAGAGTTCTACCCTATTTATAGAAAAACAAAGGGAAAACTAGGGTTGAAAAGGAAACCCTAATGGGCTTGGGCCCAAGACACAAGGCCCAATCCATTACATCATTCTAAAAAGGGAATACAAAACATAACAAGCAAAGCTATAAATAGAAAGCGGGCCCACAACCAAAGTGAGCATTCCAACAAGACGAGGCTCGTGAAACGATGTCACCGAGAGCACGCACGCCAGAGAGGCGCGGCCCGGAAATAGAACCACTTGGAACCCTGCATCAGATAAGACGCCCTTCACTTGGCGTCATGGGGGACGCCAGGGACGCGCAAGCCAGATATGCGCTAGACTAAGGTCTTGGCCCAGGTCACTGTCCATCACACTTGAAGGCGAGATCGTAGTGCACTTGATTCTAATACAGATGAGCTGAATCGTTACTCTGAGGAGAGAAGCCACATGGATGGATTTCAGGAAGTGCAAGCCTTTGCCAAGCAATTGTTGCAAGCCTTCCAACAAATCAGGGTCGATTTACAAGAGTGGCGTGAAGAGGTTGAATCTTTGACCCAAGACAATGTTCCAAGCAAGGTGGTCCAGGTGGGTGATGGGTCATTTTTGGATGCACACAACCTGCTCGAGGAAATGCCAATGGGAGATGGGTCAGAAAAACTGCAAGAAATGGATAATTTTGGATCTTTGAAGGTAACTTTCTTTCTCTGCTAGAGGTCTCCGACGTTGAATTTGAGGATAAGAGTGAATGGGTTGCTAAAGCTTTGGACATTTTTAGTGCACACAAGGTGTTTGACAAATTGCCAAAGAGAGAAACTAAGGCAAATCGCAAGGAGTTATGTGCTTCAGTTATTCATGTCTTGATAACGGAGGCACCAATTGGTTCTTGTATTGTTAGGATTAACAACAAATTTCTAATTTTCGACCCGGGAGGAGCTCTTTCTTTGTTTGATAATGGATCAAAATTGCGGTCGAGTTTTATTGAGGCTACCATTGAGGATGAAAATTGGGTTTTTGATCCCGGTGGTTTCCTGATAGGACAAAAATCCACCCATAAGCGTATGAGATCAGTTGTAATTTTTCAAATATCGTTCCCACGAGGACTATGTAGTATCGATTGTAACTTTGACTGGTAAGCTAAGCCAAAAGATGGAAATTTTCATTGAACTAATAAATAAAATTAAGAAACAAATGCAAGTTATGATTGTAATCAATGGAGGTAAAGTTTCCAAGGCAAGGGATCCCCGCAACTATGCTTCAGTAGACTCAACTAGATAAATATCTTAATTTAGTCTGTCTTTGTTAAAGGAAACTATCTTAGGTAATTACTAATTCCTCTCGGAAGATAGTAAATGTGCCTACATTCAATTAGCATTCACTCTCGCGACTTGCTAATCAAGATCTCGACCCCTTGGGCACTTCGAATCTAAGGTCAAACTGAATTAACATCCACTCTCATGAATTGCTAAATTCAACCTAATCTTAGGGTTTTTATGATAGTTATTAATCCACAGGAGAAATTAAGATGCTCTCGCAATAATAAAATCTCAGATTCAATTCCTAGGATTCCAATAGAAGTTATTACCTCTCGGTCTCAAACCCTATCTGACTACCTATTAACGTTTTTACCTCTCGGTTGCAAACCCTAATAGGATCCAATTCGCATAAGCTAATATGGGCATTAAGCATCTAGGAATGAATCAACAAAGTTTCAGATTTCCATTCAGGCAAATATCAAACAAGTCTACATATGCATAGTTGGGATCACCCCAACCCTAGAAATATGGAAATTAGCTAGACATAATTGCAAGATCAACCAAAGACTTCATATTAACAATGGAAATCACAAACAAGATTAAAGAGAAAGATGAACTTAGTCTCGAATCAGAAGACCAATGTCCAAAGTTGCAATCTTCCAAAGGGAGGCAAACAACTAGGTCTAGAGAGTTAGAAAAAGGGGCAAAAGATCCATTCAAAAACCTAAACGAAGTATTTATACATATTCTAAAAATAAAGTCATCTAGGTAAAACGCACGGCCCATGTCTTGACTGTGCGAAAAACGCACGGCCAAGATGCTATAGGTGTGAAACCGCACGGCCGAAAAATGCACAAGCAAAACGCACATGCAGAATCCTTCGTAGGCGAATAACGCACAGGCAAAACGCACAGTCAAATTGAGAGAAATCACCGCCTGCACGGCCGTGCGGTGGAACGCATGACCTATTGAAGGAAATTCAATCCAAACGCACGACCTCCCACGTGTCTTGCACAACTCTCGTTTTAGCTCAGATCCGGCCCAAATTCCTCACGGTTCGTCCCGTTAGCCTCTAGATGACATCCGAGGTTCCAACAACATCCATAGACAGCTCCAAAAATCCACCCAAGTACTTGAAAAAAGACATTTTCTTGTGTAGACCTCCATAACAAAAAAAAATGCAACTAGCTATAAATGTGACACAAAATGCATAAAATAACCTAGATTACACTAGTGGAAAAAATCCTTATAGAGGCGGGCCTTTGGACACTTATTGAGGCGAACACCGTTCGCTTCAACTAAGGGGGCTGCAACAAGTAGGGACACTTTTTGAGGCGGGCATTTTACGCCTCTAAAAAGACCTTATTGAGGCAGGCCTCCGAAGCCCGCCGTAACAAGTCCCTCACCTTGGCGCCAAAATGAGGGACTTGTTGAGGCGGGCCTCTATAGGTTCGCCTCAACAAGTCAGCGCTATATACTTATAGAGGCGGGCGTATACAAGCCCGCCTCAACAAGTAGACGCTGACTCGGCCCAGAACTCGGCCGAGTTCTCGGCCGAGTCAGCGTCTATGTACTTATAGAGGCAGACATACAAGTCTGCCTCTATAAGTCCCTTCTTTTGCGCTTCTTTTGGATGTTTTTTGGATTTATGATGCACCATACACACATTGCAGAATAGGTTCCTGATTTTATTCACAGAATAATATATAACAAACAACAGATTTCATCAGAGTACAGTCAGGTTCTCAACAACAGTTTACATGACAAGTAAAAACAAGTTCAATCCGATAATAAATACTTCGATGTAAAATACTGTGCCCATTGCTCACGAACAACATCCATTTCTTCATAAGTATACGATGTCTTCCTCTTAGGATATAGCTTCATAAAAAACACAGAAATTATTGACAAAAAACACAAATACTATCAATATATAGTTAGTTAAGTTATATACCTTATCTAGTCGGTCATTAGAGTCATAGAGTCCCGTGATTATATCTAACATGAACTTCATGACATAATAGCCACACTCGGTTCCGCCGCTTTGTTGAGCACACTAATTACACAACATAAGGGGCTGTCTTAGATACAAGGCCTTTGATTATAAATAAACAAACCTAAAGCGTATAAAATGCTATATGTACCTCTATATTGCAGACTCTCAACGTCTTATGTTTTCCTATTAATTTCTCGCACTTCCTACCTTGATACTTATACACTTGAAATGCCCTAGAAAATCAACATAATACACTCATGAAACTGATATTGTTAATATTCCAAAAAAAAACTAATTCGTAAGCAAAATAACTTACAAATTCATGATTTCAGATGCATCAGTCGTTCTGTTTCCTTGACCTTTTAGAGAATCGAAAAGATAAACATGTGCTCTAAATAGGTCTATCACGTACAGAATCCAATGATTACTGCATCATTTAAAAGTAAATTGATAAATATTAATGGTTGCTTAAAATTCTAATTATATATGAAACTTATTGAAAACACTTACTCTTGATTATATGGGAGCAAAAACAATTTGGCAATGTTAGAATCTTTAATCGTATTCTTAGTAGTTTCAACATTGAACACACGTTGCAAGTAATCTGCTGGAACAGTTGGATCGGCCCTGATTCTAGTGTTTGACACCATCTCAGGACAAATGAACCCAATTCGAGAATTTTCAAATGCATATGTGTGATTGTCCAATAAATACCTGCACATTTAAAGGTATTTGATTAAACGATTATGAATGGTAATGTAAAAATGATTAAAGAAAAAACGATTAAGAATGATAGTTGACAATTAAAAGATAAAGACTGATCAAAACATTTACATCATGTAGACTTGAATCACATAAATGTTTAAGCACGCCCCCTTAAGGAACTCTTCTACATCGGATGCAGTGACGTATGTTTCTTGATCTCTCACATAATTCCAAACCGAGGCATCCAATGGGATGGGAGTACTATCATATATACCACCCGGCGTCGAAGACATAATAAAATGCAAGTATTTGCATGACTGGCCATGACCTTGAATTTCTTCATTTTATGCTTTCTTCCTTTTGGCGGCTGATTCTTCCGTTTTACGATCACAGCTATCAACCACCTCTTTGTTGGACTGAGACTTAAGAGTTATTTGGACATGAAATTTCCAAAAAATAATAATGAAATAACATTTGTATTATTGAGCACAAAGGTCTTACCTTTGTATTTTTGGCGCTGTCATCCACCTTTTTAGAGAGAAATGACTTGGACTTCTTTGTTGGGCGTGGAGTATAGTCCTATATATAGAATTATAGATGGGCAAGAGTGAGTAATGTGGTGTACATTATTATTGAGCACAAAGGTCTTACCTCGTCGTCTTCGAAAATCACTAAGCGGATCGGCCATTGCACAAAACTACCCTGAGCACCGCCTAAGTTAGTGAAACCATCATCCGTAGGTACCAGAAGAATATCATCATTATGTACATCATAAACAAAATCAACTTGGACTTTGTAGTGACCAGGCTTCATCGGTGTAAAGTGTTGGGACGATGCACCGTTTGAGGGTTGTACCATACCATCCGCTACGAGCACTTTGTTACCAGAATCTTTATCCTCAAGGGCAAGATGGCATGGAGTCATTTCCTGCATATAAAGTAAAATGAAAAATGCAAGACTAAGGTTGCGGCATGGAATTTTAATTCATGTTATAAGAGGTCTTAGCATGAAGAGTTCATGACAATACTCAAACTCAATCATACTTTTAGCTCACGTGGTTGCGGTGTGGAATCAGGATGAGTGGTATAGGAAGCATTAACATTAAGTTCAAGAACGGGAGTAGAAGTGGAGTTTGGTTGATTTATATGTAACATGGAGCGTAGTTGCTTTTGGAGGGCCTCAGCCACCCTTTTATCTAATTCACCTTCAAACTCCTTTCTAATTTCAGCTCTGATCGATTCGATCAGATCTGATGAAGCTTCACTAGAACATCTTCTCCGTCGTTCTCTTGGACCGAAAGCAACTCTATAACCAACATTTCCACCTATTGCCTTGACACGACCATGATGATGTTTTTTCCCAATAGCTTTGGTGAGGGAGCCTCAAAAAGTGTTTTTTCCACTAGTGTTAAACACAAATGCATGTCCTAAACGTGTAACAAATTGGATGTCTTCAAATTCACCCAAGCTTAACCCTTGCTTGTCCTCAAGTAAGTACATAATCAATGAATCCACACAATATTTTAAGATTGCTTCTATCCAAGAGACAAATGAGCAATGATCAAGAGAGTTTAAACATAAGACAAGTGCTATCATATCATGCTTTGCAACCAATGACAAAAATGTAGATAATTCCTCAACTCAAAACCTCACCAGGATACAGATAAGTCACCCCACTCATGTGTCTAGGTTTTGTGTTTCACTCAATTCTCCACTTTGAATGCTAAACTACCATAGGCTTGTATCAGTGTTCTTAATCTCCACTACTAGGGATCATGTACACAACAAAAATCATGAGGTCTTTACAGGGTTGTAATGGGGCCAAGGTATAGGATCAAGGTAAGGATATATTTAGGCCATGTGGTGCTAAATCCGGGGAAAAGAATTTCCAAGACGACACGAAGCTTAGAACAATCCTTCACTTCCAATTTCGTTCTTCAAACCCATACAACAAAACCCTTTTATGCTAAATTGTCTCCTTCCTTTTCTATATTTGCTTCTTCCTCTTCTGTTTTTTTTCTTTTTTGTTTTCTTTTGTTTTTTTTTTGCAGAAGAAGGAAAAGAAGGGAAACCTAATACAAACATCACATCCAACCACTAACACATGCAACCTCCCCCATGCTTGGCTTAAATCCACTCTAGCAAAACAATTCAACTATCCTAATCCCCGGATGGGTAGGATGAATAAATAGGCTCGATATGCTTTTGTGGAGCTTCCAAAAAAAAGGCAATTAAGGCACAAATGGGATTCAAGCAGAGGAAAACATATATAGGATGGTCAAGGATGAAAGGCTAATATGAAACAATGCCTCAATCATATTAATGTCATGTACATAAATCATAAGCGCAGCCTTGAAAAAGATTTTAATGCAAGTTCTAGAGTTAGCAAGCAAGTAGAGATTCACACACAAGAGAAATAAGAGGACTCATGAAATTATAGTCCATAAAAGGCTCAAAATCTCACTAGGATGCTTGTCTAGAGTATTGGTCCTAACAGATCTCAATCAAAGGTCACATGCTCCAGCCAAATGTCAAACATTCAAGCACTCATAATCATGCACATAATGCAATTGCAATATTAACAACCAAAACTTGTTGAGGGGACTCATAAAGCATGCTTCACAAGGAAAACAATCAGAGGGAAAGAAGCAAAGGGAGTCAAATCCAACATCCAACAATGCAATGCATGCAAACATAACAAAAGACATGGACAACTAACACTAAATGCAAATGTAAATGGAAACATGTCAATCTACTAATGAGTATCAACTCCCCCAAGCTAAAATCTACATTGTCCCCAATGTAAAGAAAGTAACGAGAGGAAGAAGAAACTCATCAAGAAAATCTACTGAGGAGGTGGAAATGGGGCATGGTGGCGCAGATCCGTGATGGTGGTGGAGAACACTGGCGTTCTGGATTGTGGTGTGGGTGGTGCGATGGAGATGGATGAGATGAGATGAGAGGTGAGGGAGAGGGGTTGGTGAGAGAGAGACGAAGGAGAGGCTGAGAGATTAGGGTAGGGGAAAAGAAAGGGAAGGGAAGAAAGAGAAAAGAAAAAAAGTATTTTTTCCCGAAAAAATGCACGGCTGTACGTTTTACCGCACAGGCCGTGCGCTGCTCTCGACCTTTGATTTTTTTTACAGCTAATAAATGCACGGCTGTACACTTGAGTCCACAGGCCGTGCGGTTCTCTCAAAGTGAGCAAAATTAAAATAAAAAATCTGAATAGCTACAAAAAACGCACGGTTGTGCAATTGAGTGCACAAGCCGTGCGGTGCTCTCGAAGTGAGCAATTTTTTTTTTCAGCAAAAAACCCCACACGGCCATGCACAGGCCGTGCGTCGCTCTCGAAGTGAGCAACAGAGTTTTGGAATTAGAACGCATGGATGTGCGTTTTACCGCACAGTCCATGCGCTGCTCTCGAACAACATTTTTTCGGCCTTTTTTTTAGGAAGAAGGAAGAAATACATACCTTGGGTTGCCTCCCAAAAAGCGCTTGTTTAAGGTCCTTAGCCCGACCTTCCATCAGCTTTAAGTACTCGGATCAGGAGGGTCAGTGGTGCCCTGCTTGGTCAGATCAGGTGTGACAACATGCTTTAATCGACGACTTTGCACCTTGAACTTTCCAGAGTTCTTATGTCATAACTCAACTGTCCCACCTCTTAGAACTCGAGTCACCCTATATGGTCCGGACCATCTTGTCCCCTTAGGACCTGGAAACATGTTGGATTTTTCATGGGATAACAACATCATATTTCCACTCTTGAACTCAACCTTTGTTTTGGCCTTCTTCCTTTTCTTTGGAGTTTGCCTTTTCTTTGCCTTAGTAGTCTCACCATCATCTAGGTCCAGGTCTCCCAAAGATATATCCAATAGACGAGCAATGTCAGATATGATCTCATCTTGCCCGGGATCAACCTCAATCTTACAGCAGGTACATGTGATATGAGTTGGTGAAGTGTCTTTGTAGATCTCAAGGAAGTAATTCTTGAAATATTTATAATCAATCTTCTCTTCCCCTATTGTGAATGAAAGCTTCTCATTCTTGACATCAATATTAGCCTTAATAGTGGCTAAAAATGGTCTCCCAAGGATGATAGGGGTCTTATCACTAACCTCCATGTCAAGTATCACGAAATCTCCTAGTATGAAGAACTTTCCCACTTTCACAAGAACATTTTCTATTATGCCCACATGATGAGTAACAGACCTATCAACCATAAGGAGACGCATCTTGGATGGAACGGGCTCACCCAATTTTAGTTCTTTGCAGATTGACAAAGGCATAACATTGACACTAGACCCTAGATCACATAGACAATTATAAGTCAGATTGCCAAAAAATGCAGGGATAAAGAATTCACCCGGATCTTGTAGTTTCTTTGGCATCTTCTCAGCACAATCCATTGTCAGAGCCACAGTCTCATAGTACTCCAGCCCTCTCTTTTTGATCAGAATATATTTCAGAAACTTAGCATACACATGCATTTGAGTGAGGACATCTGTGAAAGGTATGTCAACATACAGCTTCCTCCTCATCTCCATAAACTTCACAAATTGGTGCTCTAGCTGTATCTGAATCCTTCTCTAAGGAAAAGGCAGATGTGGCTTGTATGGCAGGGGAGCAACATACTTGGGTTCTTCTTCTTATGGCTTCTCCACAGGCTCCTTTGTCACTTCTTTTTCTCTTGGACTGTGCTCTCCAACTATTTTTCTTCACTTAGAGAGACAACCCTACAATGCTCCCTGGGGTTGACTTCAGGTTGACCAGGAAGTTGACCAGCCGGCCTAGGAACATTTATAGCAATTTGGGCCAACTGACTCTCCAATTGGTCCATCCTCTTAGGCAAGCTCTCGAAGTTGTCAACCTTCTTAGATAAGGCTTCCAACTGAGAAGCCAGGTCCCCTGAATTTTAGCCATTTCCCTCAACACAAACTCAAGTGCAGAGTTCTCCGATGATTGTACGGGAGCTTGATTTTACGGTTGAGAGACTCTCGGTTGGAACCCATGTGGTGGTCTTTGCTGAGCATCATCATTCTTATAGGAGAAGTTTGGATGATTCTCCCACCTAGGATTATAGGTATTGGAATATGGATCATTCTTGGGACCTCTGTTGAAGTTGTTCATGTAGTTCACCTCTCCATGTGACTCATTCTGAGATGCAAATAGGTGACAAGATTATATTCTGTGGTCACCCTATCCACAAAACTGACAAGCTATACCAGAAACACCCTGTGCGGATTGCCCTGCACCTTGCGCCTGAGACTTTTGCACTAACACATTCGGCCTCTTGATCTCTTGTTCTATAGCATCTATTTGTGCTTGTTGGTGTGTCTCAGAACTAACCTCATACATTCCTGCATGCTTCTTAGAACTTGAAGTAGATCGGGGATCATTGTAATAGTGAGAGTGTTGAGCAGTACTCTCAATCAAGTCCCAAGCATCATCAACTTCCATAATAATGATTCTTCCACCCGCTGAAGCGTCAATGATTAGCTTGGTAGAATTGTCAACAGCGTTGTAGAAAACATGCAGTATGGTCCATTTTTGTTGCCCATGGTGGGGGTACAACATTAACAATTCCTTGAATCTTTCCCACCCCTCACAAACAGATTCTTCATTTTTCATCTTGAATGCAAGAATCTGATTCCTCATCTCAACAATCTTCTTTGGTGGAAAGTATTTGTTGAGGAATGCCTTTGTAACTCGTCCCAAGTTGTTATCGAGCCAAGAGGTAGGACCTTGAACCAAGATTTGGCCCTGTCTCGTAGAGAGAATGTGAAGGCTCGTAGGAAAAGTGCATCTTGGGATACCTCATGGATCTTCACAATGTCCATTAGCTCAATAAAGGTAGCCAGATTTTAGTGTGGATTCTCAGAAAGCAGACCTCCAAATTGATTCTGCTGCACCATGTTGATCAGGGAGGGTTCAACTCGAAGTTATGAGCTTGCACCGGAGGTCGGACCACACCAGAAATAGGACCAATGTGATTTGGCATCATATAATCACCAAGCGTCATGCGTGGTTCTTGAACTTCCAGAGGATGATTGTTTCCTACTCTGTTGTCACCCATTGCTTGTTCTCAGGCTTCTTCTAGCACGAAAAGTACGCTCAGGTTCGGGATCGTAGTCGTTGAGATTACCAGCGCTTAGGACTCTTCGCATCTGAAGAAAACAAATCTAAAAACAAAGCAACAAAAACAAGATAAAAAATAAAACAAAGACTTAGTCGAACTAGTTGTAGGAAAACAACTGATCCTAGCAATAGTCCCCGACAACGGCGCAAAAAACTTGATAGGAAAAAAACCTACCCACAAGCGTATGTGATCAGTTGTAGCTTTTCAAGTATCGTTCCCACGAGGCTATGTAGTATCGATTGTAACTTTGACTGGTAAGCTAAGCCAAAAGATAAAAAAAAATTCATTGAACTAATAAACAAAACTAAGAAACAAATGCAAGTGATGATTGTAATCAATGGAGGGAAAGTTTCCAAGGCAAGGGATCCCCGCAACTATGCTTCAGTAGACTCAACTAGATGAATGTATGAATTTAGTCTATCTTTGTTGAAGGTAACTACCTTAGGTAATTACTAATTCCTCTCGGATGATAGTAAATGTGCCTAGATTCAATTAACATCCACTCTCGCGACTTGCTAATCAAGATCTAGACCCCTTGGGCACTTAGAATCTAAGGTCAAACTGAATTAACATCCACTCTCGTGATTTTCTAAATTCAACCTAATCTTAGGGTTTCTATGATAGTTATTAATCCACAAGAGAAATTAAGATGACATCGCAATAATAAAATCTCAGGTTCAATTCCTAGGATTCTAATAGAAGTTATTATATCTTGGTCTCAAACTCTATCTGACTACCTATTAACGTTTTTACCTCTCGGTTGCAAACCCTAATAGGATCCAATTCACATAAGCTAATATGTGCATTAAGCATCTAGGAATGAATCAACAAAGTTTCAGATTTCCATTCAGGCAAATATCAAACAAGTCTACCTACGCATAGTTGGGATCACCCTAATCCTAGAAATATGGAATTTAGCTAGACATAATTGCAAGATCAACCAAAGACTTCATATTAACAATGGAAATCATGAACAAGATTAAAGAGAAAGATGAACTTAGTCTCGAATCAGAAGAACAATCTCCAAAGTTGCAATCTTCCAAAGGAAGGCAAACAACTAGGTCTAGAGAGTTAGACAAAGTGGCAAAAGATCCATCAAAAAACCTAAAATGAAGTATATATACATATTCTAAAAATAAAGTCATCCGGGTAAAACGCACGGCCCGTGTCTTAACTGTGCAAAAAATGCACGGCCAAGATGCTATAGGTGTGAAACCGCATGGCCGAAAAACGCACATGCAAAACGCACATGCAGAATCCTCCGTAGGCGAAAACGCACAGCCGTGCAAAAAACGCGCAAATTGCGAGAAATCACCGCTTGCACGGCTGTACGGTGGAACGCAAGGCCTATTGAAGGAAATTCAATCCAAACGCACAACCTCCCACATGTCTTGCATAACTCTCGTTTTTGCTTGAATCCGGCCCAAATTCCTCACGGTTCGTCCCGTTAGCCTCCAGATGACATCTGAGGTTTCATCAACATCCATAGACAGCTCCAAAAATCCACTAAAGTACTTGAAAACATATATTTTCTTGTGTAGACCTCCATAACAAAGAAAAGAATGCAACTAGCTATAAATGCGACACAAAATGCATAAAACAACCTAGATTAAACACAAATACATGTCCTAAATGTGTAACAAATTGGATGTCATCATTTCCTTATTGATGTTACTCACAATTGGGTGTTGTTGTTGAATGGTGTGGAAGATATTCTGGAATTTTGTCACTGAGTAACTTGAGTGAAATATCTCAGATTTTGCTATGTAGTCTGTGGACATAACAAGGGCTGAATAGGAATTATTTGAGTAGCTTGAGTTAGTGCTAGATTTTGTAAGAATCGAAGTGTGTACATGGATTGAATTTGACGTGTATTGTGCTAGATGGAATTTTGATGTGTTGGTGGCTGCTGAAATTTTGCTAAAAAAATTGACAAGTGTGCTTTGTGCTGAACATAGTGATTGACCAGCCTCTTGAGCAGCTTTGTCTTTGGTGAAGAGTTGCCTATGGGGGTGTGCAAAGCCATTGAAAGGTTTGCTGCTGGATTTTTGTGAAATATGATGAACTTTGTGAAGTTTGAGGGGCATCACTTGACTATTATATAGTAGAGTGGATGAAGCTACTCTTTGCTGCTAAAATTATGTGGAGTTTACAACTGCATTTTGGAAAATTTGATGTCGTGATTGAGTGTTTTGACCTTCTGGGAACAAGATGAAGGTAAAGAGGTGGGTAATGTTTCCACACTTACCATGATTGAGCTTTGAGAAGCCTTGTAAGGACAAATGAAATTGGCTTCTGTTCATTCACCATTTGCTGGGACATAAGCTGGACATGGAGTGTCGTGCTCACATTTCTCCATTCTTGCCACCTTGTCTACCTAGTGGGTTCTTTCCATTTTGGCCAAAATGATATCATACAAGCTCATTAGTGCTACTTACCAGGAACTCATATGGAAGATTTAAGAAATTTTCCTTGTTCCTGTTGTTGGGTTAGATGCGTATAAGCGGAATTTCATAAAACTATTTTCTAGCATCTAACAAGGATCTCATGCATAAATCAATAGGGATCAAGTAGGAATAGAATTACATACCGTTTGATGCGAGCCTGAAACGTTCCTGTAGGATTTCAGCGGAGATTGAAAGCCCCAAGTGTGGCTTCTCTAATTGGTCCACACGAGTCTGGAATCTGGATCGCCTTTGATGTCGTCTGCTAGAACGAACGAACAAAAGCAAGCTTGGCTTCAATTTGGGAATGGTTCGGCCGTACTCTTGCTTGGAGGAGGAGGAAGTTCTGTGTGTTTCCAATAAGAAACAATTACATATATAAGATCATATCTTATCATAAGTGATGGATATAATATCTTTATATTGTTTCCATTTATCTTCTAATAAGATACCTCCTTATCAAGTAATTATTAATGGTAACTTTTATCCCTTAATAATAAAAGCCTATCTCCCAATATAAACCACATGGGCCTAAATCCATGTCTAACATGGGCTTTCAGTTCGGTTTGATCCAGCCCGATAACTCTATGTGTGTGACCTCATAGGACCCGGTTATTATAGCTGTAATACCCCGTAATTTTTAAGGGTATTTTGAAATTTTATTTTTCTTATGCCCGGATTGTTAAACAGATTTAATTCAGAGAAGATCGGATACTCTGTAATATGTTCTGAGCTCTGTAAAATTTTCCGAGCATTATATAATACAGTTGAAGTATTTTCGGGGTTAATATATTGTTAGTGTACGAATATATTTAACCCGGGGTTAAAAGAACTCGTACCCATACTTTCCTCGCCCATACAAGTGCGACCTTTTAGCAAAATTGTCATAACTTTTGATTCCATAATCCATACAATATGAAATTTGGAAGGATTAAAATAGACTTCTAGATCTAACTCCTCGATTTGGAATAACCTCATTTGGAGTTCGGAGCTGAGAGAACGGCCCCGTCTAAGTCAGGACTATTTCTTGATGGTCACGACCGCACCCGCGGTGAGGGCATGACCGCACCCGCGGCGAGCGCTGACAGCTTCGTCTTCGCGATAAGATTTCCGAAATTCTATCCTTTTGGCCACTTGGCCACTTGCTCCACTTGGCTCTTTGCCTTGTCCCCTTGTCCCCTAGCTTGTCCCCTTAGAGGAAGCTCGGATTGAGCTATAAAAGGAGGTGAAGACCGAAGCTTAAGCTCTCTTCTTCTTCCTCCTCTGTTTTTCTGGTTTTTCACCATTGTTGAGCAGCTTGTGAGCTTCGTTTGTGTGAGATTCGGGATCCCTTTGAGTGTTAGAAGGAGCTCGTGAGTGTTGTGTGAAGCTTTAAGGTGTTGGGAGATCGAACCATAGACAAATCGAAGCAAACAAATCGGTTTTGGGGTAAGAAATTCTCCATGGCTGTCGAGCTTCCCCTTCGCCACTGTCTGTCCACCGCACCCAGCGGCAAGGCCCACCGCACCCGCGGCGAGGCTTGTCCGTGAGTGTGTTCTTGGAGTTTTGGCTTGGGGCTTGGCTCGATTCCTTTGATTATTTTCCTATTCTTTTAGATTCATATATAAGTGTATTGAATCTAACTTAGGGTCTTGTTATGGGCCATTTCTTAGGGATTTAATATCCAAGATTTGCTCCAGTTTCAGATCCAGGAACTAGATGTTGCTCAGCTTGATTCGAAGTTGTCGGATCTAAGGCAAGTGGCGGTTCTCTCTTGTTCATCATTCCATATTTGATTATTTATCAATAGTTTTGTTGTTAAATAATTTGGGATGATTGTTAATTATGTTGGAAATTGATTTGATAACGTTATGTGAAATAAAACGGATATTGTTACTAGGTTGTATATTCTGCTAGAACCGACGCTAGTATATGATAGATTTGTTGTGCAGGTGAAGGCCGTAAGGGTCCTTGATATGATTTATTGTGTGTGGCTTAGATTATTAAATCTAGGGTGATAGTTGTTCAGGTTGAGCCGTGATGGTTCTCTGTGTGATGTGTTTGCGTGTTTAACTGTTAGTTAGCACGAGTATTCGTAGGAGCGCCTGGATCCGGTGTGTTCCATGGGCGTTTCTTTATAACTGTTTAGGGTAATTAAAACCCATGCGATAGTAAAAGTTTGGACTTTGTGAGGTTCATTCTTTATAAGGGCGATTAAGACCCAATGCGATAGTGAAAGTTTGGACTCCGAGAGGTTCATTCTTTATAAGGGCGATTAAGACCCATGCGATAGTAAAAGTTTGGACTTTGTGAGGTTCATTCTTTATAAGGGCGATTAAGACCCAATGCGATAGTGAAAGTTTGGACTCCGAGAGGTTCATTCTTTATAAGGGCGATTAAGACCCAATGCGATAGTAAAAGTTTGGACTTTGTGAGGTTCATTCTTTATAAGGGCAATTAAGACCCAATGCGATAGTTAGAGGTTTGGATCCTGTGAGGTCCAGTTAAAAGTTTATAACGTGATATGTGTGTGTGTGGTCATTTAATTCAGATAAGTGCCTGAAAGCACCTAATTAATGAACGTTGGCGAGTAGTGCAACGTAGCGCTAGTGCAGCTAGGATTGTTCGTCTAGCTTAGATCGCTTGTATGCGATGTGGTGTGCTTGTGTGTTTGTTTATGTTTCCCAACATTTGTCATTTTTCCTATAAGGCTCATTTCATTTGGAGTCTTCTTTTGGGAATGATTGCTGTGAGACTCGATCTCCAGAATCTTCTCTTGTGCATACCTTTTGTTATTCTAGTAGGAGTATGGTGGTTGACTAGCGTACTCGGTTATTATTCGAGGAACGATAAGTCTAACCTAATACGACTGCTTCAAACCACTCTGCTTTGTACCCTTGCTAGTCTATTCATTTAGACTAACCAACCGTTATATTCCTTGCATGGTTGGCTGGTGTCATCCGTTCGATTCGGCACATCAGGTGTGTTGAAGATCCATGAAGGCTAGAACGACTATGAAGATGAACGGTGTTTTCGACAAGTTGTTTTGTCGCTTTGTTTACAAGTTTTCCGCTGTGCTATTTTGTATTTTGTTAAAGACTTTCGCTGTTGTATTTCTGATTATTGGGTCATTTTTGGAATCGTGTAATTCCGCAACCATGTGGTTTAATAAAAGTTATGATTTTAGTATTGTAACTATGTTTTAAGTCAGTTATGACGTCGGAAAAGCCTGGGGTGACTTCGGGGTTTACGTCCGGGGTCATCGACAGTAGCACTTTCAATTCTTTCAAATGGGGTTAAATTTGGGGGTGTTACAATAGCCATGGGCCTAACCCGATTAAGCCCATTGATCATAGTTGGCTTCTAGCAAATGACTACGACCCCTAAAATTCCCGGATTGTAAATATCTATTAATTATCCTATTCCATGTTCGGTATTGCACCTTTGATTAAAAGACACAATTTCTTCAATCTCCCACTTGTCCTTAAAACAAGTGTGCAATGTTAAATCCCTTTGTCTCTTAGTGTCTTATTTGATGATATGATGACATTCATATCTCTTATCAATTGTGTTCCTTGAGCTCCTGAGTTTGAACTGTCGAATAACGGATGATTATAGATAATCCATCTGAGCATGGCCATGCATTTTTTAGTTCTCGCTCTTCAAGTGGCCGAGACACCATTCCTGTCCATGTATCACTGTATACATGAAGAAGGAGGACTTCTCCAGTCTTGTATGACTATAGCTCCCACTCAACTTTTGGCAATCCCAAACACTGCTTTCATAACTGCCTGTTACGGTCAGCGTTTGACAGCGTCAAAGACATACCAATCATCAAGAAAAACCATATCATACTCATGTCCGAGGAATCTACCAATCATGGTTTAACTTAAAACTCTTCAATCCCTTTTGGAGAGTCTTAAGGTGGGTCAGTCCTATATGTATCATCCATACATATCTATGTAATTGACTAAACATCTATATGTCCCTATAGCCCATGAAACCTGGCGCTATCAGTCAACTTACAATGTAGTCTTTAATGAAGTCATTTATGTCCTAGTTAATGAACTCAGACTATGGACTTTGATTAATACATAACTTTAGTTCACTTAATGGGGTTTCATTCACCAAAACACTTATGATGAGCCCATTTGCGAATTACAAATTATTTGGACATTTTATTTAATTCCAAGCAATAATCAAATAAGAATGAAAACTGTATATCATATAATCAAGCATAAAACGTGTCTGACATACGTAAAACAAGGTTCATAATATAAGACAATACAATCTCAAATCCATTCTCCAATGTACTTGAGGCCCTTAGCCCTAGTGTGACTATCATGCTTGGGCCTAGGCATAGGCTTGGTCAGTGGATCTGCAATGTTGTCATCTGTGTGCACTTTGCACATTCTGATGTCTCCTTTTTCAACGATGTGTCGAATGAGGTGATACTTCCTCAGTACGTGCCTGGACTTGGAGCTCGAGCTCGGTTCCTTGGCTTGGGCTATAGCGCCGTTGTTGTCACAAAAGACGTCAATAGCCGTTGATATGCTAGGAACAACGCCGAGCTCATCAATGAACTGCCTAATCCAAACAGCCTCTTTCGCCGCTTCACTAGCGGCGATGTACTCTGCCTCTGTAGTAGAATCAGCTACCGTGTCATGCTTGGAGCTCTTCTAGCTCACAGCTCCTCCATTAAGGATGAAGACATATCCTGACTGGGACTTAAAGTCGTCCCGGTCTGTCTGGAAGCTTGCATCAGTATATCCTCGAATGACTAACTCATCATCACCCCCAAACACCAAGAAGTCATCCTTGGTTCTTCTTAAGTACTTCAGGATGTTTTTGGCTGCACACCAATGTGCCTCTCCGGGATTCGATTGGTATCTGCTACACATGCTCAGAGCAAATGCAACATCAGGGCGTGTACATATCATGGCATACATGATAGATCCTATAGAAGAAGCATAAGGGACCTTCTCATCTTCTCAAGCTGAGCAGGTGTCTTAGGACACTACTTTTTGCTGAGGTATATGCCATGCTGCATGGGTAGAAACCCTTTCTTAGAAACATGCATTTTGAACCTGTCAAGAACCTTATCTATATAAGTTCCTTGACTTAATCCAAGCAGTCTCCAAGATCTATCTCTATAGATCTTATTACCGAGTATGTACTCCGCTTCTCCTAGGTCCTTCATTGAAAAACATTTCTTCAGCCATTCCTTAACGGACTCTAGCATCGAAATGTCATTTTCAATGAGTAGTATGTCATTCACATACATGAATAAGAAGACCACGTTGCTCCCACTAAACTTCTTGTAAACACAAGGCTCTTCTTCGCATCTGATGAAGTCAAACTCTTTGATAGCTTTATCAAATCGAATGTTCCAACTCCTGGATGCTTGCTTAAGTCCATAAATGGACTTCTTAAGCTTGCATACCTTCCTAGGGTATGCTAGATCTTCAAAACCTTCTGGTTGTGTCATGTACACATCCTCTTCTAAATACCCATTTAGAAAAGCGGTATTGACATCCATTTGTCAAATCTCATAATCATAATAAGCGGCAATAGCTAGGAGTATCCTGATAGACCTGATCATAACGGCCGGTGAAAATGTCTCGTCATAGTCAACACCATGAATCTGTTTAAAACCCTTGGCAACTAGCATTGCCTTGTAAACATATACATTTCCATCTTTGTCTGTTTTGAGTTTGAAAACCCATTTGCATCCGATGGGTTTTGCCCCATCTGGCAAATCTATCAAGTCCCAGACTTGATTCTCAGACATAGAATCCATTTCAAACTTCATGGCCTTAAGCCATTTCTCGGAGTCTGGACCCGTCACTGCTTGCTTATAGGTAGTAGGCTCTCCACTTTCTAAAAGCATAATGTCAAGGCTGTTTGATCTACGTGTGGGTTCAACAACTGGAGCAGTTTCCACAACTGTTTGTGGTCCCTCATTTGAATCTGGTTCTTGAGGTATTGATTCCGGTACCTGGACGACTTCCCTTTGGGAGGTTATGTCTCCAGATACCGGTATCTCTTCGTCGACATCGTCCATGTCAACGTGTTGTTGGGTTTGTTGCTTATCTTGAACTTCTTCAAGATGAACATATCTCCCACTTGGCTTCTTGGAAATAAATTATTTTTCCAAAAAGACACTATCCCTTGCAACAAACACTTTGTGCTCATTGGGATTGTAGAAGTAGTATCACATAGTTTCCTTAGGATACCCTATGAAGAAGCATTTATCTGATTTGGGTGCAAGTTTATCTGATAGTAAACGCTTTACATAAACCTCACATCCCCAGATCTTCAGGAAAGACAGACTTGGAACTCTTTCAGTCCATATCTCATATGATGTCTTGTCTATAGTCCTAGACGGAGTCCTGTTTAGTGTGAACACAACGGTTATAAGTGCATATCCTCAGAAGGATACCGGAAGGTTAGCAAAACTCATCATTGATCGAACCGTGTCTAACAAGGTCATGTTTCTCCTCTCAGATACAACATTCAATTGTGGTGTGCCTGGTGGAGTTAGTTGTGTTATTATCCCACAACTTCTCAGATGATGATCGAACTCCTGGCTCAGATATTCACCACCACGATCTGATCGAAGTGCTTTTATCTTCTTGCCAGTTTGAGTTTCTATTTCATTTTGAAACTCTTTGAACTTTTCAAAAGATTCAGATTTATGCGTTATTATAATAATGCATAAATCTGAATCTTTTGAAAAGTTCAGAAAACTATTTTCTAGCATCTAACAAGGATCTCATGCATGAATCAATAGGGATCAAGTAGGAATAGAATTACTTACCGTTTGATGCGAGCCTGAAACGTTCCTTTAAGATTTCAGCGGAGATCGAAAGCCCCAAGTGTGACTTCTCTAATTGGTCTACACGAGTCTGGAATCTGGATCGCTTTTGATGTCGTCTGCTAGAACGAACGAACAAAAGCAAGCTTGGCTTCAATTTGGGAATGGTTCGGCCGGACTCTTGCTTGGAGGAGGAGGAAGTTCTGTGTGTTTCCAATAAGAAACAATTACATATATAAGATCATATCTTATCATAAGTGATGGATATAATATCTTTATATTGTTTTCATATATCTTCTAATAAGATACCTCCTTATCAAGTAATTATTAATGATAACTTTTATTCCTTAATAATAAAAGCTTATCTCCCAATATAAATCACATGGGCCGAAATCCATGTTTAATATGGGCTTTCGGTTCGGTTTGATCCAGTCCGATAACTCTATGTGTGTGACCTCATAGGACCCGGTTATTATAGCCATGGGCCTAACCCGATTAAGCCCATTGATCGTAGTTGGCTTCTAGCAAAGCACTAAGACCCCTAAAATTCCCGGATTGTAAATCTCCATTAATTGTCCTATTTCATGTTCGGTAATTGCATATTTGATTAAAGGACACAATTCCTTCACCTGTAACATCAATTGGAATTGTCTCAATTTTATAATTTTCTCATTTTACAATAAGCCTTGAAGACAAGACTTTATAAGGAATGAGTGATGTCTTGTATGGGGTTTTAGGGTGTTTAGTAAATTTGTTATAAATAGTATAATGATGTAATTGGGAAGGTTATAAAATAAAAGAATATCAAATCCTTTACTTTTACTTTCTCTTCCTTTACCCTCTCTCTTCCCTAACCTTCTCTTTTCTTTCCCTATACTCTGCAGAATGTAGTTCTTCTTTTCCTATTCTTCTTTCTTTCTTTCTTTCTTTCTTCATTCTATCAAATTCTCCCCTCAAATGTCATGGTCCAACTATGGATATGACATGCAATTCCTAAATGTGGAACACAAGTAAAGCTCAAAATCGATAAAACAATGTTGGTACTTCTTGGAATCTTAGGTGCTTATACAAAAATCGATAAATCAATGTAGGTTTCGCTTGAGACTTCCACCCGGACAGCCCTGCTGCACACTTTACCATCCTCTGTCATTTTATTCCAATTTTGCTGTTTTTACTACTCTTCCCCCAGCGTGTCTGCTTTAGTTTCTTCTGCTAATTCGACTTAACATGTATTCAAATATACATTTCTATCGATTACTCTATATATTGTTTTATCTTCTAAATCTCTATCTATGAATTGTCTTTTTGAAAATTTAATTGATGTTGCGGAATATATTATTAACACTTCATTTTCGGTATGCTCTAATTTGTTTATGCTCATTTGTAAATCAAAACCTGAACTGAAAAAAAATATAAATATAAAGTTCACAAACTTAGGGTTTGAATGTTGTAGGAGGGTGTAACGTTGATCAAACTTCGGTTTGACTTGGATATAGATTGAATCGTGCCAACGCACTTTCCAAAACCAATATTTCGACACATACTGATCTTGTAGTCTTAGGGTTGTACGAAATTCGATCGGGATAAGACAATCAAACCTCTATTGAACAAGACAATATCAATAGAGAACACTTGGTGTTTTTGGTGTTTGTTCCATACAAGAGATCGTTCTCTTTTTTGGATCTTCCAAGACTTGCCCCAACCTTATCTTTATATAGGGCATAAGTAGTTAGGCGGTTACATGGTGGTTGGGAAGTTGCATGGCGGTTGGGCGGTTGCATGGTGGTTGGACGGTTGAAAAACGGTAAAAAAACCCGCCAAACTACTCAACCATAACCAACAAGTTGAAATTCACACTCCAAGGATTTATACATATGACTTCTCGGTGTCTGCCTCTCGAATCCCAACACGTTCTGTAACCCCGAGTCCGAATCCACGCACACGAGTGTGCACTCCGCACCCCCAAAATTCGTTATGCGCCGAACAAACTCCATAAGTCAAGAGCGAATCCCGACTACACAAAATGGCCGATGTCACTAAAATCACCAACATTCCTCCCCCATTTTAGTGTAATCCTTGATTCACTTAACAAACATACATCAAACACAAACTTATGCATTAAATGAAAATGTCCTTAAGATTGAATTTCCACATTAGTGCAGATTCCAAATAATCGAGAATCAGGGTGTCCTATGAATTGAACCCTTCAACTCATCTGAATACTTGAAGATACAACAAACACAAGTTTCT
Source organism: Rheum nobile (assembly GCA_027886185.1). Classification (NCBI taxonomy): domain Eukaryota; kingdom Viridiplantae; phylum Streptophyta; class Magnoliopsida; order Caryophyllales; family Polygonaceae; genus Rheum; species Rheum nobile. The sequence continues at coordinate 4,366,166 of WOAB01000109.1, read as the reverse complement.
ACACTACTCCAAGTGCTAACTTGAAACTATTATAGCCATGTGTCCTTATCCATTCATGAGCGTATACAAAGCCAAGCCCGATCTAGTTGAAGCGGCACCACTTCACACTCGTATAGGCGGACTCTTTTCATCATGCACCTGCAAATGCATTTTTTCAAAAGATCCATTAAGAAGATAAACTTCAACCTAACTTTTCTTGCAGGTACGAGCACATACCTTGGAATGATATCGAACATGTGCTCCAAACTCTAAGTGTAGGCTTTCCACATTGAATTCAGCGTCTAACGTCATATTAGAGGGGAATTGGGTATCCCACCATTAGAGATTTCAAACGGGCTTTAAACCCATACCGATAGACGACTTGATCACCAAGTCCCTACCTAACCCCTTTGTCAAATGGTCCGCCAAATTTTGTTGAGACCGAACAAACTCAATAGTGATCACCCCATGAGTGATCAACTCACGTACCGCGCTATGTCTAATGCCCAGGTGTCGCGACTTACCATTATACACTTGGCTATAAGCCTTAGCCAAAGTAGCTTGACTATCACAATGGATAGATATGGGTGACACCGGTTTTGGCCACAAAGGAATCTCGTTGACTAAGTTCCTTAGCCATTCCGCCTCTCTACCGACAACCAATAATGCTATGAATTTCGATTCCATAGTCGAACTTGTAATGCAAGTTTGCTATTTAGAAGCACATGAAATGGCACCTCCCCCAAGCAAGATTACCCAACCACTTGTAGAAGAATGATCTTCTACATTAGTGATCCAACTCGCATCCGAATACCCTTCTAGAACCGAAGGAAATCCGACATATGACAAACCATAATTCATGGTTCCCTTTAAGTATTTGAGCACCCGCCTTATTGCTTGCCAATGGTGAGTATTAGGATTACTAGTGTATCTACTCAACCTTCCTACCACATAAGCAATATCCGGCCTTGTACTCGTCATGGCATACATTAAGCAACTAATCACTTGTGAGTACTCGAGTTGTGATACCGCTCTACCCGTATTAGGCATAAGCTTCACACTCGGATCCATGGGAGTGCTCACCGGAGAACAAGTCTCACAATTGGACTTCTTAAGCACTTTCTCAATGTAATGAGATTGTGACAAAGATAGTTCCTTATTCTCACGTTTGATTCTAATACCGAGGATCACATCCGCCTCTCCCATGTCCTTCATGGCAAAACTTGATGACAAAAAAACCTTCATAAGGTCTACTTGTCTTTGGTCCGTACCAAAGATCAGCATGTCATCAACATACAAGCAAATGATTACTCCATTACCGGACTTATCAAATTTGTTGTATACACACTTGTCCGACTGATTTAACTCGAATCCGATCGACAAGACAACCTCATCAAACTTTTGATGCCACTACTTAGGTGCTTGCTTTAACCCATATAATGACTTTACCAACTTACACACCTTATGCTCATTATAGGGCATAACGAACCCTTCAGGTTGCTTCATGTACACCTCCTCCTCTAAATCACCATTCAAGAATGCCATTTTGACATCCATTTGGTGAATCACAAGATTGTTAATAGCCGCCAAGGCAATCAACAACCTAATGGTGGAGATCCGAGCAACCGGAGCATAGGCATCAAAATAATCAATGCCTTCCCTTTGTCTAAAGCCTTGGACAACCAATCGGGCCTTAAACTTATCGATAGTACCATCGACCTTCATCTTCTTCTTGAAGATCCACTTGCAGCCCAAAGGCTTGCAACCTTGTGGGAGATCCGATAAGACCCATGTATTATTTCCCATAATGGAATACATCTCATCATTTATTGCTTCTTTCTAGAAAGCAACATCTTGAGACCTCATTGCCTCACCAAAAATCATAGGATCCTCATCAACATGATAACAATATGAGTATTGGAACCTAACTTCATCTCTAGATCCTTCCACCAAATAAATTTGGAAATCTAGACAGAAAGACTTTTCAATCCTTCCTCGCTTGCTCCTACGAAGCATAGGTGACTCGTTAGGAGGTACGGCTGAGCCGTCTCCTTCTTTAGTTCCACTAGTGCTAGGAACCAAATCCTTTGGTCTAGGTATGGACGAGAACCGATTCTCATCAAATATCGCATCTCTTGACTCAATCACGGTGTTAACCGATATAGAATCATTAGGCTCTATTACACAGAACCTATAAGCCTTGGAATGCTCAGCATATCCAATAAAGATGCAATCAATACCTCTTTCCCCCAAGGTTTTAATCTTGGGCTGGGGTAGTCTAACGACTGCCCTACATCCCCAAACTCGAAGATAATTCAAGCTTGGTTTCTTTTTGTACCAAAGTTCATAAGGGGTGACCTTGTTCCTTTTGTTAGGAACCCTATTTAGTAAATAGCAAGCCGTTAACATGGCTTTACCCCATAATCCGTCACTCAATCCCGAGTAGGATAACATGAAAATAACCATCTCTTTTAGGACTCGATTCTTCCTCTCCGACACACTATTTTGTTGTGGCGTATAGGGAGCCGTAGTCTCATGTATAATGCCTACGGACTGGAAATACACATGATCATAAAATTCTCCACCTCTATCAGTGCGTAGTTTCTTAATCAAGTCATTTTGTTACAATTCAACCTCGGTTTTATAAACCTTAAATTTATCTAGGGCCTCGTCTTTAGTATGCAATAAATACACATAAAAATAATGAGAATAATCATCAATGAATGTGATGTAATATTTCGTGTTTCCTAAAGACGGAGTAGCATGCAAATCACATAGATCACTATGTACAAGTCCAAGCACCGCATAATTTCTTTCAATGCCTTTAAATAATTGTCTAATTATTTTTGTCAACATGCAAGTTCTACACGTACTTCTCTAAATTCATGTCAAATGCAGGGATTAACCCTTCCTTAGACATATCAGTCATTTATTTATAATGCACATGACCTAATCTTGCATGCCAAAGATAAGATTCATTTGTACTAGAACATGCCATATAAGTAGAATTGACCACTTTATTAATATTCAACATAAACATGCCATTACATAAATATTCAAATCCTACAAATACACCACACTTCGATAAGATATACTTATCGGATTCATAAACTTGCTTCAAGCCACACTTGTTTAAAACACTATCGGAGACTAAGTTTTTCCTAATTTCGGGTACATGTAAGACATCCTTGAGTTCAAGGGTCTTCCCGGAACTAAATTCTAACACCACTTTTCCACGGCCTAGGATAGGGGCGGTTGACTCGTTGCCCATATGAAGGACGGACTCATCATTCACCGGTTCATACGTCTTAAACCAGCCACGGTCCTTGCAAACATGTTTAGTTGCACCCGAGTCAATCCACCAAGCCACTTCATCATCCTGCACATAAAATGCCTCAGAAATTAATGGTACATAATTCATAACCGAACTTGAAACAAAATCTGAAAACCGGCCTTGATGAGTGGATGGGCCTTGGTCCTTAGACCCTTGCCCTGAACGATCACTACTACAATAAAGAGCTAAGGAAGCGGTCAATAACCGCTACATTTAGTCTAAAACCGCTTCATATTATCTATTGAAGCGATTTTCGACCGCTTCATCTGTTCGTGTTGCATTAGGTCTAATGAAGCGGTTTTTATGAGCTAATGCAGCGGTTTAAGATGTTGATGATAAACCGCTTCATTAGGAACAAAAACCGCTGACTTGGAATCTAATGAAGCGGTTTACTACCACCTCTATTGCAACGGTTTCAAAATCTATTGTAGCAATTTCAAAATCTATTGCAGCGGTTTTCAATTCTATTGTAGCGGTTATAATTTCTATTTTTTACTCTTACATATCTTTTGAAGCGGTTTTTGATGCCTATTGCAGCGGTTTTCGTACATTTTAGAATTGTTTTTGGAGATATTTTCTATATTTGTAGATATATATATCTGCAATTGTTTTTTGCGAAATATATATATATATATATTTCTGGTCAAAGAAGAAATAAATAATGCCATCAAGTGATAAATCTTCATTCATTAAACAAGAAACTTATGCTAACAAAATTCCAAGTTCACAACTTGCCCAATTGTTTGTTATACTTAATACCAAGTCCTATTGTTCTTACATACCTAAGTGCTAGCTAGGGCTGTAAATATAGAGCAGTCAATCCTATATAACTAATGCTCATATCTTCTTGATTGTCCACTGAAATCAAAACCCTGCAAAAAAAAACTAATGTTAGGTTAATTCAAAAAGCCAAGGCATAATCAATCAGCGAACCTATTATCCTACATTACAGAATCCAAGTAGAGATTGATAAACTGCTATGTCATTGAAGGACGGCACATCTTTGACTTACAGTGTCCAAAGAATCGGCTCCAAGTGCAGTAAATTTTGAATCACCAGTAACCTCAGAGGTATCAGGTAATGCCAGCTGCTTCTTCACAATGGCACATACCTTATCAACTGTCTCTGGTTTGGCCTGCTCGTTGATACAAATTATGGATCAAACAGAAGCAGGAATGATAATTGTATAATTAGAGTATTTATAAAGCAAGTAAATCAAATGAGACTTAATCGATTTAGAATAGTCCACTGAAACACTGAAGAGTTTTGTGGCTAGTAGTATAAGCCAGCTAAGACAACACAAGTTGCAAAATATACAGAACGAAACAAAGATTTAGAAAAATTACATACGGCACAAGAGATTCTCAAGCGAAGTGGAACTCTCTGTGTGCTTCTCCAGAATGCAATGGATGGCTTTAGACCATTGCTATTTGTAATATGCTCAGAACAAATTTCCAAATCTTACATTAGTAATGAATTCAATAGTAGCAGGCAGCATAATTAGCCCATTCAAGAAGAATCATGAAACCGTCTAAAAATATATGTTATGCAGCGCAGCTATATAATCCAATCTAATCAGACAGAAAAAGACATCTTAACAAGAGTAAAGCACAAGATCAATTGCATTCGCCAATTCTACTATGAAATCTCCTTAAACGGATACAACGAAGTAGTTGAGAATCACCAACCACAATTCAAACAACTCAATATCGCATACTACAATTCACAAATTCAACAGAAACAACAACGAAAATATACAAAGCATACACATCTTTATTCACACCAATTAGACATAAACAATTAAGACGACTTACACGGATCAAGAACTGCAGAAGGAAAGAGAGAGGGAATTCTATAGCTAATCAACGATATCAAAACTAAGAAGCAGCAACAACACATAGATCAACGAAGGGGAAGAGTGATACCGAGCTCTGGAGGAGCACACGAGGACGGGAAGAAGAGATCGAAGCAATGGAGAGGGAAGCCATGGAATTTGCGAGAGAGGAGTGATGCAGAAACGGCGACGGAGAACACGAGGAAAGTAAAAAAGAAGAGAATCGCATTTACATAGCTCGGTATATATACCAGTGACCTGGAATACATCGAAAGGAAGTAACAATAGTGTACTAGCGAGCAAAAACTCCAAAGCTATAAACATCAACCTTCATTGATAGATCACCATATATTACATATTCAGGAGTCATATATCCACTGTACATATTCTTTATCAAATAATGTCAGATAAAAAAACCCAAGAAAAGAAAAATGAGATAATAAATAGGATAGAAACAGGGAAAAAGACGTGCTTAGTGCCAACAACACGTGTGTTTACAAGTGATGCATCCTCAAGGAAGAGTCGGGCCATGCCAAAGTCGGCTACCTCTTTTCTACTGGGCTCTGCACTAAGGTTGATCAATATAACTATAACTTTCCAACAAACAATAACTATATATATACACAAGTACACAGCTCAAACAACCACCAAAACCGAGTTCAAATTTAGTGCAAAATATACACAGTACCGGATGCGCAAAACCAAAAAAAAAGCTTCTAGTGAACAGCCTAGAAGGGCTTCAAGGGGCTCAGAAAAGAAATTAACCAATGCTTAATCAAATAATAATCCACCCCATCTAAAGAAAAAGAAACCAAGAACATCAAAACTAGACGGGTTCAACCTGTCCATCTATTTGCAGCAGAATAAGCAACATTGATTGACTCCTCTGCAAACTCTCATACAAAAAAACAAAATCAGAATATGAATGCATACAAAAGTTCAAAAGATAGAGAAGTTCCCATATCAAATTCGAGGGTACTGAACTCATTGCTTCAAAGGCCGCATGATCATTGTCTGCATACTGCTTTATCTCAACTTGAAGGGTATAAGATATAGAGTATCAGATACTACTTATAATCTAAAAATAGACACCGAAAAGAAATCATAGAGAGTGTAGTTTTCTGTGCTTACAAAATTCTCTCTTCCCTTTTCAAGGCATTACACTGCCCTTACAGCTCAGAAAAGCGCTTCTTACAATTTTGACTTTCAGAGTCCAGCTTTTGGTGCACACTCCTTAGCTGCGGAACAGGTTATCAAGAATTACAATATGCAGCATGAAGTCATTTTACTATTTGGGAGCAATATGTGGAATTGAAGCTACAAAAAAACCCTCAAGTTTTACCTGATTTCCAGCAGTGCTGGGAAGACTCCGGAAGTATATCTATAGAAGATTATAAAGAACAATGTCATGAAAAGAAAAATGATAAAGGATTCACCAATAACGGCTAATGTCCTAAAAAAATATAAGCTTGAAATGTGTTCTAGGTGCAAATACCAAGCTAGCTTAGTTTTTCATAGTAAATCAAGCAACAATTACATTATTTCTTCATACAAAGAGATGCTTACCGAACTTCCTACTTTATCTTTCAAGAGAAGGTAATCATCAACTATGTTGGATGCGATTAGAAAGCCCTAGAAAACTGAAGGAGGAAAAACAAGAGAATTCAGCAAATCTAGATCATGTATAACTTTTTTTTGTCATAGTAACATACTAGATAGCTCGATATTGTATCATAGTAACATACTAAGGCTCACCACTATGCCTAATTTTTGTAAGAGCATTAAACTTGAAAAAAAGAACTCAATTTAATTTGGTAATTTTTTTATCAGGTATATATATATGGATGTGGCTGTTTGATTTCCTGAAGAGCTAGCATTTCCTGACAAGCACACATAGTTTCACTTCAATTGACAACCAGAAATCAGAGAAAAGAGAGAGGGGATCACATGAGACAATGTTGACAGTCAAAAAGGACTAATTCCAAAATCAAATGATCCCATGCATTATATAGATTGGATGGTGATATAAATGTTGACAGAAAAAAGCAACATACACTATATCTGCTAAAATTAGGACATAAATTGCATGTAATTAACCCAACAAATTAAACTTGGGAATGCCATCATTTAATATTAACATATGACAGTAAAATTAGGAATGAAAAGGGAAAAAGTACAGCAACAAATCTATATAAAGAAGAAGAGAAAATTCAATATAAATACGTTATGAAAAAGTACAGCAACAACTTGGGAATGCCATACGTTATGACATCAACAAAATTAAGAAGAAGAGAAAATTCAAACGTAGTATCATCCTAATCTTAATTAAGGCTACATGGTATGGCAGAGAAAGGTCAAGATATTGGAGAGAGAGATTAAAGAGCACTAGAAAGCTGAAGAAGGAAAAAGAAAGAATTCAGCAGATCTAAATCATGTATAACTTTTTTTTTTGTGTTATAGTAACTTACTAGGAATTCAGCAGATCTAGATAATGTATGAATACAGAAACCATATTGCAAAAATTACCAACATTAACTGTCAAATGAGAAAATGCAGGATTTAGTAAAGTAGAAAACAGAAAAGTAAATTCACACAAAGATATCACATTTATTGACACAAAGGAAAAAATTCTAGTTCATAAATTGACAAAAAGTAAAACTGATGGACATCGGCGCATACACAAATTGATTGACACGTATACACAAATTGAAGGAAGTAGCTTCTTGAGTAAAGGCACAAAAGCACTCAATTGAAAGAAATTGCATGATTTTTGCCTAGGAAGGATGCAGCTAACTGGATGCACTACCTTTACAATGTCCAACATTTCAACTTCATATAGTAGATTAGAAAATGTTGGAACTTTTGTAAGATCCCTTGTGACTTCAGTGTGTCCAATTCTGTACTCATGACTTATAGTCAATACCGCCAGCTTACCTTGTGCACAAGGGATCTAAGGATTGGTCCTGTTAGCAGCCCAACTCATGTAGTCATACCCTTCTTGTCCGAGCATCTTGCTTTGCTTCCCGTATTCGTTTTCGATCTAGAACACAAACCCAGTGCACAAAACTCAGTTTTTGTATGCCAATTGCCAATCAATCATGTTGAAATCAGAAACTCAGCTCAATTCATATGAATACAGAAGAAGATTTGAGTTGGGTAAAATCCAGACCTGGGATAGAATGATTGGGCCCCCCTGAGACTCAAACAGATTATGACTCTTCATCAAACCAACAATCTTCTCAGTGAATCCCTGCATTGCTCTCTGCAAAACCCCATTGAACACACCCTTTAAATAACCCACTTATTCTTTATGCAAAAAAATCAATGACTGTATAAAAATAAAGAAGGGAAAAAGACCTTGAAAGGTTCATTGTCTGTTCTGAAGCTGATGCCAAGAACATACTTCAACCAAACAGGAAACCCTCTGCACATATCAAATATAATAATTCCAGAATGAACCCAAAAACACAAATCAAACAAGCAAACACTTAAACAAGAGGGAGATAAACAAACCCAAAATTCCACTCTGCACAAACATAAGGACCAATCCGTAAATCCCTTGTGCAGTTGAGAGAGAAATTAGCCACTTCTTATAACTTAGAGAACTAGACGTTTATTCCATGACTGGCTGAACCAAAAGGTGAATCCGTTGAAGTTTAATATTAAAGCATGGCAATTATAACAATATCGAAATATTAAAAGCCCTATGTGCATTAACATGTGAAGAATAAGAGACATACACTGAGGTTGAACAGTTAAGCTGGCTTTCTCTCCCATTGTCATGGTCTTGATCACTCTCGGCAAAGCAGGAATCAAGTGACCTGAAGAATCATGGTTTTCCAGATAAATATAGCTCTACTACAGCATTGTCTCATAGGCAAGAAATCTGCAGATTAGATAAGCAGAAACATGAACAAAGCTTACCATCATTGATATAAAACTTTGTGCCTTCCTCTGTGGTTTCTGAAACAATAGTACCATCATGCAACATAACTTGATACTTCACGGCAGTTTGAAATCAGAAATACACAAATCTCAGTAACAAGAACCAGGTGTAAACCTCAAAATAATATATCATAGATAGAGAAAAGAAGTGATCATATTACCAAGAACTTCATCTAGATCACTAGGTTGTCTTCCTCTTTCTCCCTTCTTTGATATTTTCTTGATAATACCACCATCTTTGCACACATCCACAATGCTCATCCATGATACTAGTTCAACCTCATATTGAAGAACATGCTCATCCAAGTTCAGATATCATGCCTATCTAATTATTTTAATTACACTTTTTACCAACAATGTCAAAAGTTTCTAGCTACTTGCTACTATATAATCAATGAAACTAATATTTAGAAGACAACCTTTTCAAAAAATTAATAACACAACTATTAACATTTATATGTTCATTTGTAAATTGGCCAAGTAATACTCTATAACTATGAATTCTGAGAGTATTAAATGCAAAGTGGCCTTTAGGGTACTGTCAGGTAGGATGTGTAGAAGACTATGAAAGTCACAACAAACCTGGCATGATTATTCATGGTGCAGCCTAGTACCAGTTTATCAACTGAATCACAGATAAAAATAAATATCAAGGAAACATGTAAGTTATCTTTTCACGTGTAAACACTGAAACCTTCAAATCCCTTCTTAAAATGACACATGGAGTTAAAAGAAGATTTCTATGAATCTGCCCTCGAAAATGGGAGTCCTTAAACACAGAAGCATCATCTTTATTCAAATAATGTCTTTAAGAGAAGCAGGTCTTCGTTGCCTTTGAATTTGAAGCAAAAATTACATCTGCCAATGGTACAAGAATTTTTATAATCGAAAAAAGTATGCTATTTACATAATCCTTGGAGGACATTGACTTGGCAAAGACAAGGAAAAAGGGGATATCTATGCCAAATGGACATATTAATTGGTCAGGGCTACAGGAAAACTCCCTGACTAGACTCGGGCAAGCCAAGGCACATAAAGCATTAGAGCCACCGATATTCGCAGCTGAACAAGTTCTATATATAGCTAATATTGTTCCATTATAATCTGAGAAAGGGAAACAGAGAAGGATATGAGATTGATTATCGGCAACAAATAACATCTCAGCTTCAAAATTTGAATCGATTGCAAAATTAAGTAGAGAAAGACAACCTAAATTGGAGAAAACAAGATAAAACACGAGATCTATCCCTAAACAGAATCCAACAGTGAAATGGAATATTTGAATCGAAAAATCGCAAAGCAGTTACGCGAACAAAAGAGAGGAGAGTCGGAGATGGTGTGTAGTACCTGGAAGAGTCGGCGCCAGCAAATCTTCAAGATTTGGTCTCCTTTCACAATCTTCTCTCTCTCATAGTCATGATAGCGGCTGGTTGGGGAGGAGATGGTAGCCGGCGATGAAAGGGCAAGGATCGGGAGGGGATGGAAGTTGGCGAAGAAAGAGCGATGATAGACTGAAGACTAGGGCTGGGAGAAAGAGGGGAAACCATGTACACAATCCTATGCTCGGAAAGATAGTGAGGCTTTGGCGCTAATTAAATCTTTGGGCGGGGGTCATAACCGCGCATTTGCCAATTAACAAATTTGCACTACAAACCGCTTCATTAGATAGGGCGACCGCTGTAATAGATTAATATCACCCGCTGCAATAGCACTTGGTAAAGTGAAACGCTTATATTATGTTCAAAACCGCTGCCAATGTCGTTGCAAACATATACAACCGCTGCAAAACCGCTTCTTTATTTTTTACCGCTGTAATTGACCGCTTCAATATATTAAACCGCTGCAATTAAACGCTTCATTTGGTCAGTATTGTAGTAGTGGATTTTGTCCCGCTCCATTCGCATCCTTTGCAGACCGGCAATCCACTTGAAGTGACCCGGTTTGTCACATATCCAACAAGCGCCCTTAGGCTTCTTGTTAGACCCACCGTTGGTGTACTTAGAGGATTCCTTCTTCCCCTTGTTCTTCTTCTTAGAATTCCCATCCTCCTCCATCATATTCATGGAGGAAGATCCGGGAGTCTCCTTCGGTTTACCGCCCTCTTGCGCCCTTATAGATTCCTCTATACGCAAATGGATTCCAAGTTGTACAAGAGACAACTCTTCCTTCTTGTGCTTCAACATGTGTTTAAAGTCATTCCATGAAGGTGGCAATTTGTCGATAATGCTCGACACCAAGATAGATTCATCCATTTTCATGTTGTGTTAGGCGAATTGCCCTAGGATACGAAGCACTTCATTGAATTGCTCCATAACCGGCCTGGAATCACACATCTTGTAATTGTTGAAATTACTCACTAGGAACTTCTTACTAGAAGCATCCTCCGCCATGTATTTGGACTCCAGCGCATCCCACAACTCCTTTGAGGACTCGACATTCGGGTAGACATCAAAGAGCGAATCCGACATACCGTTTAGAATATGACATGGCATATGTAATCGTCATTCTCCCACTTGTTACACTTCCTAGCCTCCTCCACGGGTTCGTTCTTCACGTCCTCCGGCACAGGGGGCATTGGCATACTCAGGATGTACACCACGTTGAGCGTCGTAAGGAGAAAATGCATCTTCTTTTGCCATCTCCGGAAGTCCACGCCCTCGAACTTCTCCAACTTTCCGAACTTGGATGTCATCTCACGCACCGATGCAGCCGCCATTGATCAACACGGAAAATATTGGTTTTGAATGTTGTAGGAGGGTGTAACGTTGATCAAACTTCGATTCGACTTGGATATAGATTGAATCGTGCCAACGCACTTTCCAAAACCAATATTTCGACCCTTACTCTTGTAGCCTTAGGGTTGCACGGAATTCAATTCGGGATAAGACAATCAAACCTCTATTGATCAAGGCAATATCAATAGAGAACACGTGGTGTTTTTGGTGTTTGTTCGATACAAAAGATTGTTCTCTTTTTCGGATCTTCCAAGACTTGCCCCAACCTCACCCTTATATAGGGCATAAGTAGTTAGGCGGTTACATGGTGGTTGGGAAGTTGCATGGTGGTTAGGAAGTTGCATGGCGGTTGGGCGGTTGCATGACGGTTGGGCGGTTGATAAACGGTTAAAAAACCGTCAAACTACCCAACCATAACCAACAAGTTGAATTTCACACTCTAAGGATCTATACATATGACTTCTCGGTGTCCGCCTCTCGAATCCCAACACGTTCCGTAACCCCGAGTCCGAATCCACGCACATGAGTGTGCACTCCGCACCCCCAAAACTCGTTATATGCCGAACAAAAACCATAAGTCTTGAGCGAATCCCGACTACACGAAATGGCCGATGACACTAAAATCACCAACAAGTTTAGCAAATGAAAGAAAGAAAAACGAAATATCTTACTGTTTTTAAGTAGTTGGATTTGATGTAGGATGAAGTAGAATCCAAATACAATTTGTCTAAAATAGGCAATCTCTGTTCGATCTCAATTCTCAATTCTCATTCTTAAAGATATGATCGTTTTATATTTTTCTTGATTTTCAAGTAAACGAGCTTTATTTTAGAAATGTTTTTATTATGCTCTCAAGAGTGTCTTAGGATCTTAATAATCTTATGATGAATAATGTATCGATCTATTCATATATGATGACCCTTATTGATCTAAACGTGGAATCTAGCACAAAACCTTTAGATTCTCCTCTCCTCAATGAGTTGAGATTTGTTTCTGTGGTGGTTTTCCGCACATCTGTCTTAACTCAAGTACAAACTATAGAAAAAACTTCAATGGTGTAGCGGCCTGTAAAATGATAAATAATCTGTTGACAATGGTGGTTTTCTGAAGTGTGTTAGCTTGCGAACTATCCGGATAAGGTTGGTTTTGGTGAACAACGGAACATGTTGACATAAGAATGTATCATGTATCAACAAGGTGATAATGTGTTGATTGTTGATACTAGAAACTCACTTTTTTATGCAAAGAAGACTCCTCTTAACAGGGCATTTATTAGAAAATCTAGAGGCAAACTAGTCACAAAATGTGAAATTATAATAATCATAAATTAAACTAAAACGGGGAAGGATATCCAAACTTGTGGCCTATTAGTCATGTATGTCATCACTTAGAGATTCACACCAATAACCTAATCATCACGAATGTCATCACCTACTTAAGGATTTACTTAAACTTGAGATGTTTAAAAAAGAGACTTTCCTCCTTCGTTAGGAAAGCTCTGTTTCCCTTGTTCTACCCCTTGGTGGCTGTGAGGGTTTTCTAGCCTCTATGCTAGCGGTGTTCTCCTCTCTCCTTCTGTTTCTTTTTCTCCCATGGCTATTCCACAGAACAAAGACATATATTTCACTTCTGCGGAGCGCCAAGAAATTCAGGGCGATTTACAAACCACCGACTTACATGCAACTGGTTCATCTCTCTGTCTCCTTGGCAAGCTGCTCACTTCCAAACCTTTCAACTTTCATGCACTGCGCAACACTCTAAAAGTAGCATGGAAGCTCCAGCAAGGATTCACTCTGCGTGAGATATACACAAACTTATGTGCTATACAATTCAATTGCATGGACGACAAGAACAAGGCTTTACAAGACGGACCTTGGACCTTCGATCGGCACATGCTTGTCCTCAAAGAATCCGGTTTCCAACAACCTTCCAAGGTTAATTTTGACTCTGTCTGGTTTTGGATTCGAGTTCAAAATAAGAACACTGAGGCAGTTATTGGGAAGCTCTTCAGAAACTACAATTCTCAGACAGACTGTGCGAATGATTGCTTCTCTGGTTTTCTCCGCCTCAAGGTTGAAGTTGATATCACTCTTCCACTACGAAGAGGAGCTCTTTTAAATCTGGGTCTAATTTCTGTTATTCCTGTGGGAAGTTGGGACATATTCAGGCGGATTGCGAAGATGACGAGGCCAAAGCTTTTGAGAATCAATATGGGGCTTGGTTACGTGCACCACCTCTTCCTCAAATTATATCCTCAGTTGCTACAAAGTCACAAGAAAGCACTTCTCAACAAGACTCTCAAAAAGGAGGAAGATGTCTTCTCCAATCCATCCTGACAACTGACTATGTTGATGCGTCTGTCCTACTGCTTCAGTGACTACTCAGGCGGGAGACTATTTCAACTATCCCACCTGCTGCTCAAGATGTGAATTTAATTGCTAATCAGGTTGACCAGCTACAGATGCACCGTCCTACTGCTTCAGTGACTACTCAGACGGGACTGGCTGAGGATATGAATGTTGTTGCTATCAATTTACAGGAAAGTGCTTGTCTTATCCCTGCTCAATATAGTATTGATATTGGCCAGAAAGACATTAACTCTTCCCCACCAAAATTAAAGAATGCCATCGTGGAGGCCTCCAGTGCAACTGTTATGACAACCCACAGGAAAATTTCCACTTGATCAAAAGTTAAAAAAGGCAGTATCACTGTGCAGCATCATCAGACCACTGCCTCTCAGGGGGGTAAGAGGAGTTGTCCTTTTCCCTCTACCAGTAACATTAAGACAAAGAAATCTAAACTTTTTGAGGTTTTAATTACTGATGAAACCATGACTGTACCGACAAGTCATCCTCTTTCTGCCGGAAGCAATGAAAATCGTCAGCTACAATTGTCGAGGTATGGGAAGACCTCGTGCAATTAATTGGGTCAGGAAACTAATCAAACGTGAACTTCCCAATGTTCTGTTCCTCATTGAGACCAAGTCCTCTAAAAGCTTTATGTATGATATTTCTCTGAAGTTGGGTTTTGTCAATTACTTTGCTATTAGTAGTCATGGTAGAAGCGGCGGTATTGCTCTGTTTTGGGATAATTTTGTTCAATTATCTATATTATCCTGCACTAGTCACCATGTGGATGTCGGCTTCGGTAGTGATCCACTCAATCCATTGTGGCGAAGTACCTTTTTTTATGGGTGGCTAGAGGCTCATAAGAAGCACTACTCCTAGAGTTTGCTAAATCAACTTGCGCTGCAAGGATGTGATAAATGGATTTGTCTTGGAGATTTCAATCAGATTCTCTTCTCGTCGGATAAGTTAGGCGGCGCTCCTGCAAATGTTTCTGCTATGGCATCTTTCCAGAATTCTCTCGACCTCTGCAGTTTGAGCCGACTTAGTTGGTCTGGTGGACCATTCACTTGGTCCAACGGTAGGTCAGGGGCTGCCTCAATTCAGGAAAAACTTGATCAAGCTTTTGCTACTTCGCTTTGGCTTCAATTTTTTCCAAACGCACGTGTATCCAACCTGGGTTATTGGGGCTCAGATCACTCGGCTATCTTTGTGGTTCTTGACAGCTTATCTGGTTCCTTTCAGCAGCCACAAATGAAGAAATTATTCAGGTTTGAATCCATGTGGGCTGATGCACCAGGGTTCAGTAATATCCTTCTTCACACTTGGAGATCACCTCTTCACCACTCTTTCCTTCCAAAAGTTGCTCATACTCAACAAACTCTTGACGCTTGGAATCGTGGTGTCTTCGGGAATATTGACTCTAAGCTGAAAGCCTTGCAACATGACATCTCGGTATGTATCTCTCATCCTCCTTATTTTGCTCAATCTTTTATGCTTAGCCAATTAAAAAAGGAAAAGGATGCCTTACTTGCCCAACATGAGAAGATGTGGCACCAGCGGGCCTGTGTCAATGAGCTGTCCTCTGGGGATAAAAATACAAAATTCTTCCATGCTAAAGCCAATAACAGAAAGAAGAGAAACTTTGTGAGACAGCTCCAGGCAGTTGATGGGTTAGTGGCTTCATCTTGGAGTCAGCTTGAATAGGTTTCAACTTCTTATTTCAAGAACCTCTTCAAGACAGATGCACAACCTATTCCTGCGGCTATTTTGAGTGGCATCAGTAGACGAATTTCTGATTCTGACAATGAGTTTCTGCTAGCACCTTTCTCTAAATCAGATGTTCTATCGGCTCTTAAGCATATGCACCCTACCAAATCCCCTGGTCCTGACAGCCTTCCTGCTCTATTTTATAAGCATTATTGGAGCATTGTTAGTAAGGATGTTCTCCCCTTTGTGTTAGGCATTCTGAATGGAGGTCCGATACCATCAGCAATCAATCACACTTTCCTCTCTCTTATTCCAAAGGTTGATGATCCTCTTTGTATGACTGATCTACGGCCAATTAGTTTATGTAACATCATTTACAAGATCATCTCTAAGTGTATTGCAAATAGAATGAAGGGTCTTCTCAATGCTTCAATAAGCCAGAACCAAAGTGCCTTCATTTCTGCAAGATTAATCACTGACAACGCAGTGGCAGCTGCCGAATGCTTCCATTACATTAAACGAAAGAAGACTGGAAAGAGAGGGTTTATGGCCATCAAGCTTGACATGGCTAAGGCCTTTGATAGGGTCGAATGGAGTTTCCTGCAGACTATTATGCTTCGCATGGGTTTTCATGAGAAGTGGGTTCAGCTGTGATGCGGGGATTAGCCGCGAGTGGCCCGGTCTTGACGCCAAGAGAGACTCGTGGAGATAGAAGAGAAGAAATGAAACACAAGTGATTAGAAATCTGAAAAATAACAAGAAATAACAAAGATAAATAAAGGGGATATAGAAAGAACCGAATTGAATAGAGGCAAGACCCTTGGAGCCCTAAGATGTCTCCTAAGAACCAATACCAAATATCAACCAACCCCTCCTTCTATAACCTCACACAACAATGGACGAATCCAAGGAGCACGATGAGGATTCTTGTGAATGCCTACTAGCACCAATCCTATGGAGGAGATTGACACACGCAAGTCAAACCAAGCAAGATCGAATCAATACTTGAGAAGCACTCCCATGGAGCTCTCAATCTTCATTGTGCTTAAAGCAACATTCATGTCATCCAAATCTTAGTCAAAAGACAACAAAATGGCCTTAAATACTACCCTAAGCCATGGCCCAAACAAGCCCCAAAAGGCCCAAGCAAAGTCATACAAAAGGGGTCTTAAAAGCACATAAAACAGCCAAGAACTCGGCCAAGAACTCGGCCGAGTTCTTGGGCCGAGTCAGGAACACACACAACAACTGCAAGGAACTCGGCCTACACTCGGCCGAGTTGTTGGGCCGAGTCAGGAACACACACCACTGCAAGGAACTCGGCCTCCCACTCGGCCGAGTTGTTGGCCGAGTCAGGGGCTGGAGCCTTCGTCTCTTGTGGCCTTCATTCTCCCGTACTTGGCTTGGCTCGGAAGGTCACCAAGGTCCTTAGCATGGGTTCGGTGAAGTCTTCGACGAGGGTGGGCTCTCTTGAGACGTGGAGGCTTGCCAAGTTCTCTAGCTCCTCTTGCATGCGCTTGGCTTGAGCTCTTGTGAGTGGGCCATCTCCGCTTGTGTGCGTCTTGGGTGAAGCCTCGGATGCTCCCGCATCATTCTCCCCTTCTTGTAGAAGATTTGACCTCGAATCTAATCTTGTATGCCTTGTACTTCGCCTTTTGGGAAAGCTTGGACTTGCGCCTCTTGGAAGGCCCATCTCCTCTCCGGGGTGAAACACCAAGCGGCGGCGCTCTTTGTTGGCCTTGGCTGCATTGTGCCCCGCCTTGGCATGAAGCTTGTTCCTTGTGCGCTCATGTAATTCCCGAATGCATTCCACCAAGGAATGAACCAAATCAGCCACATTAAGGACACCATGATCTCCGGGCTCAAAGGGCACTTCTCCGGATTTCAGCTTTGAGTAGAGCACACACTTCACTTCTTGTCCTGAAATCAAAGCACTAGAGACTCCATGCAACTCCACAACTTGTTCAATACAAGGGTTAGTCACATAAGATGCATTATGAAGTTTAGGGCATGCAATGAATTCCGCTTCCTTAGAGGGCTTAGGCATAACAACAATGGAAAAATAAGGCCCTCTAGCATGTCTACACAATAGTAAGAATGTAAGCACAAATCTTCCAATAACTACATGATACCCAAACATGCATGCAAATAGTATTCCACTCCTCCTAGTCCTACGTTCAAGCTTAGGAGTGCAACTAACAACATAACGCACATGCATGGACATAAGGATCATATTATGAACAAGATGCATTCCACAAGACATGTATTGTGCTAAAGAACTTTGATGCACACAAGAATATCTAGTTTTACATGCAAGGACTGATTTCTTCATGTGTATTGTCCTATATGGAATGACATGCTCATTTTCAAACTCAAGAGATGGAATTAAAAGGGTGGAGATAAGAGGTACTTCCCTTGCATTAGTCTCCATTGGCACATTCTTTGTCTCTTGGTTAAAAATTGATTTCTTGGCTTCAACCTCTTCATGGGGTAGGAAGGGCAAGCTTGAAGGAACCATGTGGGTCCGGTCCGTCTATGGAGTAGCCAAGGATTTGAATGAACTACGCACAATGATGGGCAATCGATTGCCTCTTGTAGTAGGTGCTTGAATTTTCTCCTCTTTTCTTTTTGGCTTGAACTCCTCTCCCATTAGAGTGGAAGGTTGACTTGATTCGTCCTTGAGCTCTTCATCACTTCCCTTGGGACCATTAGGGGCCACGGCTGGCTGCCTTGGGCTCGGTGTGGAGGGTGTCGGCTGAGCACTACTCTTCGGCCCTCCTTGCTCCCAATGAGGGTTTGATGATTGTCCCTTGTCCTTAGCTTGAGATGCCTCTCTTCCATGAGGTTGGTAGCCTTGGTTTTGAGTAGGATTCTTCAAAGAGTTGGGCATCCCACTTGTCAATCTTCCTCCTTGGTTCATAGCCTTAGTTTATCCTTCACTTTTGATGGCTAGGGGCAGCAATTGTGTGTAGTGTCGAGGCACAAAGCGAGCTCTCATCAAGGCCTTCATTTGAGTCCAAGTTGTCACGGGTGCATCTAAGGTTCTTTTCCTTTCTTTCACAAGATTATCCCACCATGTTAGTGCATAACCATTGAATTCAAGGGGGGCGAGTTGTACCTTTTTATGCTCGGGAAAGTGGTGACAACTCCATATTTGTTCAATCTTGGCCTCCCATTACATGTAGACATATGAATCACATTGGCCTTCAAAAGATGGAATCTTCACCTTGACCTTGTCAACGCCATTTTGCTCTTGCTCTCGGCCTCTCCTTGCTCGGTAGCCTCGATGTGGCTCATGCTCCCATTCTTCATCTTCATAGGCTCGCCTTGGCTCCTCCGATAGGCACGCCTAGGAATTCCCTGAAATTCATTTAAATGGTTGGGAGCATTAGGCTTATCTCTACGCCGGGGGAAGTTGGCGGCTATGGGCACTCGGCGCGTCTCTTGGGGCACGGCTGCGGGCTTAGGCACCCTTGTCTCCAATGCTACCATCCGATTGGACAAGATAGCAATGTTGTCCGACATTGCCTTAAGCATGTTGAACAACTCGGGTGACACGATGTCGGACCCTCCTTCATGTGATAGACTCCCTATACGAGACATGATCAACAAACTCCAAGAAACAAGTTAAGGTTAGTGAAATCAAAACAACCTCACAAGTGTCTACACTCGTGTGTTTGATCACTCACTCTCTTGTTGATGTCGATACATGCTTATGATCACAAAAATCTGCCTTGCAAGGATCAAAAACTTCACGTGGAATTGGTGATCTTAGACAACACAAACCAATGTGGATTAGCTCTTGGACTTAAGAGAAGGACAATGCAATTGGGTGGAGCTAAGATAGGTGTTTGGACTTAGAAATGAGCTCAAGAGACACACAATGGAAGCTCAAACACGGTTGGACTCAATAAGATCACACAAATGGAATCAAACAATCAAGAAGAAAGACTCAATAAGAAGTGTTTAGAAGACTCAACAAAGCAATGTTATAGCTAGCATGCATTACCAATACTCGTGAATTATGAACAATTGCCAATGATATGAAATGTATTTAGGCAAGGTGAGTAGGGTATCAAGCTTGGGTTAGGATGATCAAGTCTTCAAAAACACTTAATGATATCAAGGGAAGAGCAACAACAATCAATCACATACACAATGGTTGCATGCATGCATGGCCTTTCTTCCTCTTTTTTTTTTTTTTATCTTGTTGTCTTTTCTTTTCTGATTTTTTTTTTCCTTTTGTGGGCATGTGCAGCAGCAAAGGGGCAATGTATATGGGATGCTCTTTCTCTCTTCATTGGCTTTGACTTCTTTGAAGCAACAAAAGGCTGATTTGTGATGGATAGAGATAGTGGGCCGAAATGGAGAACATGGAAAGGGGTTTGAATGTTTGCCACAAATGTCTCCCTTATTTGGAAACCCCACAAGGCTGCTAAGGTCAAGTTTGGCACTTTCCCAAACTACCTAAGACAATCAAAAGTGGCTAGAAAGAAAGTAATATGCTCCTTTGCCAAAAATGTTCCAAGTCACATGCACAAGTTAAGCTTTTCAAATTTGAACAAGCATTGGGCAAGGACACAAGGTTGAGTACTTGGCTGGGATGGAGGAGGTGTGGTGGCTGCTGGGTGGTGGTGGTGGTGGCAGCAAGGCGGCGGAGGGGTTTTCCGGTCCCCGGAATAAATTTTTTTTTGGTTTTTGTTTAGATTTTGCAAGGCTTGTGGTAGGGCTTTCTTTTTGGGTTTTTTTTGGAGTGGTGGCTGAGATGGTGATGACAATATCAAGCAAGCAAAGTCCACAAATACACAAGCACAAGAAAAACAAGACTAGAAACAACAAAGCAAGAAAACACAAGAAGAAACACAAGAAATGGAAAGAAGGCTCAAAGGAGCTAACCAAAAATGGTGGCTTGGCGCCTCACCGGAGCTCTGATACCAATTTGATGCGGGGATTAGCCGCGAGTGGCCCGATCTTGACGCCAAGAGAGACTCGTGGAGATGGAAGAGAAGAAATGAAACACAAGTGATTAAATCTGAAAAATAGCAAGAAATAACAAAGATAAATAAAAGGGGATATAGAAAGAACCGAATTGAATAGAGGCAAGACCCTTGGAGCCCTAAGATGTCTCCCAAGAACCAATACCAAATATCAACCAACCCCTCCTTCTATAACCTCACACAACAATGGACAAATCCAAGGAGCACGAGGAGGATTCTTGTGAATGCCTACTAGCACCAATCCTATGGAGGAGATTGACACACGCAAGTCAAACCAAGCAAGATCGAATCAATACTTGAGAAGCACTCCCATGGAGCTCTCAATCTTCATTGTGCTTAAAGCAACATTCATGTCATCCAAATCTTAGTCAAAAGACAACAAAATGGCCTTAAATACTACCCTAAGCCACGGCCCAAACAAGCCCCAAAAGGCCCAAGCAAAGTCATACAAAAGGGGTCTTAAAAGCACATAAAACAGCCAAGAACTCGGCCGAGTTCTTGGGCCGAGTCAGGAACACACACAACAACTGCAAGGAACTCGGCCTATACTCGGCCGAGTTGTTGGGCCGAGTCAGGAACACACACCACAACTGCAAGGAACTCGGCCTCCCACTCGGCCGAGTTGTTGGCCGAGTCAGGGGCTGGAGCCTTTGTCTCTTGTGGCCTTCATTCTCCCGCACTTGGCTTGGCTCAGAAGGTCACCAAGGTCCTTAGCATGGGTTCGGTGAAGTCCTCGACGAGGGTGGGCCCCCTTGAGATGTGGAGGCTTGCCAAGTTCTCTAGCTCCTCTTGCATGCGCTTGGCTTGAGCTCTTGTGAGTGGGCCATCTCCTCTTGTGTGCGTCTTGGGTGAAGCCTCAGATGATCCCGCATCAAGCTGATTCTGAATTGTGTTTGTTCAGTTTCCTTTTCAGTCCTGCTAAATGGGTCACCAACTCAAAGTTTTGTTCCTTCCAGGGGGCTTCGACAGGGCGATCCTTTATCACCTCACTTATTTCTTTTTATCATGGAAGGCCTTTCATGTGTTTTCCAATCATCACTTGACAATGGTCTTCTTCATGGACTTAAAATTGCACCAACTGCCCCTGTCATATCTCATCTTCTCTTTGCTTATGATTATCTGATTTTTGGAAGAGCTAACCTTGTGGAAGCACGTAAGATCATCGATCTCCTCAACCTTTTTGAACTTGGCTCAGGACAGAAAATTAATGCACTGAAATCCCAAGTTTCCTTCAGTCCTAATGTTGAGGTTGCTTCAAGAAGTGCTTTGACTCAGCTGCTTGGTTTCAGGGAGGTTGATTCCTAGGACAAATACTTAGGCCTGCCAACTGTCATTGGTAGATCTAAAAAGATTATCTTCCTGCAAGTGGTTGACAGAATTAGAAAGAAAGCAAAAGGATGGAAATCGAACACACTCTCTCAGGCAGCTAGGGAAGTGGTCATTAAATCTGTTCTGCAAGGCATTCCTTCTTACATCATGAGCTGCTACAAACTGCCAATTTCTACTTGCAAGGAGCTAAATAGCATTATGTCCAAATTTTGTTGGGGATCTCAAGATCAGAATAAAATCCATTGGTCTAAATGGAAGCATTTATGTTTTCCAAAAGATTATGGGGGAATGGGTTTCAGAAATTTTGAAGGCTTTAATCTAGCCTTACTTGCTAAGCAAATCTGGCGGTTTCTTAACAATCCTTCCTCTTTGGCGGCACAAATTCTGAAGGCCATATACTTTAAAAACTCAGACATTTTGAATGCATCTCTAGGACATTGTCCAAGCTATGTTTGGCGAAGCTTGCATCAGGCTATTTGGGTGATCAACAGAGGATTTCCTTGGGTTATTGGTAATGGTGATAATGTAAAATTCTGGACTGATTGTTGGGTACCTAGACCTCACTCTTTCAGATTGGTGACCCATCCAGTTCAGTCTTAATTTCATCTACCTGTATCTCATTTTTATGACTGGTCATTGGATGACTGGAAATGGAGCGAGCTCCAGTGCAGGCTACTTGATCTTGATCTTCAAGTCCTACATGTTGTCCATCCTATTTCTCCTCATTCAGTAGACTGCAGAAGATGGGTTTTCTCACCCAATGGAGACTTTACAGTGAAATCAGCTTACAGAGTCATTTTACAAGCTTGGGCTGAGGCAGAATCTTCAAGTTCTGAATCCAGGCTGCACTCTGGGATAATCTGGAAAAAGATCTGGGCTCTCCATGTCATTCCTAGAGTGAACAATTTTATATGGAGATCAACCAAAGGGTTTCTTCCATGCTTGCAGATTCTGAAATCAAGGAAAGTTAGCTTATCTGACATTTGCTCTCTTTGCTGCAGGAAGTCTGAATCTGTTATTCATGTTTTGCTGGATGCCCCTTTGCAAAAGATTTCTGGTGCAGCTTCCCATAATTTCTTTCTCTGTCTGCTGCTCAACCATCCTCCTTTTGGGATTGGTGGTCAAATGCTGTCTCTGAGTTGAGCTCCTCTGATCTTGCTCTATGGTCTATCTGCTGCTGGCTTCTGTGGTAGAACAGAAATCAAAGAATTTTTTAGAACAACGAGACAAGTCCTTTGCTGCTATCCCAGAAAGATCTCTCTTTGCATCAGTCTTTTCCTGCAACTTGTCCATCTTCACTGGATCTTCCTCAAGTTGGTTCTCTTATTTTGAATGTTTCTCTGCCCGCAAGATGTTGCTTTCTTTATTGTGATGCCAGTCGATCTTGTGATGGTAAGGTTGCTTTGGGCTTCGTTTGACCCAATCTAATGGTTCAGTTTTATTACTTGGGAGTAAATCTTCAAAACCAAGTAATGCTATTGATGTAATACCCCTCATTTTTAGTAAGGGTATTTGGGTAATTTCCCCAACCCTCGTTCTGTAATCGTGTCGCTTTCGGAGAAGTTTGGATTTTCTGTAACGTGTATGATCTCTGTAATAATTCCCTGAGTTGTATAAAATACATTCGATGTATTTTTGCGGCTTAGAATATTTGTTTGGGTACAAATATATAATTTTCGGGACTCAAACCCGTGCTAAATCCTTCCCTGAACAAGCGGATGCGGAAAAGGGCATTTCCGCGACTGCGGATAAATGGCACTCAGAGACGCTGGGCAATGGAATTTTCTGCGACCGCGGAAGATTTCCTTGACCGCGGAATAATGCATGCGTGCGATGCCTCGTCTTCCTCCGCGCCTCGTCGAACGCATCGCCGTCGATCCTCTGAGCTGCCGTCGATCTGGTTGGGGGGCTGCTCCTCCTTTGGCTATAAATGGGGGCCGAGTTGGAGGGGTTTGGGCATCCGAAAATCAGATATCCCCTCTCTCTCTCTCGTGTTCTTCGTCGCCGAAAATTTGTGGTGTCGTCGGAGCTCTCGCCGGAAGTTGTGGTAGTCGTGGGGTGGTGCATTGGAAGCGCGGTGAGGATAGGAGTCGAAGCCCTCTCGCCTCGAGCCCCGTCGTGTCGTCGCCAGTGAGAATTTAGCCGATTTGGGGTCGCCGAGTTCACGACCGCGATCGCGGACATGGAATGCCGCGACCGCGGACGATGTCCAGTCGGCCGCGACCGTGGACGATGTCCAGACGTCCGCGACCGCGGAATCCAAGCCGCGACCGCGGTTTGCCTTAGCAAACGCGATCGTGGCCTTGGACAAACCGGTCTCGGACGGGACCCTCGTTCTTTCAGTTCCGTTCATTTTTCCTTAGATTCATATTATTAATTGTCGAATCTAACCTAGGGTTTCGTCGTGGGTCGTTGTCGTAGGAATCTGTAATCCGATTTCCGTTCCCGTTCCGGACCCAGAAACCCGTCATCGCTCAATCGTCCGTCTAGACTAAGGCAAGTGGCGGTTCGCTCTTGCTTATCATTCCATGTTTCCATTAATTATCAATTGTTTTTAATTATTAATTAAATTGGGATGAAGGTTGTTTTCGTTTGGGAATAGTTTTGATAAACGTATGTGATATAAAAAGTGATATTATAATAGGTTGTATAAACTGCTAGAAACAACGCTATTATATATGTTATTGCCATAATGGTATTGATGTGGACTATTGTGTGGTTTTAACTGTTTAGTTAGAACGAGTATTCGTAGGAACGCTATGTACCTTGCGAGGTCTAGTCGTTTCTTTATAACTGGTATTAGGAGGATTTTTCCCTAGTACTTTCTCTGGTCATGACTATACCCTTACTCAGGGTAGGTGCACACAACTGGTGCCGACACTCAGGATTTATCCCCTCCGATATCTCTCGTGTTGAGATGATATATCTTAAAAGCTTATAACGTAATTGTGTGTTTTGGAATTAAATAAGATAAGTGCGATTATGCACATAATTAATATACTCTCGGGCAAGGAGTATAACGTGGAAACCGCCCGGACTTCGATTAAAGTAAGTCCTCCTTTCAAATCTGAATTCGCATTGCGCGGTGAGGTTGGTCGTGGACCCAAATGGTCAAGTCTTTTTAAAAAAATGCTTGTGCAAAATTATAACGTTTCCGAACACTTGTCATACTTTCCGATAAGACTCAATCCTTTGGAGTCTTCTCTTCACACGTTTCCCATAAGACTCAATCTTCCAGAGTCTTCTCGTGATCTTTCTGTTTCGTATATTCCTGTAGAAGTATCAAGGTTTACTATCGTCATCGGCTTTCATTCGAGAAGCGATGGGTCTAACCTAATACGACTACTTAGAACCTTTATGTTTTACCCTTGCATAGTCTTTCATTAGACTAACCAACCGGTTATTTTCCCTTGCATGGTTGGCTGGTGTCATCCGTCTCATACGGCACATCAGGTAAACTCCCGTTCCGTGAAGGCTAGAATCTGACAATGAAGGCAGATGAAGTTTTTAAGAGTTTTATCAAGGTTGAAGATCCTAGGCGTGCGATCGCGTGATCAAGACCCTTATGTTGTTTATTTAAGACTTCTGTTGTATTAAACATATTCTGTATTTCTGTTGTATTTGGAATTTACGGATGTAATCCCGAGACTTTGGTTTCAATAAAGATTATGATATTTCATATTATCAATGTATTTTATGTTTTGTATAAAGTAGTTAAGTCTTGGGTGGCTTCGGATGTGAAATCTGAGATCACTGGCGGTAATACTTTCAAGGTGATATTTGGGGGTGTTACAATTGAAGCTTTAGAGGCCAGGTCAGTCATTTGGGATTTGCAGAATACAGCAAATTTTGGGATCTCTAATGTTCTTGTTCGTTCCGACTGCAAGGTGTTTGTGGATGCCTTTCTTTCACCTTATGTTCATAGTTCTAGTTTTAGTCTCCTTGTGTTGTATATTAAACACTTTATTTCTTCTTTTAATTTCTGTTCTGTTCAGTTTATTTCTAGATCTTGTAACTGCTTCTCCCATACTTTGGCTCAGTATGGTTTAATATTGCCTCTTAGGGTAATGGTTTTCTTCTTCCATGTATCCCAATTGTGTCTCTGTGGCATGCAAATTGCCTTCTGGCATCTTGTAATAAAATTCGGCCCTTTCCATAAAAAAAAAAAAAAAAAACTTGAGATGTTTAGACACCACCCTATTTAATCAAGGTGTAAATTCTTGTTAGAAAACTCTTTCATGTGTTCAATCCCTTGAATCATATCCACACACTTATTCTCCCAAATTCATTAATTGTTTGAATAAATTGAAGTACACGTGGCATAATTTCAACGAATTGGGACATAGATGAAGTATGAATTGGGGCAAACTGATTTAATTACATTTGTAATTTATCTATTAAAATTTGTTTGTGGAAAACCCGAAATTCGGGCCTCTTTTGACCTTTTACTCACCTATTCTCCGCCGTTAGAAACCATCGCTTTTCCGTTTTCCGCGTGATCCCCCTCAAGTCCTCACCCTATAAATTGGCTAAAAGCCCGTCAATTGCTCGTCACCTGCTCCGTCCAAGTCCAACCAACAAATTCAAATTTCTCCCAATCTCTTCCACAATGGAGCCAAAGCAGATCCTCTTCTCTCTCCTAATCCTCTTCCTCCTCGGCGTCGCCACCGCCACGGCCCCCGCACCGGCATCGACGCGATTCGGCGACTATGAGCCGATCAAGGATCCGAACGATCCGTACGTGGTAGAGATCGCCAAATTCGCCGTGAGCGAGCACAACAAGCGCAAATCGGACGATCTCGTCTTCGTCAAGGTCGTGAGCGGCCAGCAACAGGCCGTCTACGGCATGGATTACAATCTCATCATCGCCGTCAACCATGGCGGTGCCGTCACTAATTCCGACGAGGCGAAGTACCAGGTAGTGGTCTACGACAGGCCGGGGGCAGGGCAGAAGAAACATATCCTCACCTCGTTCGAAAAGGCGTAGAAGATGAATTTGGTGTTTAGATCCCTTATCAGAGTAATTCTGGTGTTCAATTTTGTATCAATGCTTGTGATTGTATACGCTTCTTTATAATAGAGGTAAATAAAACCAAAGTGTTTACAGTTAAATAATGGAATGGAGATTCAGCTAATTGCTAAATTCTTTGGCAATTTTGTATAATCGATCGTCGTTGCTCTTCGTATTATCACGCCTGTGGATTTGTTGCATACTGAGATGAACATATTTTTCAAAATTTTATTTTATTTTTAACCCTAAAGTGTTTTTTTATTGTTAAAATGAAATTTAAATGATGTGGAAGTGACTCTTGTAAATACTAGGTGAGTATAACTATCATAGCGAATATAAGAATGCAATTCTTGAATTTGGAACATAAAAAAGTAAAGCTCAAATCACTTAACATGTATTTTCGATTGAAATATACATTTCTACCCATTTAAGACCATAGTAAATAAAAAAGGTTCTATTTGTGAGGAAAAAATATACATTCTACCCATGTAAGGAAAATAATTCTATATGTAAATAAAAAAGAAGAAGCTGAATTTATGGTTAGTTGTCTAAATTACTATATATATTAGTGTTTATGCCTATGCTAGGTACGGGGTACTCATTATTAATCACAAAAATATTTATTTGTTTTAATAAAATTGTAGTTATAAAAATGACTATTTCTAAGGCTCTTTTTTTACACTAAAGAATGATTATCACTTTCTTGTTGTAATGATATAATGTTTCTTATGGAACGAAAAATAAAAAAAGTTGTTTGTTAATAGTCTTAGTTTACGAAACTAATCAATATCAAATATATAGTCAATGATACGTCAGAAAAAATTGTATTGATTTCATTCGTGCCAATAATATTTGCTATATTTATTGTTAAGATAATCTAAAGTGCTATACAATAATGAATTAAGTTTTTTCATCTCTTATCGATTATAGATTCGTAGAAATATATGAATATGCTTAATATTAGCATAATAATGTGTTATAAATTTGGTTTTTATGAATATCAAAATCATTATCTACAATCTTATACATATATGCATAGTCCTTGTAACGGAGACGCATATTACCAACTTGACATTGCTTATTTTAATAGTTTTGTATGTTGCGTATTAGATTCTTAAAGCCTTATTTATTAATTATTTAATTTGTATGATAATAATTTTTTTCCGTATGAAAATATAACCACTGTATTTTGAACTATGCTATTTGATGGCTAGAATTGCGGGATTTAAGTAAAAATTAGTTAATATTGTTTTTATAATAATTCAAATTAATCTTTATTTATAATATGAGTATTAAAAGGAAAATTTAAGGGTTACTATAATGGACAAAAATATTATTTTTATTAGAATCAAAATGTGACGATGTATCATTTAATTAGTAGGTGAATTTCTTTCTAATTTCAATAGTAATTTATTATTAAGCTCAAAATTACCCTTCATATGCAGTTTAATTGTAATTCACTAATATATAGATAGGATTTATTTAAATATATTGTTAGAAATAAGTTACATTATATGATTACATTATAATTAGAATTAGAATCACTGTTATATAGACATATTTATATAAATACATTGTTAGAGAGCTATTAATAAGAATCATTATAAATAAATTTGATATTGTTTTCCCAAAGACTATATAGATAGATATATATGAGATTATAGATAGATTCTTAATTTATGTGTACTTTATTTAAACACTAACATTTTAAATTAAAAGGAACCCGAAATAGTTTTTACGGTATTATTTCTACATTAATTATATTCTATTGACTAAAACTTATAAAGAAATCATGGTTTAATTTGAATCAATTGTATATAAAGGTCAAGTAATTTGAGTGATAATTGACAATAAAACAATTGCAATAACTTGATGGTTTGTTTCTAACGACATTTCTCTCGATCTTTTTCTTATTCCAAAATATCTAGACTTTGACATTGTCATGTGTGTGTTTTGTTTTTGCCATTCTCTTACTTGGATTACATATACAATTTTGTTTGTAGTAAAAGAAAACACCCAAGAACTATAATATCATAAATCGTTCTTATAAGTATATAAATAAATTACAAATATAATTAAAATAGTTTATGAATACAAAATCATGAATATGTAATTGGAATAAAAAGTAATACCTACACATATGTACATTTCATTTGATATGATACTTGTACTTTTGTGAAGAAATTAATTCGAAAATGTCTGCATAATAAAATATTAGAAAGTCCGATTATTTAGAAATGAATAAATATTTAATGGAAAAGGTTGTAAACTTTTAACCAACAATATAATATATATTGGAGATATAGATAAATGAATATTTAATTATTTCAAGAATATATGTTTTAGCTTTTAAGAATGTCCAACTTTGAGTAACTCTTGGCATGCTCATTCACAAATCACAAACCTACGCAACTTGATTTCAAATGTGATCTTATGTGGCTTACTTGCCTCCATAGTTGTCCGGTCAATTTGGTGTAAAAATGTATTCTTCCTAAATCCTCAATCGTTATGAGGAGCCTGGCCATCATGTATTCTTGCAATGACAAACACTTAAGCATGCCATATATAGCAAAAAAAAGCAGCATCACATTTCAAGAATAAAACTAATCCTATTTAATCGATCATCATAAGCTCATATCAATAAAAGGTACCTGAAAAAATTCATACTTGCAACAATTAATATAGCATAACCATAAAAATAAAAAAATGTTCCACCTTCATCTTGAGTTACATCCTTTCATCATTGGTAATGTTTGTGGTCGGGTTTTCAGAGGATCAATTCATCTTCTATCAACTACTTAAAGAGAATAAATATATTTAAATTTCTGATTTAATGTGTATAGAATTATCATGTTATGAATATATTTATTCATTGTCTAAGTTGGTGTAATTATCCATAGGCATGAACCTCTAATTGCAAATGAAGAGTCGTGAAGGTTAAAATATTTTCATTTCCCTTTATTATTATGAATAAATATACTTGAATGGTGAAATTTAAATACGATAAATTAAAATATTGTTATTAATGCATTTTCCATTGGCATGAAACACCAATGACATTTGAAAAGTCTCGTGTAAATTACACAATTCTAGGTGATAAATGTAATGGAGAATTTTTCTCCATTCATGCACTTATTTGGCCATAATCACGATAATGAAGACAATAAATATTAAATCTAGTTGGCCGTATTGATTTTTTTATTATGATCATGTATTTTGTTGTAATATTATTAAAAATATAGGATGCCTATCTCTTGATTTTAAGTATTTATAGTTCAATTGGTGACATTGAATATCCTTCATATAAAAGATTAATCAGGAAGTTACAAAGAAAAAACGAATTTATGTCAATTTTTCGGTTTTTGGGAGCTATAAACTTATTTCATGCAATTATACTATATTAACTTTTCTTAATTGAAATTAAAAAAAGGATGAAATCATATCATGCATATAGTACTTTATAGTTTCAAAAGAGAAGTTTTGACTATAAATTCAATTAAGAATTGGTTATATAAAAACACAACTCCTAATCAGTAAGGATTTGTTAAGGAGATGTCTTTATGAAGACATTTTTACTTATAATGTCCTATTTGTGGAGAAGTAGTTTTTTAAATTTGCAATATGTGAGATATTAGAATGTGAAGGGTTAAAAAAATACCTTTCACAAATAAAGTCTTTATAAATATCATGTCAACCAAAGCCTAATATTGATTTGGCCTATTAATTTGTCAATTTTCATGGTTAAATATAAATATAAATTTAATTATGTTTAAAACTTAATGTGAAGTATAAGATTTATACAAACACATGAAATTGTGGACTTTTTTATTGATTAATATGTAGTAGTTGTATATAATTGTGAATCAAAAACTTTTTTTATATTATATAGAAGATTATATATTCTTAATATAATTGTTAATATATGAATGATCACTTGAGTATTTTTTGGATTGAGAAATTGTTTAAATTGTGAGCTAAATAAATAAGGCATGAATTAAAAAAAAAAACTAATTCATTTGCTTGTAGAAGTAGATAGATAACAAATAATGGAGTTTTGCTAACAAATTATCCTAAACTACAATAAATGAGTTGGACATTAATTGTCAAGACTCAATTTTATATTATACTAGAAATCGAAGCAATGTATATGTAGTATCACGATTTAAATTTGAGTTTCTAATATATGGATTGTTGTTTCATGTTTTATGTTAGACGATATATTGTTTGATATGTACTTAAATGTAATATCTAAGTCTTGACAAAAAAATGTAATATCTAAGTATTTTAGGTATAAAATGCTATGATTGTACGAAGTACAATTTTATTTATTTATTTTGGTCAAAAGTTCAATTTAAATTTTGAATTAAGGTGGTAGTTGTTTTTTGTAAGGATGTGTTTTTTTCTTTGAAAATATTTGGGAAATATTTTAGAAATGCCTATCTAATTATATGTTGTGCTTGAACTCGAGTATTTATAAGAAACTTGCTACAACAACTCTCATTTTTACATGCTCCACTACCCTCCACATTTATATTTTTTTGCCTTTATCTTACAAATTTATTGCATTTTAATAATGTCTTTTTTGTTATGCTTTAGTTATTAATATTCATTAATATATTGTTTTATTTATTTGGTCTGGAATATATATCGTTTTATTAGTCACGTTAACTTTACATATTCCTAGACATTAATATCATTTTAATTAAAATATATTAGTCATTAATTCTTATTCTTATTAAATACGGAGTAATATAAATAATTGGTGACTCTGCATTTTCTTAAACCTTGTTACATTTTATATAAAAGTACATTAGTTATTTTATCGGTACTTGCTTACTCTTCTTAGCGAAATTATAATTAATAACTTCTTCCTTGTACATTTCATATGTGAGAGTGAGTACATGTCTATTATTTCGGCTTCCATCCTTGATTAATTCCTCTAGACCAACACCAATGAGGCCAAATTTAGTATATATACATCATGAGTGTAAAGTGAATATGTATAAAATAGAATAATAAAAATCATCCTTAACCAAAATAACAATACACCTACCTAAAACGATTTAGTACAAAAAATAAACTAAAAATACAAACCTAATTGAATTTATGCTACCAATAGTTGAAGGGTTTACATCGTCCATAAAATAATTTGCTTTATTCTTTACTAACAATCAGTCGTCCTAAATCGATTGTCTTTGTCCTCCTTCTAGTGAAAGCTACTGGTGCATGATGTAAACAATCGATACCTCAATAGTGCTATTAGATTATCCAATTCTCTGACATCTTTACATAAAATTAACCTATCTCGATCAAAAGACAATTATATTAATAAATTTAAACCGATATATGTAAGTATTGTAGACTACAAAAGAGATCCAAATACATATAATCAAGGATAGTTTACCGTGAGGTGGATATATACTTGCATCATCGACAATCAAGAATCCTCATTCACATCTTTAACTTAATAATTATGCTTACTTCAGTGACCATGTCTTTTTAAGGTGTTGTGATGCGTTCCTGCTTGTGAATGCCAGATCGATGACCTTGGTGGAAAGTCGCACGAGTCACTTCAGTGATAGAATGAGTGGAACACGGTGTTGGTGGCCTCGCGTGGGTAGATGAATGCGATGATGGATGGTGGTATTGCGATGGCGGAAGCGATTGTTGGAGGGATAGATGACTTGAAAAGACAAGTCTTGAGCCGTAGCGTCGGCAGCAGAGTGAAAGGAGATGCGAAGGAAGACTTGGCTTGAAGAATCAAGCGATTGCCGTAGCGTCGGCGGCGGAGTGAAGGAGATGAGAAGATAGAGATGTGTTTGACGTCCAATCAAAGGAAGGAGGCAAGATGCTCTCAAACTTAAGCTTTGATTCAAATTAGACGTAACCTAGTATAGAAGGTCGAGATGACCTTTTATAGGAGATAGCGGGACTCGGATGGGCCGAGTCTCGCTTAATGGGCTGGCCCACACGACACGCGTGGAACACACACCCAATAGAAAATAATGAAAATAATTATGTTCAATAAATACAAAATAATTCAAAGAACGCGTTCAATGATGATGGCGAGGATCTTGAGATAGAACGCGGTCTCTGGACTGGGCTGGAGGCGAGGATCTTGAGATAGAATGCGATCCCTGGCCTTGGCTGGAGACGCTTGAAAGAGATCACGGTCTCTGTACCAGATGCGAGAAAGATGACGAAGGCTCGCGGTCTCTATACTCGATGCGAGTAGTGTGACGAATATCGCGGTCTTCGTACTTGGCCCTTCTGAGCTCATGGTCATGGCTTCTTGTTCTATGGCCGCCATGGAGGGCAGGGTCGCATCATGTTGCCCACTATCTCTCAAGCTTCACTATATGGCTTTCTGATGTGTTCTTGCCTCCGATGACAAACCAATTGTCAAAGGTGACACCTTTGGATCTAGTCTTGGGCGAGAAGTCACTCCTTCCTTGTCAAACCTGCCGTGGAATCATTGGGTGCAAACCCTAGTTGTCTTGCACGAAAGGTTGACAAGATGGTGGCGAGATGAACAGTGCTTTTAGAGGTTATCGAACACGGTTATGCTACGAAGCGAACCCGGTGGAGGTGGTCTGGGTGGTAGCGGCGGCGGCGAGGCTGAGTGTCACGATGAGTGTCACGACAGCGAAGACGACGACGATGGCGAAGGCGATGGCAAGCACGATGGTGTCCGCGAGCGATCGATTGGGTAGGTGTCTGGGCTTGTTGGCGACGACGATAGCGAAGACGATGACGAGTGTCAAGGCGATGCTAGCGATGACGACAGCGATGGTTTTGGTGGCAATTGATGGAGTGAATGGATAGCGATGGCGGAAGCGATTGGATGAGGGATAAATGACTTGAAAAGACAAGTCTTTGGTGTCGTAGCGTCGGCTGCGGATGAAGGGAGATACGAAGGAAGACTTGGCTTGAAGGTTCAAGAAATTGCCATAGCGTCGGCGGCGGAGGGAATGGGGATGCGAAGATAGAGGGGTGACGTCCGATCAAGGGAAGAAGGATAAACACTCTACTTGAAACCTTGATTAAAATTGAACATAAGAAACAATAACAATGTTTGAAACTATAAATACTAGAGGCGAGACATCGGATGGGCCGAGTCGAGCCTAGTGGGCTAGCCCATGCAAGCATGCAAAGGCACAAACCCTAAAATAGAAATGACTATAAAAGGAAACTATCTAAAATAAGCAATAATACCAAATATAGAAAGTGTCTCAAAAACCATGCCAAAATAGTGGCAAATAAACCTCTAAGTGTCAAAACCCGATGGCGGCGAGGGCATGGACGCAGACACTACGAGCGACAGCGACGATGGGCTCGCGAGTGGGTGCACCCGGTGCTGACAACGATGGGCTCGATTCTCCGATGCCGACGGTGGCGAGGACGATGAGTCTGGGTTCGGTCTCCGGGCTACCTTGGCCAGCGACGATGTGAGCGACTAGGGAGGCGACGGCGTCCGCGATGGCTTTGGACCTGGACCTTGTCACTGGGCCCTCTGAGCGTAGGCTCATGGCTTCTTCCTCGTCTTGGGCCGTCATGGGAGGCAGGGTCACATCACCCTCCCCCACTTGGTTGTGAAGTGTCCCCGCTACACCATCATCAAACTCAGGCTCAACATATGGTGTCAAGTCTGCCACGTTGAAGGACGCATGGACTCCAAAATCTGGTGGGAGCTCGAGTTGATAGGCATTGTCCCCTATGGCCTTGATCACGCGTAAGGGGCCATCTCCACGTGGTGCCAATTTGTGCTTGCGCCGCGAGGGGAACCTTTCCTTTCGCATGTGCACCCAGACGAGGTCCCCGGGTGCAAATACGACGCGGTGGCGGCCAATGTTCTTCTGTTAGGCATACTGCGTGGCCCTTCTCTCCAATTGGTCCCTGGTTCGGCGATGGAGCTCTTGTACTTGCTCGGCGCGATTGGCGGCGGAGACATGCACTGGGTCTCACAGTGGTTGCGGCGACAAATCTAGTGGTGTCAATGGGTTCATGCCATACACCACCTCAAACGGTGTCAACTTGGTCGCCGTGTGCCTGCATCTATTATAACAAAACTCCACAAGTAAAAGTAAGTCCTCCCAACGCATGGGGTTGGCTTTGAGCATCGTGCGAAGGAGGGCTCCTAGGGTTCTATTCGTGACCTCTGTTTGGCCATCGGTCTGGGGGTGATAGCTAGTGGAAAATAAGAGCTTGGTGCCGAGCTTACCCCAAAGAGTTCTTCAAAAATGACCAACGAACTTAGAATCCCTATCACTAACAATGGTACATGGGACTGCATGAAGACGCACCACATGCTCAAAGAATAAATCGGCAATCTCACTAGCACTATGGGTTGTCTTACAAGCTATAAAGTATGCCATCTTAGAAAATCTATCTACGACCACAAAAATAGAGTCTTTACCTCGTCTAGAGAGGGGCAAACCCGTGATGAAATCCATAGAAAGATCTTCCCAAGGGGCACTAGGAATGGGTAATGGTGGGTAGAGGCCGTGTGGGCTTGACCTAGCTTTGGCATGTCACACAACTTCTACAAAACCGAGTCACCTGGTGGGTCATCTTAGGCCCGAAAAAATGTTCTCGTAGGGCGGCCAGGGTCTTACTAATCCCAAAATGTCCACGGCTTTCGTGTGCTTCCTGAATCAAAAGGAGCCTAATGGAGGACCTAGGGATGCAAAGGCGACTAGCCTTGTATAAATAACCATGAGAAAGGAAATATGACTCAAACTCTCAAAATCGTAGGCAATGCTCGAATATAGGTGCAAAGAAAGGATCACTAGCATATAATTCCTTAATCAAAGCAAAACCCAAAACTTTAGTTTGCACATGAGTCAAGAGAACATACCTTCGGGATAAAGCATCGGCGACAATGTTCTCCTTTCCCTTCTTGTGGACCATGACATAAGGAAATGTCTCAAGAAATTCCACCCAACGAGCATGGCGTCGATTGAGGTGGGCTTTGCTCTTCAAATAGCTCAAGGCGGTGTGGTTGCTGTGGATGACAAATTCACGTGGCCAAAGGTAATGTTGCCATGTCTTTAGCACACGTATTAGGGCATATAACTCTTTGTCATAAGTGGGGTAATTGAGTGTGGCCCCCGTGAGCTTCTCACTGAAATATACTATGGGCCTCTTCTCTTGGTGTAGCACACCACCAATGCCTATGTCTGAGGCATCACACTCCACCTCGAAGTGTTTGGCGAAGTCGGGGAGTTGGAGCAAAGGCGCCTGGCACAAGGCCCGCTTTAAGGCCGAGAAGGCCTCTTCGTGGGGCTTAAGCCACAAGACAGTGCTTCCCTTCTTCGTCAACTCATGTAAAGGCACGGCAATGGATGGGAAGTCTCTCACAAAACGCCTATAAAATCCTGCGAGGCCGAGAAAGCTTCGCACCTACGTCGGCGTCGTCGGCGTCGGCCACTCTTTGATCGCGGTGATCTTGTCTTTGTCGACGCGCAGACCATCACTACTCATGACATAGCCCAGAAAATTGGTGGACGCAGAGCAAAAACTACACTTGGCCAGATTGGCAAATAGGCTCTCGCGGCGAAGGCATTCGAGCACTTGGCGAAGGTGATCGACATCGTCGTCTAGGCTTTGTGAATACACAAGGATGTCATCAAAATAAACGACGACAAACTTGCCAAGGAAGGCTCTCAAGACGTGGTTCATCAAGCGCATGAAGGTGCTGGGCGCGTTCGTGAGCCCAAATGGCATGACAAGCCACTCATAGAGCCCATACTTCGTCTTGAAGGTAGTCTTCCACTCATCACCTTCTTTCATCCTGATTTGTTGATAACCACTCTTCAAATCTATCTTGGAGAAAAGTGTGGCGCCATGGAGCTCATCAAGCATGTCGTCTAGGCGTGGGATTGGGTGCCTATACTTCACAGTGATTTGGTTTATGGCACGGCAATCAACACACATCCTCCATGTGCCATCGTTCTTGGGCACAAGGATCACAGGCACATTGCAAGGGGAGAGAGATTCCCTCACGTAGCCGCGATCTAACAATTCTTGCACCTGGCGCTGCAACTCTTGGGTCTCTTTTGGGCCAGCTCTATACGCAACGCGATTTGGCAAGGAGGCACCAGGCACCAGGTCAATTTGGTGCTCAATGCCCCTCATCGGAGGTAGGCCTTGTGGCAACTCGTCAGGAAAGACGTCGTCGAAGGCGGCGAGCAAGGCAACGATGGCCGGCGGCACTGGCGCGGTGCTCGACGACTTCGGGATGCACGAAGTTGGCACAAGCAGAAAACATGATGCTTTGCCAGTCAAACACGCAGTGAGGTCACTAGGCCTGGCCAAAAGCAAGCGACGCTCACATTTGCCTTGCAAAGGAGGCGTCTGCGGCAACAGAATGGCCAATGTCGTCGATGGCGAGGCGCTGGTCGATTTGTGTGGGACACTGGGAATATGTTGGCCAGTGCTCGAGCCAGAATTGGAAAAACCTGGCCAAGCCTCTGGAGTGCCTTTCTTGGCCTTGCCAGCGGCACCAGCAACGGCGCCATGACGATCCAGATGGGCTCTGGGTGTCCCACCTATGGCGTTCATCTTCTTATTGTCAGTGCCCGGTGGAGACGTAATTTTGCTAGAATTGGAGGAGATTGGCCTCTAGAGTGCCTCTGGGGACTCGTTTGACCTAGTAGACGCGGCCTCAATGGCCTTCTGGTGATCACGCTCAACCTGGTCCTGCAAGATCTCATGGGGAGACATTGGATGCAAGTTGACGTGCTTCTCGTGGTAATTGAACACATAAGTGTTCAAATAGCCATCATGGAGCACGCGCCTGTCAAATTGCCATGGGCGCCCAAGCAAGATATGGGTGGCGTCCATTGAAATGATATCACACAATATGGAATCATAGTATTTCCCTATGGAGAAAGAAATTAAACATTGGCGAGATACCGTGTTACCTGGACTAGAAGAAATTCATTGGAGGGCATAGGGTTGTGGATGAGGCGTCGTGGGCAACTTGAAGTGTGTCACGACCTTCTCATTGACAATATTGGCACATGAACCTCCATCAACAATAACACTCAAGGAAGCCGTTTGGACGAGAGCCCTTATGTGGAACAAGTTCTCACGTTGGTCGCGTAGGCTAGCTTCCTTGACTGTGAGTAGACGCCTTGTCACCAAGCTCAATGGTGTGCCCGCGTGCAGAGAAGCGGGTTCACAGTCGTAAGCGTCTTCCTCTTCTTTGATGCCTTCATTGATGGCCTCTAGGGTTTGGTCGTCGTCGTTGCAAGACTCGTAGCCGGCGGCGGCCGTGGAGAACAAAACCTTATGAGCGTTTGGGCAATCCTTCTTATAGTGGCCTCTTCCACCACACTTGTAGCACTCGAGGTCATGCGCACGATCGGTGCCCACTGGGGGTGGTTTGGGCGCGTTCTGGCACGGCGCGTTGCTCGGCGTCGACGGCTTTGCTCTTTGGGATTGGCTCGGCGCGGCTGTGGTAGATGCACTAGGGCGAACATTAGTAGAAGGCAATCCACTAGGGTAAGAAGAATACCTTTGTTGGCCACTTGGAAAAGTGTAAGACTTTCGGCGAGAGATTTGTGCATGGATTTGCATCGCCGTGTGTGTGAGGGTGTTCAAGTCTTTGATGGGCAAAATCTCTAGTTGATCCCGGATGTTTGTGTTCAAGCCACTCAAGAACTTGGTCATCAAAGTCGATGGTGCAACGCTTATGTTGGCCTTGTAATACATGTCTTCAAGCTTGGAAAAGAACTCGAGTGGAGTTTACGAGCCTTGGCGAGCCATGGCTATCTCCATTCTCATTTGATTCCTATAGTTTGGAGGCACGTAATTCTTGGTCATCACGTAGAATAGTTGGTGCCATTCTGTGACTCTGGTTCGGTGGCGACGCACGCAGTCATCTTTGAATCTATGCCACCACACGCGGGCGGCTCCTCGGAAGTGAAGTGTCGCGGCGTCGACATGGTCCTCAGGGGGAACGCGGCAATAGCATAGGGTGTACTCCATAGCCTGTACCTATTCAAGAAAAAACAGAGGGATTGTATTCACCATAAAAATGCTCGATTTTTACCTTGACTTTGTGTCGTTGGTATCGAGCTTGTGGCGCTGGCATGGGCGAGTTGTGTGGCGCGGCTGCATAGAGTGGGTTCTCATAGGCGCGAACGCCAAGGTCTTCAATGCGTGCATGGCGTCTCCTCTCGCGTTATGGGTGATCATCGCGTCGAGCGAACCCATCCCTGGGCGCGTAGGCGTCATCGCGTCGACGCTGTCGCGGCTGGGCTCCTTGGTCGGCTCAGCGAACATCTCTGGGCATGACATCGCGGCGCTCGCCGCTAATGTCATGATCGCGATCTCTTCGTGCTTGGAGACGCGGTGGGGGAATCCAATCCGAAGGGTGTTCCTGCAATTCAAGAGGATCTCCAAGGGGGGGGGGGTGAAAAAAAATAGGGTTGATCATACCTGAGTCCTCGATCTCCTCGTCGTCATACTCGTCAAAGTCGTCGTGGACATTGGGTGTGATCGACGCGTAGCCATCGGATCCGCAACGCGGCGTCCGAACACTTTGGTGTCGAAGGTGGTCGCGTACATCATGGCTCCGTGGCTGGGTGGTAGGTGTTCTCAGAACGTCAGCGTCGCGTCGCGTGGATCGACTTGGCCGTCCACTGGGTCTTCTCAGCGTCGCGTCGGCTTGGTCGGCTTGGCGATGGCGGCCTTCGCGTGGCACTGAGCCTGGCACATGGCACTGGGTTCTCCGAGAAGCATACCTATCATCAAAGTTGTAAGGTTCAAAAAATTCACCTTGAGTGTCAGCGGCTTCGTGGTCGGACTCGGAGTCGTAGCCGGCCGGGGTGTCTCTAGGCACGTAGCGATCCGTGTGGGAAACGAAGCCTTGGCGACTCTCGATGACACTTTGCATACGATTGAGTTGTGGTTGATGATATGATGTGGAAGGCATGATGCCTTTGCCTTTGTCCACTCTTGTCTTCGTTGGACCCGCGTCGGTGGCTCGGGGTTGAGCCGGCGCGTCCATGGCACTCAATGGAGTTGGAGTGGGCACGAGTTGTGTCGCGCGTTCTCTGGCTTCAAATTGAGCAATGCGTTGACAAAGAGCTTGTATCTCTCGTTGCTCCTCGGACAACTCCATGATGGGGTCTTGTTGTGGGAGGTCAATCGGCGGTTGGTCTTGGGGTAGACCCAACGGCGGTGGATGTGGGTTGGTGTTGTCGACTCCAAGTTGGTCTTCACTTTTTCCAACCGTCATACTACCTATAACAATATGGCTAGACATGGGAGTAAAAACGAACCAAAAGACAACAAAGAACAACAACCAAGAAAATCACTAGTCAAGTCACAAAGTTCACGTAGGTAGGGCTAGTTTGGCTTGCCGTGAGGGCGGCTTGGCTTGCACAAGAGATGGTGTATCAAGCAAGTTGCAATCAAACAACAAGAACAAATTGATCCCTAATGCAAACGTAAACAAAGCAACCTAATAAGCAAGAAAATACTGTAACACCCTGATAGACAGGTTTTAGTCGTGTTAACCTGGTCAAATTAAATCCTAACAAACCTAAACTAGTAGTCTGGGTAAGCAAGGTCGATCCCACAGGGAGGAGTTGTTTTCTTAATGTGAATTAGCATGCAAAGGTAACAAGGGGGGTTTTGGTTGATTTCTTGCAAAACGAGTAAACAAAACAAAGAAAGCAAAGAGTTTTATCAATTAAGGGAAAAACACTTAGCCAAACAAATATCCACTTTTCATATGAATGATCGGTCCTAGGTTATCTCTATTCCTTTCCTTTGATTATTCCTATCCCTATTCTTAAATAGTCACTAGTCCAACTAGTCCTAGCAACCCTTACTATTGAACGCATGAGAAACTATCAAGATTTAGAACAACAACAACATAAAGCATAGGATTAAACCAGGATACATACAACACCGATGTTTCGCAGCATTTAGCACATAATCAATTCTCCTTCATAATAATCTAGTCCAACTAGTCGTAGAATATCATGGATGCTACAATAGATAAGGAATCTCAACTCGAAATATCCAAACCCTAGCAATAGATAATTACTAATATCAACTAGGTGATCAATCTAGTCAAATCAATAACAATCAATAGCAATAAGCGCAAGAGAAAAGATATAATCCAAAGGAATAAGAAATAGAGAAGTAACCTCACAATCAAATCATACGAAAAGCTTCAATTATCGGACTAAGCAAAAGGGTGCTTAGCTCCTCATAGTTCTTGGAAACAAAATACTTCACAGGGAAAACTGAATGGAAAACGTGATAATTCTCTAGATGATGAATGGAGGCTATAGAATTTAGGTTAAATAGACTTAACCTAAAGCCCAAGATCACAAACCTCATCTAAAAGGAAATAATACTATAAGGTTCGAAATAAATAAAATAAAGAAAAGTCAAAAAAGGAAAAAAAGAAATAAAACTTCAGAAATCTCGGACGGACCGCCTCCGTGTCATTCCATGGTCGCGGCACCAATTCCGCGGTCGCGGAAAATAGGTTCGAGCTCTCGACTTTTGCCAGCACATGAATATTCCGCGGTCGCGGCCGTGACACTCCTTCGCTCCGCGTTTCGCCTCTCGCCGCAGACGCTTCTTGGCTTCGCCTTTGGTCGTGGTTGGTCGCGGCAACCTCTTCTTGGCTCATTCGTGTGGATTCTTCCTTCTATCTTCCTCGGTCTCCTCCAGTGGTCTACTCCTCGTCTTCTGGATGTCTTCAATTGGCTCCTCCAAACCACCATATCCACACTTCTTCTATCCAACTCCATACTCTACAGTTGTGCTCTAAATCCCTACCAATGGCACCCTAAACACCGGTAACAACTCCTAGATAAGCACTACAAAGTAGAGTTGATCAAACTCCCCCATGCTTAAACCTTGCTCGTCCTAGAGTAAGCTAAAATAAACCTACTCCTCCAATCAAATCCCCAAGGTCTCAGGAAGCATAGAAAAGTCATCTCCTCTAAGAATTGCACCTAACAATAAATTTCCAAGGCACCAAACACAATATGCACAACACAACATACAACACCAACACCTACCAAGCTTAAAAGGGAAGCAGAGTACTTCCCCCAAGCTTATCCCGAACACCATAGAGTGAATAAACATCTAATCCTAGTCTCCCATCTATCTTCTTATACCTCCCAGAGTGACCTACCCGAATCCTCCTTATATATCCTCTTCTTATGACACCGCACCAGGTAAAATGATGATTCCTAAAAATCACTCTTCTTCTTTTCACTCATTTTGCCAAGGCGCCCTTTCGGGTTTTCACCAAGCCACTCATTTCATTTTTCAATAGATGGGCTCACATATACTCACATCACTCTTGACCAATTATTACCCCAGCCTAATGCTGGTCCAAGTCACCTGCTTATTACCTAAGCCGCCCTTTCGGGTTTTCGACTTATCCCAGGATTTCTATTTTTGCCTTCTTTTTTTTCAATTTTGGCTTTTTCTTTTCTCCTCAACGACATAGCAAGTATAGAACACTCCCCCATGCTTAAACATTGCATTGTCCTCAATGTAATTAAAGACAAAAAAAAATGAAGCACAGGGAAGGGAAAAAAATAACTCACAAACGCCGCTGAGTTGGCTTGGACACGAAGGTTGTTGCTGGCGGTAAAGCAATGAACGCTCAGGTCTCTGGTGTTGCGGCGGTCTTCAACTCATCTCTACCATGCAACCAAAGGGAACCATTGTGGTGAGGAGTGGCAAATCAGGGGAACGGGGTTGCATGGCCTTCAACGAACACAAAAAATAGGCCCAGATGTAATTGTGGTGTGGGCCATAGTGTTCCTCCTCCTCAGCTGTCAATTATAGGGCCATCATCGTTGCCAAATAATGTGTGGGGCTAATGTCTCCTCCTTGGCAACATGATGCGCACCTCCTCTCCATGGGGTATTCCGACAGCTGGCCTTTGATGGTATTTTTTTTTTTTACGAGTGCAGGGCAATAGGAGGGCTTACATTGGTATGGAAAACACCTTCTTCAATGTGGTTTGGGCCTCCTCCCTGCAGGTTAGTCTAATATGCAAAAACAAAAACAAAAGCAAAACACAAACAAGGAAAGAAAAGACAAGAAAAGAAATTCATACCTCGGGTTGCCTCCCGGACAGCGCCTTAGTTATTGTCGTGGCTTGACATACTGCTCTAACTCCTCAACTTGGTTCGCTCACCTCCATTGAGCACTCGGGGTTCCCATCCGGAGGGTGTCTCTTGGAATCATCAATGTTGAATCTGACCATCTCCCCGTCGAATTCCATTGTGAGCGAACCGCTGCTCACATCGATCTTTGTTCCTGCCGTGTTCATAAACGGCCTTCCTAGCATCACTGGCGCTGTGTCCTTATCCTACCCTGTGTCCATCACGAAGAAGTCTACAGGGAACACCAACTTGTCCACCTCGACTAGCACGTCCTGCACAACTCCTTTAGGGTAGACATATGAATTGTTCGCCAGCTGGATGACAATCCCCGTCTTCTCTAGTGGGCCCAACTTCATAGACTCATAGTGTGAGAGAGGCAGCACGTTGATAGAGGCACCCAAATAAAGTAAAGCCTTGTCGAACAAGGCACCCCCAATCTTGCAGGGAATAGTGAACATCCCTAGATCACTTGCCTTCTTAGGTATCCGCTTTTGCAGCATAGCGGACACATTCTCACTGACTACCACCTTCTTCTTCCCCTTGACCACCTGCTTCCTCTTAATCGTGCAGAACTCCTTCAAGAATTTAGCATAGCGAGGAATACTATTGACTAGCTTGAGTAAAGGAATATTTACCTCGCAGTTGCTAAACGTTTCGAACAACTCTTTGTCATTGGCTGGCCTCCTTGTGTCTGCCAGAGCCTCAGGGAAGGGTGCGGGGGGCTTTTCAGACCCGAGTGGAGAGAAAAAGGGGCGCACATCATCATCATCGGGGTTGTGAGGACCAGAAACCACTACTGGGGCAATTCCGCGGTCGCGGATTGGTGACCGCGGTCGCAGAAAGTCATCGAACAGGTCTGCG
Organism: Rheum nobile; assembly: GCA_027886185.1. Classification (NCBI taxonomy): domain Eukaryota; kingdom Viridiplantae; phylum Streptophyta; class Magnoliopsida; order Caryophyllales; family Polygonaceae; genus Rheum; species Rheum nobile. The sequence continues at coordinate 4,321,926 of WOAB01000109.1, read as the reverse complement.
TCTTTAGCCCTTTTTCCGCGGTCGCGGATTTCCTACCGCGGTCGCGAAAAACTTTTGACCTGGGGCTTCTCTTCGTCCGTGATTTTTCCGCGGTCGCGGAAGTTCGCCGATTTCTTCCTCCTTCTCTGTGATGCATCCGCAGTCGCGACTCTCGTCGTTGCGGTCGCGGATATCTCTCTCTTTGGCTCGCCTGGCTTCCACCTCAGCCCCGCTCCTTAGCGTCATGGCGCATACATTCTCCTTCGGGTTGACTACCGTTTGAGAGGGTAGCTTCCTCGACTCCCGCGCTTCCAACCTGCTCACATCTAAAGAGATCTGCCCCATTTGTTTTTCCAGATTCTGAATACAGGACTTCGTCTCTTGCTGATTTTGGGCCACAATGTTTGTCAATGCGGTCACATGGTTAGCCATGGTTGACATTCCCTGGACAAGGGCATTGATCTTGTCCTCACTGGACGCAGGGGCGCTAGAACTATGGCCTTGGGGTCTCTAGTCATAAGGAACTCGAAATGGTTGTTGACCCCCAAGTTGCTGGTACTGTGGTGGACGGGGAAGAAACTATGGCGGCCTCTGTGGATGGTCTTGGTTCTTCTGGCCATGATGAATATTCTGCTGGTTCCCGTATCTCAGATTGGAGTGATCTCTCCACCCTGGATTGTATGTGCTGGAGTACGAGTCATATCTTGGCCTTTGAGGGCCATATCCTCCAATTGCATTCACCTCAGCAGTGGGCTCCTGCAGCGTGGGACATGCATCCGTTGGATGCATCGTGTCGTAGCATATCCCACATGATTTGACCTGCTACTGGCCGCCCTTCATCATGCACCGCCTCATCATCTCCTTCATCTCAGCGAGTAGAGCGGAGTTAGGCTGAGATTCTGCAGCTCTCACGGATTGGGCGCCCGCCCTTCTACTAAACTATCTTGAGCCCTTAGATAGCTCAAAGAAGACTTCCTAGGCCTGGTCTGGAGTCTTATTCAAGATGTTCCCTCCACAGGTAGCGTTCACAATCCGACGCTCATCATCAAGCAAACCTCCGTACAAATAAAGTACGAGGTCCTAGTCGGAGTAGCCATGATAGGGGCAGCTAGAGATCAGCTTCTTGAAGCGCTCATAGTACTCGTAGTGCGATTCAGCAGCCTGCTGTTCGATGTTGCTAATACTCCTCTTCAGGCTGTTCAGCTTTGTCGCAAGTATTTCTCCAGGAAGGCCTTCTTCATCTTGGCCCATGTATCTATGCTCCCTGGAGTCAGGTAATAAAACTAGTCATTGGTCGTGTCCTTCAAGGAGAAAGGAAAGGCCCTCAGCTTGATCTGGTCTTTCATCACGCCCTTCGGCTTCATGCTCGTACAGACTGCGTGGAACTCCGACAGATGCTTGTTGGGGTCTTCATCACTCATCCCATGGAAGTGGGGGAGTAAGTGGATCAACCCAGACTTGAGCTCGAAGTTGACACCATCGGCTAGCTCAGGAAAATGCACAGCCATCGGTTGCTGTTGCAGGTTGGGGGCAGTCAGCTAGCTCAGTTTAGGTTGTTCTTCTGCCATCTCGAACGTGGGGTTGTCAAATACCAAAGATCGGTTGACTCTGCGGCTCTGGGAGAGATTCCTCTCAATTTCTGAATCCAAAGCTAAAATTGGGGAATCAGTAGCACGGGTGTGGACCATAAGATAGGTCCACACAATAGTAACAAGCACACAAACACTGTAACACCCCCAAAATGTAACCCTTTTGGAAAGGTATTACCGCCAGTGACCTCAGTGTTCCTTACCGAGATCACCCAAGGCTTTACCGGTTAAATACAATCATGAAATACTAATGATACATAATGATCAAAGCATTCAATCCAAAACATAACATTGTCAAGGAAACATGAGTTACGGGATTACAACCCAATCCCTAATAGGTCAATACAGAGTTTAAACCAAATACAGCGGAAGTCTCATAAAACACCTTACAACCAAAGTCATTGTCCAAAAGATCTCAACTTGATTAAAGAAATAATTAAAACATTCAAAAACCACCGTCGACTCCATAGTCCTTCTAATCTTCTGAGCTACTTTCGATCTGATGTGCCGAATCGAACGGATGACACCAGCCAACCATGCAAGGGAAAATATTGGTTGGTTAGTCTAAATGAATAGACTAGCAAGGGTACAAAGCAGAATAGTTCAAAGCAGTCGTATTAGGTTAGACTCCTCGTCCCTCGAATAATAATCGAGTATGCTTGTCAACCACCATACTCCTACTGGAATAGACAAGAGGTATGCACAAGAGAAGATTCTGGAAGACTGAATCTTCACAGAAATCGACTTGAAAAGAGACTCCAACGGAAATGAGTCTTTAAGGAAGTATGACAAATCTGGAATGTTACAGAATCATACAACAATGATTTACAAGTTGACTGAGATGCTTCGGTTCACGACCAACCTCATCGCATACAGCGAATCCAGATTGGAAAGAGAACGTACTATGATCAAAGTCGAGACGAGTTTTCCTAGTTGCACTATAACTTAGTTGTACTACTCGCCCAAGGCTTATTAATTATGTGCGTCAGAGTAGCACTTTATCTGATTTATGTTTCAAAAACACACAACACGTTATTAGACTTTTACATGTGTACCCCACCAATGGGACGACACATCTTAGTATACGTTTCGTCGAGAGTGACGTACACCGAAAGGTTTGTGACACCAGCTAAGTGTCCTGTCTCTACATACTTGTGAAAGAGACCGATCATGATCTTAGAATAATACCAGATGGAGACGAGCCACCCCGATACCAGATTATAAAGAAACGACTGGACAGAGTCCGAGTAACGTTCCTAACTAACAGTGCTAACTAAACAATTATAGCACAATTACAGTTACATGATAAATCCACATAAAGGCCCGAAAGGCGATCACAGATAATAGCGTTGTTCTAACAGATATACAACCTATTATATGATTTTCAAAACAGTTTATCAAAACCGTTTCCAGACAAACAGAGTATTCATTCCAAATTAATTACTCAGGTAAACTACTGATAATTAATGTAAATATGGAACGAATGAGCAAGAGTGAATCACCACTTGCCTTAATCCGCAGAATAGTCTAACGACGACAACTAGATTCCGGGCTCGATACGGGTATAGCTCCGACAACACAACAACCTTTGAGTCGACCCATAAAAGGAACCCTAAGTTAGATTCGACATAACCGTAGTACGAATCTAAAAACGACGAAAGAACACGAAAGGAAAGACGCCACGACGACAACCAACCAAGCCAAAGCCACGAAGGCATTCTGGGCACTGGCGGCGGTCGCTGTTCTTGGCGGCGGTCGCCGCATTCATCACGGCGGGCGCCGTGAAGAACACAGACGACAGAGACGAGAGAAGTCTCACCAAAACGATGCGCGTTTCGACCCCTTTTCGCCTTGCTTGGGTTCTGACCTCCAAGGGCAACCAAAAGGCTTCTAAAGGGCTTCTGGAAACACCACCAAACGACACCGACGAAAGCTTCAGAATTTCCGGCGAAGGCACAAACTCCGGCGAGAGGAAAATTTGGCAGAGGTTCGGTGTTTGGGATGGCTCAAATCTCTCCCCCAACACCTCCTTTTATAGCCAAAGCATCTGGAGCACGAAAAATATGGGCCTAAAGCTAGTTCGACGCTCGCCAGAAACCGCGCCGGCGACCAACGGGCAAGGACTGCCGGACAACGATGGTGGCCATTACGGCGGGCGCCGTAATTTACGGCGGTCGCCGCGGTCTGGCACACCAGCTGCCACCTCGAGCATTAGGACGGCGGGCGCCGTGACTTTACGGCAGTCGCCGTTCTTAGATCCAGCAACGGCAGTCGCCGCCACTGTACGGCGGTCGTCGTGACAGGCTTTTCCCGCCCGTTCAGCTTCGAACGAACATGACGTTAAACCGGGATAAAAATTATCATACGCGAACGACAATTAAAATCCAAGGCATGTTGTCTGTATATTATTTCACTGAGAAAAATATTACAGATACAGAGCACATTACAGAATGTCTCAAACTCTCTGTATTAAATCCGACGTACACAACGGGTACTCGGGAAAATTCCAAAATTTCCAAAATAACCTTACAAAAATACGGGGTATCACAAACACACTCAAAGAAAAAAACAAAACTTGCCTCCCCGACAACGGCGCCAATTTGACATGCAGGTTTTAGTCGTGTTAACCTGGTCAAAATAAATCCTAACAAACCTAAACTAATAGTCTGGGTAAACAGGGTCGATCCCACAGGGAGGAGTTGTTTTCTTAATGTGAATTAGCATGCAAAGGTAACAAGGGGGGTTTTGGTTGATTTCTTGCAAAACGAGTAAACAAAACAAAGAAAGAAAGAGTTTTATCAATTAAGGGAAAAACACTTAGCCAAACAAATATCCACTTTTCATATGAATGATCGGTCCTAGGTTATCTCTATTCCTTTCCTTTGATTATTCTTGTCCCTATTCTTAAATAGTCACTAGTCCAACTAGTCCTAGCAACCCTTACTATTGAACACACGAGAAACTATCAAGATTTAGAACAACAGCAGCATAGAGCATAGGATCAAACCAGGATACATACAACACCGATGTTTCGCAACATTTAGCACATAATCAATTCTCCTTCATAATAATCTAGTCCAACTAGTCCTAGAATATCATGGATGCTACAATAGATAAGGAATCTCAACTCGAAATATCCAAACCCTAGCAATAGATAATTACTAATATCAACTAGGTGATCAATCTAGTCAAATCAATAACAATCAATAGGAATAAGCGCAAGAGAAAAGATATAATCCAAAGGAATAAGAAATAGAGAAGTAACCTCACAATCAAATCATACGAAAAGCTTCAATTGTCGGACTAAGCAAAAGGGTGCTTAGCTCCTCATAGTTCTTGGAAACAAAATACTTCAAAGGGAAAACTGAATGGAAAACGTGATAATTCTCTAGATGATGAATGGAGGCTATGGAATTTAGGTTAAATAGACTTCCTAAAGCCCAAGATCACAAATCTCATCTAAAAGGAAATAATACTATAAGGTTCAAAATAAATAAAATAAAGAAAAGTCGGAAAAGGAAAAAAAGAAATCTCGGACGGACCGCCTCCGTGTCATTCCGCGGTCGCGGCACCAATTCTTCGGTCGCGGAAAATAGGTTCGAGCTCTCGACTTTTGCCAGCACATGAATATTCCGCGGTCGCGGTGGAAATTCCGCGGTCGCGGCCGTGACACTCCTTCGCTCCGCGTTTCGCCTCTCGCCGCAGACGCTTCTTGGCTTCGCCTTTGGTCGCGGCAGCCTCTTCTTGGCTCATTCGTGTGGATTCTTCCTTCTATCTTCCTCGGTCTCCTCCAGTGGTCTACTCCTCGTCTTCTGGATGTCTTCAATTGGCTCTTCCAAACCACCATATCCACACTTCTTCTTTCCAACTCCATACTCCATAGTTGTGCTCTAAATCCCTACCAATGGCACCCTAAACACCGGTAACAACTCCTAGATAAGCACTACAAAGTAGAGCTTATCACACCCCCAAATATCACCTTGAAAGTATTACCGCCAATGACCTCAGATTTCACATCCGAAGCCACCCAAGGCTTAACCACTTTATACAAAACATAAAATACATTGATAATATGAAATATCATAATCTTTATTGAAACCAAAGTCTCGGGATTACATCCGTAAATTCCAAATACAACAGAAATATAGAATATGTTTAATACAACGGATGTCATAAATAAATAACATAAGGGTCTTGATCACGCGATCGCACGCCTAGGATCTTCAACCTTGATAAAACTCTTAAAAACTTCATCTGCCTTCATTGTTGGATTCTAGCCTTCACGGAATGGGAGTTTACCTGATGTGCCGTATGAGACGGATGACACCAGCGAACCATGCAAAGGAAAATAACTGGTTGGTTAGTCTAATGAAAGACTATGCAAGGGTAAAACAGAAAGGTTCTAAGTAGTCGTATTAGGTTAGACCCATCGCTTCTCGAATGAAAGCCGATGACAATAGTAAACCTTGATACTTCTACATGAATATACGAAACAGAAAGATCACGAGAAGACTCTGGAAGATTGAGTCTTATGGGAAACGTGTGAAGAGAAGACTCTAAAGGATTGAGTCTTATCGGAAAGTATGACAAGTGTTCGGGAACGTTATAATTTCGCACAAGCATTTTTAAAAAGACTTGACCATTTGGGTCCACGACCAACCTCACCGCGCAATACGAATTCAGATTTGGAAGGAGGACTTACTTTAATCAAAGTCCGGGCGGTTTCCACATTGTACTCCTCGCCTGAGGGTATATTAATTATGTGCATAATCGCACTTATCTTATTTAATTCCAAAACGCACAATTACGTTATAAGCTTTTAAGATATATCATCTCAACACGAGAGATATCGGAGGGGATAAATCCCGAGTGTCGGCACCAGCTGTGTGCACCTACCCTGAGTAAGGGTACAGTCATGACCAGAGAAAGTACTAGGGAAAAATCCTCCTAATACCAGTTATAAAGAAACGACTAGACCTCGTAAGGTACATAGCGTTCCTACGAATACTCGTTCTAACTAAACAATTAAAACCACACAATAGTCCACATCAATACCATTATGGCAATAACATATATAATAGCGTTGTTTCTAGCAGTATATACAACCTATTATAATATCACTTTTTATATCACATACGTTTATCAAAACTGTTCCCAAACGAAAACAACCTTCATCCCAATTTAATTAACAATTAAAAACAATTGATAATTAATGGAAACATGGAATGATAAGCAAGAGCGAATCATCACTTGCCTTAGTCTAGACGAATGATTGAGCGACGATGGGTTTCTGGGTCCGGAACGGGAACGGAAATCGGATTATAGATTCCTACGACAACGACCCACGACGAAACCCTAGGTTAGATTCGACAATTAATAATATGAATCTAAGGAAAAACGAACGGAACTGAAAGAACAAGGGTCCCGTCCGAGACCAGTTTGTCCAAGGCCACGATCGCGTTTGCTAAGGCAAACCGCGATCGCGGCTTGGATTCCGCGGTCGCGGACGTCTGGACATCGTCCGCAGTCGCGGCAGTTCATGTTTGCGGTCGCGGCCGTGAACTCGGCAACCCCAAATCGGCTAAATTCTCATCGGCGACGACACGATGGGGCTCGAGGCGAGAGGGCTTCGACTCCTATCCTCACCGCGCTTCCAATGCACCACCCCACGGCCACCACAACTTCCGACGAGAGCTCCGACGACACCACAAATTTCCGGCGACGAAGAACACGAGAGAGAGAGAGAGGGGAGATCTGATTTTCAGATGCCTAAAACCCTCCAACCCGGCCCCCATTTATAGCCAAAGGAGGAGCAGCCCCCCGACTAGATCGACGACAGCTCATAGGATCGACGACGACGCGTTCGACTAGGCACAGAGGAAGACGAGGCGTCGCACGCATGCATTATTCCACGGTTGCGTCACACGCATGCATTATTCCGCGGTCGCGGAAAATTCCATTGCCCAGCGTCTCTGAGTGCCATTTATCCGCGGTCACGGAAATGCCCTTTTCCGCGTCCGCTTGCTCAGGGAAGGATTTAGCACGGGTTTGAGTCCCGGAAATTATATATTTGTACCCAAACAAATATTCTAAGCCGCAAAAATACATCGAATGTATTTTATACCACTCAGGGAATTATTACAGAGATCATACACGTTACAGAAAATCCGAACTTCTCCGAAAGCGACACGATTACAGAACGAGGGTTGGGGAAATTACCCAAATACCCTTACTAAAAATGAGAGGTATTACATCACTTCCCCCTTAAAAGAAGTTTCGACCCCGAAACTTGGCCGAATAACCCAAAAAAACGAGGTGTTATATCACTACCGCCTTAAAAAGGTTTCGACCCCGAAACTAGGCCAAAAACATATCATGACAGCGATTACGCATATCTGCCTCAGTCTCCCAGGTTTCCCAAGTAACCTCTTCAGATCCAGCCTTGGACCAAAGAATCCGTACCAATGGTACTACCTTGTTCCGCAATTGCTTCTCGCGACGTTTGAGAATACGCACAGGTATCTCTTCGTAGGTACCATTTGCCTGAATCTCGATGTCTTCATAGCTCAGCACATGAGACGCATCTGGCACGTACTTTCTCAACAAGGACACGTGGAACACGTTATGCACTGGATGCACCGACGGCGGCAATGCCAAACGATACGCTAGAGACCCTACCCTATAAAGGATCTCAAACGGTCCCATGTAGCGAGGGTTAAGCTTCCCACGCTTGCCGAACCTGAGCACACCCTTGGATGGCGATACCCTGACAAACACCTTGTCACCAACCTCAAACTCGACAATCCTGCGCTTTAGATCTGCGTAAGACTTTTGTCGACTCTGAGATGTCAAACATCCTCTGTCTGATCAAAGCAATGTCCGAGGCAGTCCTTTCGACTAACTCCGGTCCGAGCAGAACCTTGTCGGCATTCTCATCCCAACAAATCGGAGATCTGCACTTTCAATCGTACAAAGCCTCGAATGGAGCCATCTTAATGGTAGCATGCCAACTGTTGTTGTACGTGAATTCAATCAGACTCAGGTTGTTCTCCCAGCTAGTCGGACAATCGAGTACACAAGCTCTCATCATATCTTCCAATGTCTGGATGGTCCTCTCAGACTGTCCATCCGTCTGGGGATGAAACACAGTACTGAACCTCAACTCGGTTCCCATGGCCTTGTGGAGTTCCTTCCAGAATCTCGACATGAATCAGTCATCACGATCCGATACAATGGTCTTTGGTGTACCATGCAAATGGACAATCTCATGTAGGAACACTTCTGATAGCTTCTGGGTTCCCCATGTTGACTTGATAGCCACGAAGTGAGCACTCTTTGTGAGTCTGTCAATGATTTCCCATATCGCATCCTTTTGACTCTGAGTCTTTGGCAACCTTGTGACGAAATCCATAGCGATATCCTCCCATTTCCACTCTAGCACTGAAAGAGGTAGCAATTCACCACCTGGTCTACGGTGTTCTATCTTGACCTTCTGACACGTTGATAAGCACTACTTTGTAGGGCTTAACTAAGAGTCATTTGAGAATTTATTGGTGTCATTCGGGTAGATTTAGACACATTCATGTGCATGGTGTTTGGGGGCGAAGTTGGTGTTTTTGGAGGTGTTTGAGCGGTTTTGGAGATCATATGAGACACTGAGGAGGAAGCCACCAGTAGTAGACGCCAAGGGAGTGCAATGAAGAGTAGAAGAACGGTAGGCTGAATTAAATTGGTTCTTTCTCTCTACTCAGATGTCCAAATGGAGTGATTCCAATTCGAGGAGTTAGATATTGAAGTCTACTGCAAGTCCTCAAAATATGAGCGCAATCCGAGTTGGGAATCAAAAGTTATGGCATTTATATGGAAGTGTCGCAGGAGCTGAACCGAAGAACAGCGACGGCGCCCGCCGTGAACATTGCGGCGCCCGCCGCCAATTCCCATCCAGGAACATTTGCTACGACATTGTCACGGCGCCCGCCGTGTAATTGCGACGCCCGCCGTGTAATTGCGGCGCCCGCCGTGGAGTATGTCAGCCCGCCGTCGTGTCTGAAGCCCGCCGAGTCACGATTTCCTTTTATGTTTTAATTGGATTATTTTATTTATGTTTTATTATTTCGTTGTAGGTTAATTCCAGATTTTATTTCCTTTAGTATTTAAGGGTAGAGAAAGGCTTGTTTGCCTATCATCAACTCTCTTGAACCCTAATTTCTTTCTACGTATTTTTGCTATGAAGAACTAAGCCTCCCTTGGCTTAGTCAGACGCTGAAGCTTTTGTTTTGATTAAGTTGTGAGATTCTCGTTCCTTATCTATTGCATGGATTTTATCTATTCTCTTGCTTGATTGCTTATGATTAATATTGATAATCTCTAGCCTGCGCAACTAGGGTTTGTTTCTATTGATTGATTGCTAGATCTAGATTGTTACTGGTTGAGCATATCTATTTCAGAGTAGCAACTGCATCGTACTAGTATCTGGTTGTGCTAGTTTTATGCAGAAGAGAACTGATTTACATTCTAGGATAAAAGCTGGTTGTTTTATGCTAGAATTGTATCCAACTATATTCCTATCCGTAACGCTGCTGTTAGACTAAATCTTGATAGTTTCAGGGTTGTTTAATTAGTTAGTGCTAATAGTATCTGGTTGTGCTATTAGTTATATCTGAAAAGGAATTGGAATTTCCATTGCATGAGATTTTGAATGAGTATCTAGGATCAACTTATCATACGAATAGTGGATGTTGTTTGACTAAGTGCTTTTCCCATCACTGATTTCACAACTCTTTCACTTGTTTACCTTTGCATGTTTAGAACTTACAAAACAAACAAAACCCCCCTTTGGTTACTTTGCTTTGACACATAATTTGCATACATAGACAGAATTCGCCTCCCTGTGGGTTCGACCTTTACTTACCTAGGACTACGGTTTAGGGTTTGTTTGGATATTTTGCATAGCAGTTTTTACACGACGAAAACCTGTTATCACACGTCAAGCATTTCGCCACAAATTCTGCTACGTCCCACTTCATGTTGGGCCACCAGAATTTCTTCCTGAGGTCCTTGTACATCTTGCTAGAGCCTGGATGTACATAATAAGTTGACGAATGGGCCTCCTTCATCACCAACTGGCGAAGGCCATCAACGTCAGGCACACAAATCCGGTCCTGAAACCAGAGTGATCCATCCTCCTGAATCACGAATCCGGGAGCTTTTCCGTCCATCACTTCACTGCTTAGCTTTACCAAGACCACGTCATCAACCTGCTTCTCCTTGATCTGATCAAGTAGCGTAGCCTGAATCTCTAGCATACTCAGGTATCCTCGACGTTGATCGTACAAGACTTCAATCTCGCACAACCCTTGGTTCAGCTTGGTCTGAGCAGTGAGTAGAGCCACTACAGTCTCGTGCGGCGTTTTCCGGCTCAATGCATCGGCTACTACATTAGCCTTGCCCGGATGATACAGCAACTCGATGTCGTAGTCTTTAAGTAGCTCTAACCAGCAACGTTGTCTCATATTCAGCTCCTTCTGAGTGAACACGTACTTGAGACTCTTATGATCGGTGAAGACTTGGCACCTCACACCATAGAGATAGTGCCTCCAAATCTTCAACGCAAATACTACAGCTGCTAACTCCAGATCATGCGTCGGATAGTTTGCCTCATAGGTTTTCAATTGTCGAGATGTGTACGTAATAACCTTCCCCCTCTGCATCAGTACACATCCCAACCCATTCTTCGAAGCATCACTATAGACTACATAACCATCGTTCCCTTCCGGTAGCGCCAAAACTGGTGCGGAGGTCAGACACTGCTTTAACTTCTGAAAACTGGCCTCGCACTTGTCATCCCAGAAAAACTTATTATGGACCTTGCGGAGCAAACCGGTCATAGGTAGAGCACTCTTAGAAAATCCCTTCACGAACCGTCTGTAATATCTAGCGAGTCCCAAGAAACTGTGCACCTCCTTCACATTCTGAGGCCGCTTCCAGTTGGCTACCGCTTCAATCTTCTAGGGATCAACCATAACCCCATCCTCATTGATCACATGGCCTAAGAAAGCCACTTCTTTGATCCAGAAGTCACACTTAGACAACTTTGCGTATAGCTGATTCTGTCTAAGGACTGACAAGGTGATCCGAAGATGTTCCTCGTGAGCCTCCTCACTCGGGAAATAGATCAAAATATCGTCGATGAAGACCACCACGAACTTATCCAGGTATTGGTGGAAACATTGATGCATTAGATCCATGAAGACCGCCGGAGCGTTAGTAAGGCCAAATGGCATGACTACGAACTCATAGTGGCCATACCTCGTCCGGAAAGCAGTCCTCGGAATGTCTTCCTCACGAATCATGAGCTGATGGTAACCAGATCTCAGATCGATCTTGGAAAAGACTTTTGCTCCCTATAGTTGATCCCACAGATCATCAATCCCCGGCAACAGATATTTATTCTTGATCGTGACCTTATTCAACTCTCGATACTCGATACAAAGTCAGAATGATCCGTCCTTCTTCTTGACGAACAAAACCAGAGCGCCCCAAGGCGATGCACTCGGCCTTATGTATCCTTTCTCAAGAAGGTCCTCGAGTTGCTTTTTCAACTCTTGCATCTCAGCTGGAGCCATCCGGTACGGTGCCTTAGAGATCGGCACGGTACCAGGCTCGAGATCAATGGTAAACTCCACGTCACGATTCGGGGGTAAACCGGGAATCTCCTTCGGAAAGACATCCGGAAATTCGCGAATGACCGGAATATCAAGAATTGAAGGCTCATCTCTCTTGGGCTTATCCAGATAGCACAAGTACCCAATGCAACCTTGTCGAAGTAGCTTACACGCAGCTATCACATTGATGAGCTTGCCGTTATCAGCGTTATTACGACCCTTGAACTTGCATACAAACTGGCCCCCGGATGAAACTGTCATAGTCCTTGAACTGAAATCGATCACCGCCCCATGACGCGTCAACCAGTCCATCTCGAGAATAATATCGTATGGAGCCATGGCTATACAGATCAAATCTGCTTCGAACTTCCTACCCTGAATGGTAATCAGAAATTCTGACAGACGCTTGGTTCCAACCAAATGTTCACCATTGGGAAGATTCACAACAAAAGGCTCACAAGCCTCGTTGCATACTAAGCCTAGCTTACTTACGCAACTTTCCGAGATGAAAGAATGAGTAGCACCCGAATCAAAAAGTATACACACAGAAGTAGAATGGAGGTAAAGAGTACCTTGAGCAGTAGGAGCATTTGGTCCATCAGCCTCACGCATCTCGTAGAGTCGCTGACCTTGACCTCCTGAAGCAGCTGGGGCTTTCCCCTTGTTCTGGGCAGTTGTCTGCGTCGAAGGACTAGGAGCCTCCACTGATCTGAATATGGGTCGATTGTTATGACTAACGGACCCTTGCTGTGACTCAGCTCCTTTCTGTCTCCTCTGCGGACAAAATTTCTGCAAGTGCCCCTCCTTCCCGCAGGCAAAGCACGTCTTCCTTTCCTTCGGACATTCATTGCTCTTGTGCCCGGGTATACCACAGTTGTAGCACTGGATTAGATTCTTGCCCTGACCTGAACGTTGCGTAGACCCTCCATGAGTCATCTCCGTTCTTGCCCGGCCCGACTTGGCAAAGTTTGACGGTGGTGTGGGTCGCTTGAACCCACTTGCCTGAGGCTGGCTCTGTGCCGGTCTCTGGCGATTGTGCTTTTTCGTCGACTCCTCCAGAGTCACCTCCAACTTGTAGGCAGCGTCCATGTACTGTTCCAGAGTAGAGCATCCGTGGCGCACCATCAGTGGCTTAATGTCTGGATTCATCCACTCGTGGAAATGCCAGATTTTCTGCTCTTCACTGGACACTTCCGGCCCAGCATACTACAACAGATGATTGAACTTGGCCGCAAGCTCAGTCACCTTTAATCCATCCATCTTCGGATAGAGGAACTCCTTATGCTTTTCTTCCCTCATAGCCCGGGAAAAGAAACGATCAGTCATTTTCGTCTTGAACATTCCTCAGTTCAAGCCAGGATGATCAGCTAGACCGGTGCTTTCCCACCATTCACTAGCCACCTCCTTCAGTTGAAGGGAAGCGATGTGCACCTTCTCAGCTTCTGTGCACTCGACGTTTCTGAACAGTCGTTCCATATGCGAGAACCAATACGCCACTCTGACTGGCTCTCCCTTCCCATCATAGCTGTCAGGCCTCATAGAGCTAATGGCCTTCAGTGCTCGACCATAATTGCCTCTGTTCCTGGCCGTATCCTCATGGGGTACATGGATATCTGGCTCCTCGAATATAGGAACCACAGGAGGAATTGGCACACCTTGTGCCTGAGGCGCGATCGGTCGCATAATATCGGTGACTGCTTGCATCACAATCCCCCGAATGGCCTCAATTGCCGCAGCATCGAATACCACTGGAGCGTGGACCGGAACTTGGTCACTGCCCACAGGATTGTTGTGAGAAACTGACTCGTTTTCATCCACTAGGTTCGTGGCATTCCCTAAATTCAGTCTGGGGTTGTTGCTTGGCCCAGCACCAGCACGAATGGTGTTCCTTGTGTTCACCATCTGTTTATCGATCAAATTCCAAGTATTTCGCAACATTAATATCATTTCAACATGCACGACATATGAAATCGACTTAGAATAGACCAGACTTGGTAAGCTTTTATTGATGAACTTTGAAACTGAGTTTGAAAAGGGGCTACATAGAAACGTTCTCCCAAGCGACAAGACAAAATTGCCTGGAGACTACAATTCTACCAAAACGAAACGACAAAATACTAGAAAAGAAAACGCTAAGCGGGCAACACCGGCCCCCATCATGGTGCCCTGAAAAGCTTCCTATAATCAGAAGCTCTCATGCACAACTTCTTCGAATGGGGTCTATCATCGGGGTCTGGCGTTGGACTCCTTGCCCTACTCGGCTCTGGAGCACACGGCTCATTCCTCGGCCTTGGTGCCCTCGGCCTTTCCCTAGGTGCGGAAACACTCGGTACAGTCCTATCGGATCCCGGTGAGTAGCAAAACTCCTCCAGAAATCCTGGTTGGAAGTCTGCCCTGTTCACCTCATACAAAGGGTCGAGTAGTAACCTTGCTTGGCGGATATACTCCTGGAGCTCGTGGACGTCCCTAAGCATTCGGGAGAGACCGAGCTCAGTCTCGTATGTCCTCTCCTCCATGTCATATAGGGCGTTCGACCACTCCTCCAGTCGCTCCTCCAGTACTCGGGGCCTTGGCCTGGCCTGTTGAGTCGGGACCACAACTGGTGTACCCATCGACTTTCACGGCCTTGCCCTTCCTCGAGCATGCTCAACCGCCTCATCCACCTGGCGATGCGCCTCAGATGAATCCATCTGACTCTGGCAAAACACATATCGTGAGTCAGGACTCATCACCGGCCCACTCTTCCACCTGACGATACCTTCAACACCAAGTGCCTCCCAAGTGGCAGGAGACAATGGGGAATACTCCCGCTCAGATGGCGACGCCGGACTCGGGAAGATGAATTCCATCCCCGGATCCTCGCAGTCCACCAGCAAGTGCGCCAAGCTATCAGACTCGTAGCCCTGTCCCTCGAGGTCCTCCTCGGGGTCCTCCTCTGGATCCTCCTCCGGATCCTCCTCCGGGTCTTCTTCAGGGTCCTCTTCCGGGTCCTCCTCAGGAACCTCTTCGACCTCGAAGTCCTCGTCGAAGTAACCTCATGTGTACTCCGTCGGCTCTTCTTCCTCAGTGTCCTCCCAAGGATCCGCTTCAGGCTCTGCCTCGGGAACCTTGTCAGACACTAACACAACCGACTCCTCGAGTACGGTCTTCACCTCCTCGGGTGGACTACTGGGTTCCCCGACCTCAAAGCACGATGGGGGAACCGGGAACTCGAGCCTAACTGGAGATGGCGGGGCCACCTCGGGTTCCTTCGGGTTCCTCAGTTGAGAGATGTTTGCGCCCATATCCTACGGGGCGACGAGAAAGAGTTAGTCTTTCTAAATATAGAAGCGAACTTACTATATCAGATTGGAGAGAAGGCACGACTAGAATGCCAGAGATTTCAAAACAACACATTTTCTAGTCAAGTATGGTTTTTGTGATACCCCGTAATTCTGTAAGGATTATTCTGGGAAATTTTGGAATTTTCCCGAACACCCGTTTAGTACGTCGGATTTAATTCAGAAAGTCGGAGACATTCTGTAATGTGCTCTGTATCTGTAATATTTTTCTCAGTGAAGAATTATACAGTTAAGGCCTGTTGGAAGTCTATACTCGTTTGTGTACGACTTTTGTTATCGCGAGTTAAGATTATACCAAATCTCTACCCAATTGGTTATTGCCCAAGAGGTGCAAATGGATTAACCATGGGTTAATACCCAAGGGCACAATTGGAAGGCTTTTTGGCTCCCAACAAGCCTCATCTTTTCCTATAAATAGAGGGCATGGGTGAAGCTAGAAAGGGTGTGAAAAACGTCATTACGCTGTCCATTTCTCGTCTCTCATAAACGCTCCCAAAGAAAAATGCTCTCTCTCTCGAAAAGCTCTCGTGGATCGTTGGAGGCTCGTTTGGTGTCGTTCTCGGTGGCCAAAGGAGACTTGGAAGGCCCTTAGAAGCCTAGAAGCCAAGCAAGGCGAAAGGCGAACCAAATCGAGCGTCGCGGGTAAGATTTCTCGCCCGTTTTTAAGTTTCTGTTCAGCGACGGCGACCGCCGCCAGGAACGGCGACCGCCGCCAGGGAGACGGCGCCCGCCACCAGGAACGGCGACCGCCTTGAAGATCCCGGCGCCCGTCGTGATGAGGCCGGCGACCGCCGTGTTGGGGCCGGCGACCGCCATGAAGATCTTGGTGCCGCCGTGGTGTGTGGCCAGCCGCCGTGGAGGAAGCCGTTGAGCGGTGCCCGCCGTGCTTGAGGCGGTGCCCGCCGTGATGGTGGCGGCGCCCGCCGCATTTAAGGCTGCGCCCGCCGCAATTGTTTGGTGGCCGGCCGTGAAGGGTTGTTGCCCGGGAGTTGTTGCGTTGGCTTCCGAGACCTTCGATCGGGTCTCGTATCCTTCGATTCCTTTCGTCCTTTCGTATATTCGTACTTTTGTTTGTCGAATCTAACCTAGGGTTCCTTTTTGGGTCGACTCGAAGGTGTTTATGCTAGTGGAGCTATACGCGTGTCGAGCCTGGAATTCCGTCGTCGTTAGGCTTCGTTCAAACTCTGCGGATTCAGGCAAGTGGCAGTTCGCTCTTGCTCATCGTTCCATATTTACATTAATTATCAGCTGTTTATCTGAGTAATTAATTTGGAATGATTATCTGTGTTTGTCTGGAAAAGGTTTTATAAACTGTTTTGGAAAATCATATAATAGGTTGTATATCTGCTAGAACGACGCTATTATCTGTGATCGCCTTCCGGGCATTTATGCGGATTAATAGGAAAACTAATCCAAGTAAGGATTAGCTGTTTCTATTATCTCTATGTTTAAGTCGTTTGCCTGGATGGCTTTAATGTGTATAATTGTTGTGTTAGACTGTTTAGTTAACGCGAGTGTTCGTAGGAACGCTAATCCAAGTAAGGGTTAGTCGTTTCTTTATAACTTAATGTGCGTAGGAACGCTAATCCAAGTAAGGATTAGTCGTTTCTTTATAATTTAATACTCGTGGGAACGCTAATCCAAGTAAGGATTTGTCGTTTCTTTAAATCATAATATTCCTTGGGGTTATTGCCGAATATTTTAAGGGTCATGACCTATGCTTCTTATCCACATGTAAGGATCTGAAGTGTTTTAAGCGCCTTGCAAGAGCCTTTGGATGAGCTTAATTGCAGTCCTGTGTTTTAAGCACTTAGCTAGTGCATTGGGGTGGACGTAACTGTCACCCTGTAAAATAAACTGTAAGCATTGTGGCAGTGCAATCAGGGTGAACGTAAGATCACCCGGTGTCATCATAACTTCCGTGTTCTCGGAATATTCTTAAAAGCCTCAACACTGTGTGTGTGTTGTAATTTAATAAGATAAGTGCCGTTAAGCACATAATTAAACTGTAAGCGCTGTATAGTGCAATCAGGGTGAACGTAAGGTCACCCGGTGTATTAATAACGCCGTTGTTACTCGGCATAATAATGTTAAGTCCCGCGTGTGTGTTGTGTGTGTTTTAATTTGGGTTGACGTAATTGTCACCCTGTGATTTAAGCCTTGTTATCGCTCGTAATAACATTAACGTGTTTCAGTAATGTGTGTTTTGTAATTAAATAAGATATGTGCCCGAGTGCACATGATTAATAAACCTTGGGCGAGTAGTGCAACTAAGTTATAGTGCAGCTAGGAAAACTTGTCTTGACTTTGATCATAGTACGTTCTCTTTCCGATCTGGATTCGCTGTATGCGATGAGGTTGGTCGTGAACCGAAGCATCTTAGTCAGTTCTTAAATCGTTATGTGGTTCTGTAAGATCTCGACTTGAATGTAGTACGTTCTCTTTCCGATCTGGATTCGCTGTATGCGATGAGGTTGGTCGTGAACCGAAGCATCTCAGTCAACTTTTAAATCATTGTTGTTTGATTCTGTTAAACATTCCAGATTTGTCATATTTCCTTAAAGACTCAATCTCTTGGAGTCTCTTTTCGAGTCGATTTCTGTGAAGATGAAGTCTTCCAGAATCTTCTCTCATGCATACCTCTTATTGTTATTCCGTGAAAGTGTCGGGTTATGTATCGTTCCTTCGGTTATTATTCGAGGGACAATGATAGTAAACGATTTCGATCACTCGAACCACTCTGCTTTTTACCCTTGCTAGTCTATTCAAGTAGACTAACCCACGAACATTGTTCTCCGCATGTGGGCTGGTGTCATCCGTTCGATTCGGCACATCAGATGGAGTGTAGATGAGAAGACTAGAAGGACTATGGAGTCGACGGTGGATTTTCCGACGTTTTTAATAATTTCTTTTATCAGGTTGAGATCCTTGGGCAGGTGATCATTACGATCACAACCCTTTTTGTAATATGTTTTAAAAGTTTTCCGCTGTGCCTTGTTTAAGATTTCCGTTGTAATTTATTTAAACTCTGTATTTTTCCTATTCGGGATTGGTATGTAATCCCGGGACTCGTGTTTTATGTGAATAAGGTTATTATTTTGTATCATTGTATTTCATGATTTGTATTTAAACGGTAAAGCCTTGGGTGATCTCGGTAAGGAACACTGGGGTCACTGGCGGTAATACCTTTCCAAAAGGGTTAAGTTTTGGGGGTGTTACAGTTGTGGTATCAGAGCCAAAGGTTGTTTTAAAACGGGTTTGGGATTTTATAAATCATTTATCCGTTTTTGAAAATGCTTTAAGAAGGGATCTGAATTTATTTTCAAAGTGAAAAGAGTTTGAAAACACCGTTCATAGTCATGTCTTCTATATGGTCTGATATAGTAAGTTTGCTTCTATATCTAGAAAGGCTAATTCTTTCCCCGTTGCCCCGTATGATATGGGTGCATTATATTCTCTTCAGAGGAACCGGGAGAAGCCAAGATGGTTTCGCTATACCCAATAAGGCTTGAATTCCCAGTTCTCTCATTTTGAGTTAAGGTTGTAGAACCTAGTAACTCGGTTTGAGTTCATCAATAGAAATTACCAAGTTGATCTATTCTAAGTTTATTTTATTACAATAAGTATATCAGAAGATACTAATGTGATAAAATCCTTAGAATTTGATCGGTAAACAGATGGTGAACACAAGGAACGTTATCCGTGCTGGTGCTGGGCCGAGTAATGACCCCAGACCAAATGCAAGGAATGTTGCAGACTCAACAGGAGAGCGTGAGTCTATCTTTAACAATAATCGGGGAGGCAATGGCCAAGCTCAGGCCAACGCTCCAATGTTGTTTGATGCTGCAGCAGTGGAGGCAATTCGAGGAATTGTCATGCAGGCCATCACAGATGTTATGCGACCAGTTGCACCACAAGCACAAGGTGGTCCAGTTCCTCAGGCTATTCCTGAAGTCGAGGAGTCAGTGGAGCAAGTACCTCAGATCAACGTTGTTAGAAACAGAGGAACTTACGGGCATGCGTTAAAAGTCGTGAGTTCAATGAGGCATGACAGCTATGACGGTACTGGAGAACCAGTCAGGGTGACATATTGGTTCTCGCATATGGAGCGTTTGCTCCGGAACATTAATTGCACTGAGGCTGGAAAAGTGCACATCGCCTCTCTTCAACTCAAGGATGTGGCTAGCGAATGGTGGGAGAGCACCGGTCTGGCAGATCATCCCGAGCTGAATTGGAGCATGTTTAAAACCAAGATGACTGATCGTTTCTTTTCCCGAGATATGAGGGAGGAGAAGCATAAGGAATTTCTGTACCCGCAGACTGATGGGTTAAAGGTGACTGAGCTCGCAGCTAAGTTCAATCACTTGATGCAGTACGCTGGACCTGAGGTGTCAACCGAGGAGCAGAAGATCTGGTACTTCCATGGATGGATGAATCTAGAGATCAAGCCTCTAATGTTGCGACATGGTTGTTCTACGTTAGAACAATATGTTGATGCATCCTACAAGACGGAAGTCACATTGGAGGAATCTGCCCTTAAGAGGGAGAAGCAAGTTAAGGGAAAGGGTGGGCAACAGGATCGCCAGGTTGGTTCATTCAAACGACCGGCATCGCCTACCAAGTTTGAAAGATCTGGTCATGCTAAGACCGAGACAACTCAGTCAGACTCTGCCAGAGGCTCAGGTTGGAGCAGCAGAGCAATTCAGTGCCACAATTGTGGTGAAGTGGGGCATAAAAGTTTTGTTTGCCAAAAGGACAAGAGGATGTGTCATAATTGTGGAAGGGAAGGCCACATAAAAACATACTACAGACTGAAGGGTCAGGGACCAATGCAGTCTTATCAGGCGTCAAATGTTGGAGGTGGACAGAACCTAAGGCCAGTGGTATCCACTCCTGAGCAGTCTATGGCTCGTAATAAAGACAAAGCGTCTATGGGGTCTTCAGGCCAAGGGAAACGACTCTTCATAATGAGTCAAGCCAACGGAGAAGAACCATGATCCATTAAGTTGTATTTGTGTTAAGGCCTTCTTTAAGATTAAGGAGTAACGACGTGTGTCGGTAATCTCCGTGGTATTAAGATCTGCCTGATCGACTTTTGTCAGTTAATGTAATGTTTGGATGTTAATGAAGTGTTTCCGTGTTTTGGAAAATTTCAGAATGTGTTATCATTGCGAATTAGTTGTTCATACGAAACCTCATAAGTGTCGAGAACAGCTTATGCCAAGTAAGGATAATGACTGTCAGACTTATGGTGGTGAAGTTTTGTGGACAACTTAGATGTCCGTTCCCTTGTGGTTAATCCCAGGGTCGACTCTGTTGTTTAAATCTAAATCCACTCCTAAGATTCTTCTTCATACATAGAGTATGTCATCTACAAGGCTAGGTGCAACTCTTTGAGGAAGATTAAGTTGTGGAGTTGTTATGCTAAGAAGAAAGGTTGCAGTTAAGGATATGTTGATGATCCCGATGTATTAAAGATTCAGTAAGGAGAATTGTCTATATACATCTAAGGAGTACTGTGGTAAGCATTATCTCATACGCTGAGTTCTTCCGAGATTTCTTAAGGAAAGGGAATGAACTTGTAGAGTTTTGTTCGGAGAGATCAGGAGCTATCTCTCATGCGTGAGTTTGTGCCATGATAATTAAGGCGGATGAATCATTTTCAGAATGATATCCTAAGGAATTAAGAATAATATATCATGTGATCCATTTCAAGGATGAAGTGATTAAGGATGTTGGATCCAGGTGGTAAGATTGGTGTTGAGGTAGTATCCTCATTGGCTTAATGCAAGTTTCGGGGTCGAAACTTATTTTAAGGGGGAGGTGATGTGATACCCCGTAATTCTATAAGGATTATTCTGGGAATTTTTGGAATTTTCCCGAACACCCGTTTAGTACGTCGGATTTAATTTAGAAAGTCGGAGACATTCTGTAATGTGCTCTGTATCTGTAATATTTTTCTCAGTGAAGAATTATACAGTTAAGGCCTGTTGGAAGTCTATACTCGTTCGTGTACGACTTTTGTTATCGCGAGTTAAGATTATACCAAATCTCTACCCAATTGGTTATTGCCCAAGAGGTGCAAATTGATTAACCATGGGTTAATACCCAAGGACACAATTGGAAGGCTTTTTGGCTCCCAACAAGCCTCATCTTTGCCTATAAATAGAGGGCATGGGTGAAGCTAGAAAGGGTGTGAAAAACGTCATTACGCTGTCCATTTCTCGTCTCTCATAAACGCTCCCAAAGAAAAACGCTCTCTCTCTCGAAAAGCTCTCGTGGATCGTTGGAGGCTCGTTTGGTGTCGTTCTTGGTGGCCAAAGGAGACTTGGAAGGCCCTTAGAAGCCTAGAAGCCAAGCAAGGCGAAAGGCGAACCAAATCGAGCGTCGCGGGTAAGATTTCTCGCCCGTTTTTAAGTTTCTGTTCAGCGACGGCGACCGCCGCTAGGAACGGCGACCGCCGCCAGGGAGACGGCGCCCGCCGCCAGGAACGACGACCGCCGTGAAGATCCCGGCGCCCTCCGTGATGAGGCCGGCGACCGCCGTGTTGGGGCCGGCGACCGCCATGAAGATCTTGGTGCCGCCGTGGTGTGTGGCCAGCCGCCGTGGAGGAAGCCGTTGAGCGGCGCCCGCCGTGCTTGAGGCGGCGCCCGCCGTGATGGTGGCGGCGCCCGCCGCATTTAAGGCGGCGCCCGCCGCATTTAAGGCGGCGCCCGCCGCAATTGTTTGATGGCCGGCCGTGAAGGGTTGTTGCCCGGGAGTTGTTGCGTTGGCTTCCGAGACCTTCGATCGGGTCTCGTATCCTTCGATTCCTTTCGTCCTTTCGTATATTCGTACTTTTGTTTGTCGAATCTAACCTAGGGTTCCTTTTTGGGTCGACTCGAAGGTGTTTATGCTAGTGGAGCTATACGCGTGTCGAGCCCGGAATTCCGTCGTCGTTAGGCTTCGTTCAAACTCTGCGGATTCAGGCAAGTGGCGGTTCGCTCTTGCTCATCGTTCCATATTTACATTAATTATCAGCTGTTTATCTGAGTAATTAATTTGGAATGATTATCTGTGTTTGTCTGGAAAAGGTTTTATAAACTGTTTTGGAAAATCATATAATAGGTTGTATATCTGCTAGAACGACGCTATTATCTGTGATCGCCTTTCGGGCATTTATGCGGATTAATAGGAAAACTAATCCAAGTAAGGATTAGCTGTTTCTATTATCTCTATGTTTAAGTCGTTTGCCTAGATGGCTTTAATGTGTATAATTGTTGTGTTAGACTATTTAGTTAACGCGAGTGTTCGTAGGAACGCTAATCCAAGTAAGGGTTAGTCGTTTCTTTATAACTTAATGTGCATAGGAACGCTAATCCAAGTAAGGATTAGTCGTTTCTTTATAATTTAATACTCGTGGGAACGCTAATCCAAGTAAGGATTTGTCATTTCTTTAAATCATAATATTCTTCGGGGTTATTGCCGAATAATTTAAGGGTCATGACCTATGCTTCTTATCCACATGTAAGGATCTGAAGTGTTTTAAGCGCCTTGCAAGCGCCGTTGGATGAGCTTAATTGCAGTCCTGTGTTTTAAGCACTTAGCTAGTGCATTGGGGTGGACGTAACTGTCACCCTGTAAAATAAACTGTAAGCATTGTGGCAGTGCAATCAGGGTGAACGTAAGATCACCCGGTGTCATCATAACTTCCGTGTTCTCGGAATATTCTTAAAAGCCTCAACACTGTGTGTGTTGTAATTTAATAAGATAAGTGCAGTTAAGCACATAATTAAACTGTAAGCGTTGTATAGTGTAATCAGGGTGAACGTAAGGTCACCCGGTGTATTAATAACGCCGTTGTTACTCGGCATAATAATGTTAAGTCCCGCGTGTGTGTTGTGTGTGTTTTAATTTGGGTTGACGTAATTGTCACCCTGTGATTTAAGCCTTGTTGTCGCTCTTAATAACATTAACGTGTTTCAGTAATGTGTGTTTTGTAATTAAATAAGATATGTGCCCGAGTGCACATGATTAATAAACCTTGGGCGAGTAGTGCAGCTAAGTTATAGTGCAGCTAGGAAAACTCGTCTTGACTTTGATCATAGTACGTTCTCTTTCCGATCTGGATTCGCTGTATGCGATGAGGTTGGTCGTGAATCGAAGCATCTTAGTCAGTTCTTAAATCGTTATGTGGTTCTATAAGATCTCGACTTGAATGTAGTACGTTCTCTTTCCGATCTGGATTTGCTGTATGCGATGAGGTTGGTCGTGAACCGAAGCATCTCAGTCAACTTTTAAATCATTGTTGTTTGATTCTGTTAAACATTCCAGATTTGTCATATTTCCTTAAAGACTCAATCTCTTGGAGTCTCTTTTCGAGTCGATTTCTGTGAAGATGAAGTCTTCCAGAATCTTCTCTCATGCATACCTCTTATTGTTATTCCGTGAAAGTGCCGGGTTATGTATCATTCCTTCGGTTATTATTTGAGAGACAATGATAGTAAACGGTTTCGATCACTCGAACCACTCTGCTTTTTACCCTTGCTAGTCTATTCAAGTAGACTAACCCACGAACATTGTTCTCCGCATGTGGGCTGGTGTCATCCGTTCGATTCGGCACATCAGATGGAGTGTAGATGAGAAGACTAGAAGGACTATGGAGTCGACGGTGGGTTTTCCGACGTTTTTAATAATTTCTTTTATCAGGTTGAGATCCTTGGGCAGGTGATCATTACGATCACAACCCTTTTTGTAATATCTTTTAAAAGTTTTCCGCTGTGCCTTGTTTAAGATTTCCGTTGTAATTTATTTAAACTCTGTGTTTGTCCTATTCGGGATTGGGATGTAATCCCGGGACTCGTGTTTTATGTGAATAAGGTTATCATTTTGTATCATTGTATTTCATGATTTGTATTTAAACGGTAAAGCCTTGGGTGATCTCGGTAAGGAACACTGGGGTCACTAGCGGTAATACATTTCCAAAAGGGTTAAGTTTTGGGGGTGTTACAGTTATATTCGGAAATTCAAAATTTTTGAATTTAAACAACTTTCTCAGTTCAAAAACGGATAAACGGTTGATAAAATATTTGCTTTCAGTAAGACGATTTGAAACCCAACCCGTTTTTTAAGAAAAATTCGGCTCTGATACCAAATCTGTAACACCCCCAAATATCACCTTGAAAGTATTACCGCCAGTGACCTCAAATTTCACATCCGAAGCCACCCAAGGCTTAACTACTTTATACAAAACATAAAATACATTGATAATATGAAATATCATAATCTTTATTGAAACCAAAGTCTCGGGATTACATCCGTAAATTCCAAATACAACAGAAATACAGAATATGTTTAATACAGCGGAAGTCTTAAATAATAACATAAGGGTCTTGATCATGCGATCGCACGCCTAGGATCTTCAACCTTGATAAAACTCTTAAAAACTTCATCTGCCTTCATTATCGGATTCTAGCCTTCACGGAACGGGAGTTTACCTGATGTGCCGTATGAGACGGATGACACCAGCCAACCATGCAATGGAAAATAACTGGTTGGTTAGTCTAATGAAAGACTATGCAAGGGTAAAACAGAAAGGTTCTAAGTAGTCGTATTAGGTTAGACCCATCGCTTCTCGAATGAAAGCCGATGACGATAGTAAACCTTGATACTTCTACAGGAATATACGAAACAGAAAGATCACGAGAAGACTCTGAAAGATTGAGTCTTATGGGAAACGTGTGAAGAGAAGACTCCAAAGGATTGAGTCTTATCGGAAAGTATGACAAGTGTTCGGGAACGTTATAATTTCGCACAAGCGTTTTTAAAAAGACTTGACCATTTGGGTCCACGACCAACCTCACCGCGCAATGCGAATTCAGGTTTGGAAGGATGACTTACTTTAATCGAAGTCCGGGCGATTTCCACGTTGTACTCCTCGCCCGAGGGTATATTAATTATGTGCATAATCGCACTTATCTTATTTAATTCCAAAACGCACAATTACGTTATAAGCTTTTAAGATATATCATCTCAACACGAGAGATATCGGAGGGGATAAATCCCGAGTGTCGGCACCAGCTGTGTGCACCTACCCTGAGTAAGGGTACAATCATGACCAGAGAAAGTACTAGGGAAAAATCCTCCTAATACCAGTTATAAAGAAACGACTAGACCTCGCAAGGTACATAGCATTCCTACGAATACTCGTTCTAACTAAACAATTAAAACCACACAATAGTCCACATCAATACCATTATGGCAATAACATATATAATAGTGTTGTTTCTAGCAGTATATACAACCTATTGTAATATCACTTTTTATATCACATACGTTTATCAAAACTGTTCCCAAACGAAAACAACCTTCATCCGAATTTAATTAACAATTAAAAACAATTGATAATTAATGGAAACATGGAATGATAAGCAAGAGCGAACCGCCACTTGCCTTAGTCTAGACGAACGATTGAGCGACGACGGGTTTCTGGGTCCGGAACGGGAACGGAAATCGGATTACAGATTCCTACGACAACGACCCACGACGAAACCCTAGGTTAGATTCGACAATTAATAATATGAATCTAAGGAAAAATGAACGGAACTGAAAGAACGAGGGTCCCGTCCGAGACCGGTTTGTCCAAGGCCACGATCGCGTTTGCTAAGGCAAACCGCGGTCGCGGACGTCTGGACATCGTCCACGGTCGCGGCAGTTCATGTCCGCGGTCGCGGCCGTGAACTCGGCGACCCCAAATCGGCTAAATTATCACCAGCAACGACACGACGGGGCTCGAGGCGAGAGGGCTTTGACTCCTATCCTCACCGCGCTTCCAATGCACCACCCCACGGCCACCACAACTTCCGGCGAGAGCTCCGGCGACACCACAAATTTCCGGCGACGAAGAACACGAGAGAGAGAGAGAGAGAGGGGAGATCTAATTTCTGGATGCCCAAAACATTCCAACTCGGCCCCCATTTATAGCCAAAGGAGGAGCAGCCCCCCGACCAGATCGACGACAGCTCAGAGGATCGACGATGACGCGTTCGACGAGGCGCGGAGGAAGACGAGGCGTCGCACGCATGCATTATTCCGCGGTCGCGGAAAATTCCATTGCCCAGCGTCTCTGAGTGCCATTTATCCGCGGTCGAGGAAATGCCCTTTTCCGCGTCCGCTTGCTCAGGGAAGGATTTAGCACGGCTTTGAGTCCCGGAAATTATATATTTGTACCCAAACAAATATTCTAAGCCGCGAAAATACATCGAATGTATTTTATACCACTCAGGAAATTATTACAGAGATCATACACGTTATAGAAAATCCGAACTTCTCCGAAAGCGATACGATTACAGAACGAGGGTTGGAGAAATTACCCAAATACCCTTACTAAAAATGAGGGGTATTACAAATACCTCTAGGAAGCTTTACCTAGACGGCAGAGAGGTTGAGAAGATGAGCTTAGACTGAGTCGAGTGGGTCAGGGTTGCCTTATTTTGGCTTTACCTAACTTTGGAAACCTTTTTTTTTTTAATATCTTTTTGATATCATTTTTTTTTTGAATATTTGAGATCTTATCTTTTGATCTTTTCGGATTTGCAAAAGGAAACAAAAGGCAAAATCGGCCTAAGTAACAAGAATATCACAAGCGTGATCTTTAGAGATATGAGAGAGAAGATAAGATTTGATTTGATTTGATATCTTATAAGGAAATTCGGCTAACTTAACTAAAAAGAAAAATCTAGCAAACAAGGAAACTCTATCCACGCATGAAACAAGGAAACAAAATATTCTAGCATGCAAGATAACAAAATACCTAACACACCAAAACTTAGGGAGCAAGGAAAAATTTTCGGCCAAGATATTATCTTGTAGAAACCGATTAGGTGATGCAAATATGGAAATTTTGGTTTTTCTCAAGATCTTACGAAAACAAACGATGGGGGTCACGAATTTTTTTTGTGAACAATATGCAAACTTGAGTTCGTGACTTACAAGACTGCTGGGCTCTAATACCAGTTGATGTGTTCTTGCCTCCGATGACAAGCCAATTGTCAAAGGTGACACCTTTGGATCTAGTCTTGGGCGAGAAGTCACTCCTTCCTTGTCAAACCTGCCGTGGAATCCTTGGGTGCAAACCTTAGTTGTCTTGCACGAAAGTTTGACAAGATGGTGGCGAGATGAACAGTGCTTTTAGAGGTTATCGGACACGGTTGTGCTGCAAAGCGAACCCGGTGGAGGTGGTCTGGGTGGTAGCAGCGGAGGCGAGGCTGAGTGTCACGACAGCGAAGACGACGACAATGGCGAAGGCGATGGCAAGCGCGATGGTGTCCGCGAGCGATCTACTGGGTGGGTGTCTGGGCTTGTTGGCGACGGCGATAGCGAAGACGATGACGAGTGTCAAGGCGATGCTAGCGATGACGACAACGATGGTTTTGGTGGCGATTGTGGATGCGATGGAAGCGATTGATGGAGTGAATGGATAGCGATGGCGGAAGCGATTGGATGAGGGATAAATGACTTGAAAAGACAAGTCTTTGGTGTCGTAGCGTCGACTGCGGATGAAGGGAGATGCGAAGGAAGACTTGGCTTGAAGGTTCAAGCAATTGCCGTAGCATCAGCGGCGGAGGGAATGAGGATGCGAAGATAGAGGGGTGACGTCCGATGAAGGGAAGGAGGATAAACACTCTACTTGAAACCTTGATTAAAATTGAACGTAAGAAACAATAACAATGTTTGAAACTATAAATACTAGAGGCAAGACATCGGATGGGCCGAGTCGAGCCTAGTGGGCTAGCCCATGCAAGCATGCAAAGGCACAAACCCTAAAATAGAAATGACTATAAAAGGAAACTATATATCTAAAATAAGAAATAATACCAAATATAGAAAGTGTCTCAAAAACCATGCCAAAACAGTGGCAAATAAACCTCTAAGTGTCAAAACCCGGTGGCGGCGAGGGCATGAACGCAGACACTGCGAGCGACGGCGACGATGGGTCGATGGGCTCGTGAGTGGGTGCACCCGGTGCCGGCAGCGATGGGCTCGATTCTCCGATGCCGACGGTGGCGAGGACGATGAGTCTGGGTTCGGTCTCCGGGCTACCTTGGCCAGCGACGATGCGAGCGACTAGGGAGGCGACGACGTCCGCGATGGCTTTGGACCTAGACCTTGTCACTGGGCCCTCTGAGCGTAGGCTCATGGCTTCTTCCTCGTCTTGGGCCGTCATGGGAGGCATGGTCACATCACTTTCTAAAGCTAATTTCCATGTAGAAGAATGAGATGATGGATGCCCAGAGCAAATGAACGAAATGCCACCGTTTCCATGTTCTTTCACCGGACAAACACTAGCGAAACCACGGCCCATCATCGAACACCAGAGCACCACCGTCCACACACACTGTCGCTTGTCCGCAACCTGTCCCAAACTCGTCCGAGAGCTCCATTGTCGTCCACACACACTGTCGCACAAGGGGAAGTTGCAGCCGACCTTGGTTGGTGCACCACCGGAGGAGCAATGACAAGAAGAATCGAGGATGTAAAACACAACTTACAAGAGGATTCAAGTGATAATTTTTCAAGACTGATTGTGTTATGGATCAGATTTGGGCAAAAAAAAATTAGGGTTTTGTTTTAAAACAAATTTGGGGCTTTTAATTTTTTCAGCAGAAATTACCTCATGAAATTTTAAACGAGAATTCTGCGAGGTAACCCTGAGGTTTTGCAAATTCCGCGGGGCACCCACATGTTTCAACTATTCCGCATGGTAACCCTCAACTCTTTAAAAATTCCGCCAAATAACCCCCAATTACTTGAATCGTTAAAAGAGCTACTAAATTATTATTTTTAAGGTAAAAAAGTTGTTATTTGATTTTCTTTTAAAATGAAAAATGTTAATAATTAATATCACACATAAAAAAGGAAAAACAAAAGAAACAAAGGTTATGAAACGAGTATAAGCTTTATGAAATAGAAGAACATGCACGACACAGGTCCCAAATCAACATTTGTTTTCTTTTGTTTTTCATTTTTTATGTGTGATATTAATTATTAACTTTTCTTTTTCTTTTTCCTTTTCTTTTAAAATCAAATAACAACTTTTTTACCTTAAGACTAATAATTTAACAACTCTTTTAATGATCCAAGTAACAAACGGTTATTTGGTGGAATTTTTAAAGTGTTGAGGGTTATCACGTGAAATAGTTGAAATTTATGGACGTCTCGCAAAATTTGCAAAACCTCAGGGTTATCTTGCGAAATTCCCAAATTATAAATAACCATGAAATATTTGGAAAGGAGAAGAAATTATATGGAGATGGATTTAAAACGGAAGAGCTACTTGCGCCCTGACACGGTGCTATTTGCACCGTGTCAGTGGCGCACGACACTCACTGCCGCGCGGCAGTGAGTGCCGGCCGGCGCCGGCGGTGGGTGTCGGCGGAATTCACGTGCCCTGGGCGCCGCGTGGAGGGAGTTCGATCTGGCGCTGTCGCGCGGTGGTGGTACCGGGAGTTCGATCTCGCCGGTGATGGTTTTAGGGTTTAGGATTTAGGGTTTATGGTTTAGGGTAGAATATTCGGTGGATTTCAATCAGAATTATTGTTGCGTCCGTGAATGGATTACTTTCGGTGGATTTCAATCACAATTTTTCGGTGAATTTTAAGAACCCGACTCGACCCGAACCTGACTCAATATTTTTTAAGACTCGATATAATTTTAAAATTTAATATTTTTTAAATATCGAAGAAGAACCCGACTCGACCTAAACCCGACCCGAACTCAACCCAAAAATTTGTACGACTCAATCGATCCACCTCCGACATTCACCGCCGGCCACTGCCGGCACCCACCGCCGTGCGGCACCCGCCACCGTGCGGCAGCCGGTGTGTGTCAGGGAACTGTGGCCCGGTGCAAATAGTATCTGCCATTTAAAAGAAGAGATTATTCTCGTACAACAACAAATAGTATACGCCTTGGAGTTCCCCTCTGCAGCAGGAAAGCTCTGATTGATGACTTCATGCCTCTTGTGGTAAAGATTAATAACAAAGTCAACTGTTGGGCCTCGAGAAACCTCTCATATGCAGGTAGACTACAACTTATTAAATCTGTCCTGTATGGAGTCTTGAATTATTGGTGCAAGATCTTTATCATCCCAAAGAAGATCATCAAAGTGCTCACTGCCACCATGAGAAACTTCATGTGGAATGGAAGCAGTAAGGGCAGGAAATCGCTTGTTGCCTGGAGCAAAGTCTGCAGGCCGAAAGAAGAAGGAGGACTGGGGCTCAAGGAGATTCTATCTTGGAACAAAACGGTTGTCTCTGAACTCATCTATGACCTTTTGATGGAGACTGATTCTATTTGGCACTACTGGGTTAGTTGCAAATTGAGGAGACTGGACAACTTCTGGGAAGCCAGGAAAAAGGGCACTGACAGTGCTCTCTGGACTACCTTGCTCAATACAAGGGATGAAATACAGCTGAAATTGAATCATGGTAGTGCTCCCATTATCATGACTCGGGGAGGGAAATATGACTGGAAAGCTATCTATGAAGAACTCAGACACAAAGGCAACCGTGCAGACTGGAATGATTGGCTTTGGGGAAAGCTTATAATTCTGAGAATCTCCATGATGTGCTGGATGACACTGCAAGGAGGAATATACACCAAGGCCAAGTTTCTCAGGATGGGAATCATTCATGAGGACCTATGCCCACTATGCAGCCAAGCACAGGAAACTACTGATCACCTCTGGTTCAACTGCAAGTACACTACGGAGGTGATGAATACAGTGCTTTCTTGGGGGAAGATAGGCAGAAGGCACAAAGACACTCAAGAGTGGATCGAGTGCATGAGGAATATTAAAGGCAAAAACACTATGAGGTTTTCCTTCTGGATGTGTAGTATCACAGCTATCATTTACTACACCTGGAGGTGTAGGAACCTACTTGTTTTTCAAGATAAGCATATAGATGCACATGAATGTTCGCATATGATTATCAACCACATTAGGAACTGTGCTAGTGCTAGATGGAACAAAACCAATAGGGAGACAAGAACTTGGTTAGAAAGAGTGGGGATTAGGATGAGTCCTTGTAACACCTAGGGATGTTTAGGCTTTTGTAAGTTTGCTTCTAACTTATCTTGAATGGAATTATTGCCTTCATTAAAAAAAACAACAACAATGGTGTCCAACAAAAAAGGTATCCGCCTATCTGGGGATGAAGACACAACATAAGAAAAGTTAATAAAATAATAATATATTTTAAGTAATTATTTTAAAAAAAACTAAAATGTGTATTCCACTTAAAAGGACCTCTCAAAGTTAAACATCATCAATATTTCA
The DNA here is from genome assembly GCA_027886185.1 of Rheum nobile. NCBI lineage: Eukaryota > Viridiplantae > Streptophyta > Magnoliopsida > Caryophyllales > Polygonaceae > Rheum > Rheum nobile. Next base: position 4,290,035 of record WOAB01000109.1, on the reverse strand, counting down.
CAGATTTAAATAAATAAAATGTAATTATTTTAATTGAGATGTAGGAACATTTTTTACACATAGTGTAATCCAGTATTTATCCCGAAAGTAAATTGTAAAATGATGAAATCATTTTTTTCCAAGATAAAAACTATAATCATTGTATTGTGATGTCAAAGTGGACTAAATTCATTTTATTTCTATTATCGTTTTCATAAGGTTAAATCAAACGGGTCCTTAGTATTAATTAACTTATTGTTGAAGACTATGATTACCTTACTTTTCGAAATTTTAATGAACTTTTTTATTATATATAGGAGATGAAATTAGAAGGTGAAATACTAGGATCAAGGAGAGACGACAACAACTACCAAGTACAACTACTCTTTGAGAAGGCTAATTTCATTCCTTTTCTTCCGTAAATTCGATGAAGTTTAGGTCATGATATGGAAACACCAAGAAAGTAGGACGAATTTTAGAAAAGGATAAAAGTGTTGGACCCTGCGAGGACGAATTGTGATTGTGAGTCTGTGACTTGAGGGAGAGAGAGCCAAACGAACTGATCAGAACACACCCTAGGGGGGGGAGAGTGTGACTGAGTGATACAGCCATTGTTTCCGACCACCAGGAGGCGGTTACCGGCGAGGACTGTAATCAATGAAGGGCTTATTCAAGCAGAGGCCTCGAACGCCGGCCGAGACCGTCCGCCTTACGCGTGATATTCTCATCCTTCTCGATCAGGATACTAGTATTCGTGAAAGCAAGCGTGAGGAGAAGGTCCGATCTTTTCCCCTTTAAATGAATTTTAAATCCTTGTAACTAAGTGTGATAATGTCTTGTAAATTGTGATTTTGGATCGAATCGCATCTGGCTGATGTCTGTTTGTGGTCTTTCCCGGTATCTGGGATCTGGATATGCTTGTATTGTATGTCGAGATTAAGCTATTCTGGCATGCAAAATTTGGATAGTTTGCGGCCGATTTGTTCCTTTTACAAATTCTAATCAGCGGTGAAGCAACAATATAAATTATAAGATGGATTCATCAGATAGGTAGTTATGCTTTCTAGAATTTCATTTACTAGTTATGAGGCACATCTGCACTACTGAAAGAAGTTCTCTAACATGTTTGGAGCTGTTGAACACTAAATTTCGTTATATATACAATATTATGACTAGTATATAAACTCGTACACATACCCTACAGCTGTGCTGATGTTTTCTTTAATGAATCACTCCTTGAGGAGTTCTAGTCATAGCAATTCCGTGTTATTGATATCCCTATTTGGATCTTATGATTATGGGGTCCAAACTGACATAAGTAGTTGGAAATGTTGTAGGATCTTATTTGAAGAAGAATATACATGCAATTTATCTAATGTGCATTTTCTGTTCGATCTCAATTCTCAATCTTAAAGTTAGAATAATTGTATATTTTTCTTAAAGTTCAAGTAAATCTGTTTCAATTTAGAAATGTTTTTATTATGTTCTCAAGAGTGCCCTGGGATCTGATGACTGCAATTTGTATCGATCTGTTTATAATGACCCTATTAATTCTAGAGGTGTCGAAAGATGATAGATGGACTTGATTACTTGAATATCAGAATATCTATCTATTGCTCCATGTTTTTTTATGTATATACACTAATTTTGCTCATTTTTTAGTCCACCAGATGCAAGACTTGAGCAAACTTCTTCGGGAATTGAAGTCAACATTATATGGCAGTAGTGAAGCTGAGCCTGTGGCTGAGGCTTGTGTGCAGTTAACACAGGAATTCTTTTGAGAGAATACGTTTCGTCTATTGGTTATCACCCTGCCCAAACTGAGCTTGGAGGTTTGCAATGTTGTTCAAGTGAAGTAGGAAATTGCAGTCAAACTAATAGAGTTTCCACATCTTTTTATGCTGCATCAAATTGATGCCATGTGTTTTATGATTCAGTAATTGTCACTTAGGACATATGATCAATGACATCATCTTTTGTAGGCTCGTAAGGATGCTACCCAAATTGTTGCCAACTTGCAAAGGCAACAGGTTAATTCGCGGCTGATTGCGTCTGAATACTTGGAAAACAACAAAGATCTGATGGATATTCTGGAAGCAGGGTAGGTGGCTTAAAAAAGAATTGCACGTGCTCTTGTGGCATCCTGCCTAAGATTGTTGTATATCCGTTCATTGTCTTTCACCGTATTTGTCGTTTCTCATAATGTCTGAAACTCAAATCTGGACAAATAAACTTTTTTTCTTTTTCTGGTCACTGGATTTCTTCAACTCTCTTTGCTTTGCCTTCTAACTTGCATTTTCACATAGTTGACTTGGTGTGATTGGTGATGAGAAGCTTTTAGTTTGTGTGGTAGGTATATGACTAATTGGAATTCTAAACTCAAGCTTGCTTTTTAATGCAGCTATGAGAACAATGACATTGCTTTGCATTATGGTACAATGCTGAGAGAGTGCATGCGCCATCAGGTTATGGCAGGGTGAGTGACTTGATTCCATTATTTATGTATTTTCTACAATCTGAGTGCTCTCTCAAATGTTGGATACTTTGCAATATCACTAAATGATAATCAGGCAAGACTTCTTATTAGAACTTATGTATTGGACAATGCTTAGTTTGCGGCTGTCCTGCTGGGTGTTTCTCAGCTGTTAGATCTGTTGTTTTCCAGTATAATTCTTGATTTTTCCACTGGCGTTAACAGAGTCAATACAAAATTAGAGCACTGCATATTCGTTGTAGTGCATATTTGTCTGTAGATTCCTCATCTGTTTTGTTTCCTTTGCAAATATGTGTTGGATTCTGAACATTTTAGAAAGTTTTTTGACTACATTCGTCTCCCAAACTTTGATATTGCTGCGGATGCTGCAGCTACTTTTAAGGTCCAGAAATATTTACTGTTGTCTCTCTGGACCTTCCAACTTAATAAAGTGGCTTGCTGAACTACTGCTTCTATGCTACTACTCTTTGATAATCTCTTCTTTTTTCCAATTATGATAAAATTGTCGTGTCAATACAGGAACTATTGACGAGGCGTAAATCCACAGTAGCTGAATTTCTCTCTAGAAATTATGATTGGGTTAGAAAGCTTCTATCCTGAATACAGTCATGTATATCATGTATTGTATATGATGCATGATTTACTACCAATTCCGTAGGTTATGGAGCTTTCAATTGTAGATGGCATCCTTGTATATTTGTAATGTTGGACTGCTTATTTGATTCGAGCCTATCTGGTATCATGTCAAATTTGATTCTTGTGCTGGTTCCAGTTTTTCGCAGAGTATAATTCAAAGCTGCTTGAGTCAAGCAATTACATCACAAGAAGGCATGCTGTCAAGGTACAAGATTTTTATTTGAAAGATTTCTTTCTTTAATATCTAATTTCACAAATGAAAATCACTTTGTATGTTGACTTTGATTCTCTTTCTGCCAAGATGTTACCATGTGGCTAGATACAGTTCTTGATTAATTCTTTATCTGTTTATACATGGAAGCTGTTGGGAGATATGTTACTTGATCGTAGCAATTCTTCCACAATGACGAAATATGTTACTTCAAGGGATAACCTAAGGATACTTATGAATCTTCTTCGGGTATGTACCTCTTCCTACTATAGTACACTCTCTTCTATGACATATTGGCTTTGGATATTATTTGGAAAATAATAAGGTAGATGGAGGGAGGGACTTGAGAGAGCTACATTCTGCAATTATAAATGTAAATCCCCTCCACTTTGAAGTGATTTGATTCATCTAAAGAAAGTGTTTTTTATGCCTTTCTCTTGTATCCTAATAAATTTGCCCATCAATTTTCTTCCTCTATCTCTGCAGTCTTACATATTCTTTTACTAATTTATCTCCTCTAGCCATTTATATATTATAGTGTATTATTCGTTCCACCATCACACAAGTTGACCTTTTATGTATTTTCCCTATCTTTGCCTCTTTGCTCTATAACTCATTTGTGACAGTTGGTGTTAACATCTACTATGTATAGGAATCGAGCAAGACTATCCAAATAGAATCATTTCACGTTTTCAAGGTAGCATGTCTGTAACGATTATGTACATTCTACATAATCTACTCTCTCGATACCAGTGTTGACTTGCACTCTTGGAAACGTGAGCAGCTGTTTGTCGCTAATCAGAACAAGCCCCCAGATATTGCTAACATTCTGTTTGCAAATAAGAGCAAGCTTCTTCGTCTTTTGGCTGAACTAAAGCCCGATAAAGGTATGCAAAGCAACATAAATAACTGGATCACTATGTTGAGTGATGACTCAAATTATGATCTTGCAATTGTGTAGATGAATCTTGTTAATGTGTGATTACTTTTGGTTTTTGCAGAGGATCAGCAGTTTGATCAGGACAAGGCTCAAGTCATGCATGAAATTGCTGTCCTTGAAGCGAAGGAGCTCCCTTGAAAAAGGTTGCTTCCCGGGTAAAGTTCAAAGCTAAAAACGGATAAATAACCCTTTAGTTCAAACAAATAATTTAAAGCTCAAATATGTCCATCAAATAAAGTTATATATACATCTTACATGCTCAAATGTAACATATGAAATTCATGGGAGTTTTTCGCAATTAAAAGAAGCTGGGTGAAGCTAACACGAAGGGTTACCTTCGACAGTTCACCGGGGTGAAGCCACTGCTGCCTGTAGTTTCCAGTTCTCTTCAACTTGGTTTCATCCAAATTTAGTTATAACGAGCTAGTGTGGACCCGGCACCGGTTGTTTCAATTAAACTTTATCGATTTTATATAAGTTTAACATATATATTTAATTAAGTTTATCGATTCTATATAAGTTTTAACACATACAACTGCTTAGCAAGTGAATGAAGTATATGGGTATGCATGGATCGTAGAAACATAACATTATTGAAAGTTGTATTTTTAAAAATAATATTGATGAATTGTAGTGAAAATAGAGTTCATGTCACTATGACGTCTTTCAGAAAATGAGATTTTTAATATTTTTATGTACTATTACGTGAAATACACGGTTATTTCATTATGTTTTACTGTTTTTTTTAAATATAAATTCTGAAAAATTATTAGTTATAATAAAATAGAAAAAAAGTTCAATCAAATACATTATAATTTTTTGCATGAAACAACAAAAACTAGAGAACCTAAATATATTCTGTGTTGTTTACAAAATTGCTAAAAATAAATAATATCTTTTATAAGAAAATATAATTTATTATATTGATAATAGGACTTAAAATTAAAAAAATGTAAAAACTTCAAAGCTAAAAACGGATAAATATCAATAGAGAGGAATGTAATTTTGTTGTTGTAATAGGTGGGAGAAAAGAATGTAACTAATATATATATATTAGTAGTCAAATTCACTTCATTGTATCATATTGTATGTTTAATTAAACTTTAATCATTCTATTTTACAATACTCCACCAGAATATTACAAAATTATATTCCAGAATATTTTAACATATATATATATATCATCTCGATACGAGAGATATCTTGGGAACATTTTCCGAATGTTTGGCATCAGCTGTGTGCACCACCCCTATATTCGAATAGGGGACGGTCATGACCAGGAAAGGGTGTTAGGGCTTGAACATCCTACGCACCACGGTTATAAGGAAACGGCTAGACCTCGCAAGGTACATAGCGTTCCTACGAATACTCGTTCTAACTACATATTTAAGCTAACACATAAATCCACACCAATACCATCACGGTAATTAACAAGTATAATAGCGTTGTTTCTAGCAATATATACAACCTATTATAATATCATATTTTAATCACATCATTTATAAAATCTGTTCCCAAACGAAAACAACATTTCATTCCAATTTAATTAACAATCAAAATAATTGATAACTAAAGGAAATATGGAATGATTAAGCAAGAGCGAACCGTCACTTGCCTTAGCCCAGACGAATTGACGATGTCGGGTTCCGGGATCTGGAAACTGGAATCTGAATACGGATTCCAACGACGACGTCGAGACAAAAAGGCGGAACCCTAAGTTAGATTTGATACGAACGAATAAACTATACGAACAAAGGAATCGAAAGGAAACGAGGGCCAAAGCCGTGACCGGGTTCGTCCAAGCCACGATCGCGCTTGCTAGAGCAAGCCGCGGTCGCGGTTTGGATTTCCGCGGTTGCGGATTTCTGGCCAGAGCCGCGGTGTTCGTAGCCGCGGTCGCGGATCTCCCTTCCGATTTCCGACGCGGCTCCGAGGCTTATTGACGACGCGAATGACCACCTTGGCTCGAACGAGGGCTTGCGACCACTACCACTTGCTACGACACCCCAAGGCACTTCCGACGAACTCGAAGAACTCCGACGAGGCACGAATTCCGACAAGACACAAAACGAGAGGAAAGAGAGAATTCGAGAGCTGTGGATGAAGGTTCCCAACGCTGAAGGCCCCTATTTATAGGGTGAGGAGGGGCTAACGCCGAGCAACCCAACCGCTCGACCTCCCCCTCGGCGAAACGCCGGATAATCAAGCGTTGAAACGCGGGGGGAAATTGAAGGGACGATGAACAGTGCTTCCGCGGTCGCGAAAACACTTCCGCGGTCGCGGTTTGCTTCAGGCGATTCCGCGCCCGCGGAAATCTATCCGCGGTCGCAGAATTGCCGCGGTCGCGTCCGTTTGACCTCTTGGTTGCGAATTCACACGCGGGTTAATACTATATCTTATTTTTAGTACCTTTAAAAATATTCTAAAATCCGATAATACGTTAAATGTATCTTAGTACGTTCAAAAGATCCTTACCGAGATTCCGAGTACGCCAAACGCGTCTTGCTTTTAGAACGAGGGTTGGAGAGATTACCCAAATACCCTTACTGAAATTGAGGGGTATTACAACTATAACAATCATATTTGACATTTTTAAATTATTTTGACCAATTAAAGTAAATGGATTACAAAATAGACCATAATAGTGGACTAGAGGATCTTGTAAGGCACTTAGATACCACTCTAAAATGCAAATAAATAGTTCAAAAAGACTCGAGTGTGAAGTCATGCTCTCTCCATCATGTTATAAGTACTCACACACACCATAGACCAATGGCGATAAGCATGTGAAGCTATCTCTATACATATATATAGATTCCTGAAATTACAAATGACATCACTACAAAAACAGAGTTGCACTTTGTTGTTCGTTTTCATGAAGTTCGATCCTTATATGAGCGCCTTAAAGCAGCCGATAGATATGCATGTCTTCATGATAGAATTAGTTGATCCATGATCCAATAGTTTCAATTGGTTTTCGATCGATGTGCTTAGTTTGTTTCTTAGAGTATTGTTTGAGTTGGGATTGAATTAGAGAAGATAGAAATGGAGTAGAGGAATCGAAATGGGGAGAAAGGAAGGGGCTGGTGAGTATCATCATTGATGACGACAACAAATGTTTTTTTTTTTGAAAGAGAGGCAGCACAAAAAAGGACTACAAATAAATAAAATGGGGCGTAGACTGACCCCAAATGTCATCTAAAAAAAGTGACAACCTTATTTGAGGGTTCATCTAAAACATGATATCCTAAAATGAAAGAGTCAGCAAAAGAGGCGAGATAGTGGACGACTACATTCACCTCCCTAAAGATATGACAAAATTGGACACTCTAATCCCTACGCAAAAAGCCTTGTCCTGAAGTGACATGCATGAAAAGGGGTGGCAACGATCTATAGGTTTGTTTAACAACGGATTCACAGTTGGCGAATATGTTTCTAAACAAACCCTCATGTATCCCTTGTCCCAAGCAATCTCCAAACCATGGATATTACCCCATAACTCCGCCACCGGAACTGAGCAACACCCAATGTTGTGGACAAAACCACTTAGCCAATCACCATTGCAATTCCTCAAGACCCCCACAATTGTAGATCTGCCATCTCTAACTGACTCGTCAATAGTGATCTTGATGCTACCTTCCTTCGGCTTGGTCCAATGAATGAGCTTCTCAATTCTCGACCCTTTAGTAGCACTATTGGACTGCTTCTCCCAAGCAATGCGGTACGCAAGCGCCCTTTGTTGTATGAAATTGCCTTTATCACCCTGAAAGCACTCTCTATTGAACACAAAAACATTTCGCCATTTCGAGACCCACCAAAGAGTCAAAGAGAAGGTACTCCTTGATGTGGCTAAAATCTACCCGCAAGTGTACGAGATCAGTTGTAATAGTCAAGTGTCGATCCCACAGAGACCAATGTAATATCAACTGAAACACTACCAGTGAACTAGGCCGAAAAGATAATGATTTGAAGAAATCTGTGACTAATCTAATAACTAATAAAATAAATAAAAATGATAAAATCAATGGGATAAATGTGTCTAAGGTTAAGGATCACCGCAACAATGCTTCAGTAAATAAAATCACCCTCCTCCTTAATCTAGTCCAATTTATTTGAAGGTAACTATCTAAGTTAATTACTAATTCCTCTCGGATGATAGTAAATGTGCCTAGATTTAATTAACATCCACTCTCTCGACTTGCTAATTAAAATCTAGACCCTTTGGGCACTTAGAATCTAAGGTCAAACTGAACTAACATCCACTCTCGTGACTTGTTAAATCCAATATAATCTTAGGGTTTCTATGATAGTTATTAATCCACAAGAGAAATTAAGATGCTCTCGCATTAATAAAATTTCAGGTTCAATTCCTAGGATTTCAATAGAAGTTATTATCTCTCGGTCTCAAACCCAATCTGACTACCTATTAACGTTTTTACCTCTCGGTTGCAAACCCTAATAGGATCCAATTCGCATAGGCTACTATGGGCATTACACATCTAGGAATGAATCAAATACTATTTCAATTCAGGCAAAGAAATAATTCTAATTACATACACATCGTCGGGATTACCCCAACCTTAGAATTAGGAATTTAGCCAAACATAATTGAAGATATATATATATTCAAAAGATTTAAACTAGCCAACAACATATATGAATTATTCAATAAATACGGAAGATAAGAAAACTTAGTCTCAATATCAAAATAAATCAAATTGATAAAGGCCATAACAATAATACGACAGTGTTCTCCCGCTACAACCAAGGCTAAGCTCAAACAAAACCTAAAACTAAAAACGATCCTTAGGATTTTTGACCCCTTAAGGGGGGTCAAATAACAAGTTTGGACTCCTAATTAAATAAATTAGCTCGTTGATCCCCTAAGACTTTGAAAACCCCTAAACCCTAAATCCTAATTCCTACACCCTAAACCCTAACCCTTAAACCCTAAAAAAAACACTTTCACCCCCCTTTGGACCATATGTGTAGTAATAGGGGGTCATACTTATAATTTTAGAAAAAGTGAGCCTAAACTTGCTATTTTTTCCCTTAAGGACCCTTCGCGCCCAATTTTCTCAACTAAAAACTATCCCCCCAAAAAAACTAAAGCTACGTCCCTCCTCCTAAAGCTCAAGATGTTGCCGCTCCAAATTTGTAAGTGGGCCGGCCCATCTCGTTAATCTGCCGCCTCCACTAAAACCAAATAAAACTATGAGTTTGGATCATATGCGGAGCACTCTTCCCGTGCGGACGTGCGGAGCATGCACTTTTGGGTCTTATTTGTGCACTTTAACGTCTTATTTGTGCACTTTTTCAAAAAAAAAAAAAAAATTCTTTTTCAAATTTTTTTCCAAGCATTTTTCAAATTTTTTGCAAAAGTGCACAAATAAGGCCCAAAAGTGCACAAATAAGGCCCTATAGTGCATGTCCGCACGTCCGCACGGGAAGAGTGCTCCGCACCGGAACCGCACTCATAAAACTAAAATCAAAATCCCCCTTGAAAGCTACGTAATATCAAGATTCCCCCTTCGATCAATTGTTGCTTATCGTCGGTCCATGCAACACACGACATTCGGCAGCATTCGGCCCACTGATGTTAGCAGCTCCATGTGGCAATAATTAAATGGGCCGGTATCTTGGGTCTTGGCCCAATTAAAACGCTACTTGATTGGTGATTTCAGCAATAGTCCCGTATCAATGTTAAATTGGGCCTAAAGTAGCTGAAGCAATAAAAATACGAGCGTAGACTCCAAATGTAAAATTAATTATAAAATATATAAAATATGCATGAAAATGATCTAATCTAATATGTAACTAGATCCCTAAAATATGTATAAATTGGGTGTTGTCATTCCTTCAATCATGGCCCAAGCCAAATTTGTCCGAATCCATGCTGCAAATTCATCCACAAAAAACCTTCCATACATAGCAGGGGAAATAAGAGGCCCAAATACTTGAAGACATATGACAATCTCGAAAGAGGTGAATAAGGGATTCCCCGTTACTCGTGCAGGAGGGGCAACTATCATCGTCGCCCAGGTGCCTTCGCTTCCTCTATGAGTTCGTCAAAATACAACCCAAACCTTGATATTCCAAATGCTTTTGAAAATGGGCGAGCCAATCTGTTGGAACCTTGACGTTCCTTTGGTTTTGATGATGATAAACACCATTAGGTTTTATGTTTTCTTGTTGTTCCTATGAGTTTCAGGTTTTATGAAAAAATAAGGGAACAATGGAAAAGAATGAAGAAGAGAAAGCAGAGGAGTGCAATGGAACGTGTGGAAACAAGGAACATTTACAAGAGAAGCAAATTGGAAATTTGAAGCGCGTGGTTCCTATACAAGGAAACTTCTATATATGGAAACAGTGTCTGTGGAACGATACGGATTGCAGAGAAGTTCCAGCTGTTCCCAGATTAACTCAGTTATACAAGGAAACAAGATATCGAGTATTACTTGGAAGAGAACCAGAAGATAATGAGTGTTAGGAAAGTTTATAGAAGGAAACCATGTGTTTACCAGCCTTATTGTATATTTGGTAACGAAGTTATCCATTGTTACCATATGTGTCGATTGCTAGATATTTGGAAATAGGATTTTGTTAGACACTATATATAGATGAGAATTGTCTTGGGGAAAGACATCTCAGCTATAACCATCAAGCATATCAAGGAACTCTTGTGAGAACTGAGATCGAAGGTCTAAGGCAAGGTACGGGTAGTTCATGCTAAAGGTCTTGTTTTTCTTGTGTCGTTAGGAGTTGATTGCACTCAAGGTTTTTAACCTAGGGTATAGGTGGAGATAAGACTTGTGAGATTGTACAATTCTTAATAATACAAGTATTTGTTTTTGGGAAATTACTTGTTACTTTGAATCTTTATATTCCGCTGCCCAGGGAACAGTCACACCGTTCCCTGTCTAACACACTACGATTCAACACAATCTCCGTATTTGAAACCGGACTGCACAACATTTTGTAGGCCGAAGAAACCGAATGCTCCCCCATTTTTTGATTGGCCCCAACTGATATTATCAGGGTACTCGTCAACGTTGAGGATCGCAATAGATGCAATCTTCAGCAGGATTGAAATTGGAAGGACAACCTGGAGGAGCTTCAGTTTCCAACCCCTCCATAATTCCAAAACTGATGCACATTAGCATTCCTTTCCTGCTCTCCAATGGGTGCAAATGCCATGGGTAGAAGCCGATGGTCAGAATCCAACAATCACTCCAAAAACGGATAGTCATCCCCAGGGGCGGGGGCTGTAGCCCCCGCTTCTGGCTCAGAGGTATATTAAATATAGTAAAGTTCATTTTATTAACAATGTTTAATTTAGTGTAGCTGGTAAGACTTTGTTCAAATTAAACCATAGATCCGTGTTCAAATCTCCAAAGAGCCAATTGGACGTATGAGGCGCGCCTGGTACTCTAGAGAGAGGGGCTCTCCCTTCTCTCTAGAAAACTCCCAAAACCAAATGAACAATCCTCATCCAATAAAAGGGATGAATCCCCTCTAACCACAACTGGAACAAACAACTCTACCCAATCAAAGGAATAAACCTCCTCCGTCAATAATAATCGACTACAAGAACTAACAATAATTAACAATCTTCTAGTTTTCAATCAAACACTAATAAAGAGGAAACCCCTCACAAACGCAAATCATCTGGATGATACCAAACAACAAGAAACCCACAGACATTCCATTATAGAAGTACAAAACCTGAAACAATTTTTATGGAAAAACTCCATCACTATATTTGTGAATAAATCCCAACACCTTCTAGAAAATCCCCAACAATCTCCATAGATTAACCCAACCAAGATGAAACCACCTTCTGCAGGAAGGAGAAATCCCCCATTATTCAAAAAGAAAGGGAAACTGTCCACGTGCTCATCTTCCAATGTGTCTCCTCCCAAATTGATTATACTGAACCAAGATCTGGAACATAACTCCACAAAGTTAAGTAATACAAAAAGTAATTTTTTGTGCTAAGCCAAGATCCGAAATTAGGTTTGTAGGATCGTGATTGTTAGATAAAAACTTAAGGAACTCAGAATATCAATTCTCAGTTCCTTTCGCAGCGGAAATAAACAATCAAACAAATGATCAGTTCCTTATAGTGGAAACCTTTGATTGCCAACTAGCAATCCAGGATAAAAATCACTACCTTTCTTTCGAAAGGATTTCAAAGTCTACTTCTTGATTTCTTATCTCTTTTGGTTACAGCTTATCCTAGGAACGAACACACAGTTCCTTTGCCTTACACACAGTTAGACAATCCTAGATAACTTAACACAATCAATAATCAATCCAAGAAACAGACTTTCGCACCTAGGAACTATCACTTACAGTCACAGGAACTTAGCACTCAGCTCTTCTTCCTTGACTGGTTCCTCTTGATCTCGGTTTGCTTTGATGATCTTGTTTGGAGGTTCACACTAGATATTTGCTAATGAGTGTGAGTCGTGTTTCAGTGCATGAAGATAACTCTTGAGTTAGTCTTCCTTATATAGAGGATTCTTCGCAGCTTCTTCTTCTCTTGGTTCCACAGATTGAGCTTGCCCTAGGATAAGTGGTTCTCCTTGGTCCACGTTGTTCTTGGCATGTGCAAACAACCTAGGCAGCTCAGAATCCTTCTAGGTTAGTCAACCTCTTCAGCCAAGTCATTCTCCAGCTTCCTTTGTCCGAGGTTCAACACTCTGGGCGCTTGGGAACTGACTTCTGGACAGCGACAGGTTCCATGTCCTGTCGCTTTCACCTTTCTCTGTCTGAGGTTCATTGTTCTAGGCATCTTGGAGTCTTGTTCTTAGATGGTGGCAGGCTTTTGGAAGCTTCTCTCAAGTCGCTTTCACCTCCTTTTGTCCGAGGTTTGGTGTTCCCAGATTTCTCGGGAATCGCAACTTCGCATGCTACGTTTCTGGGTACACCTGGGTTCCTCTGGGTTCCTTCCTTTGTCTTGTTCCTTTGGTTCTCTTGTCCTGTTTGGCTTTCTTGCCTTTGGTATATTCTTGTGGTTCCTTAAAGCACATCTTTGAGATAAAACTTTAGTATCATAATATTTGTCATCTTCAAAAGTAGAGAAACTGAGGAAATGAACTCTCAGGGGAACTGAAGTTCCAGTGTTCCATTTCCTAACAATTTCCCCCTTTTTGATGATGACAAATACAAGGAACCTGGCAACATAATAGGACTTTGAATTTCATGAGAACAGTTGAGCTTAAGGGATTTACAACGTTATAAATTTCATGAGAACAATTGAGCTTAAGAGAACATTCAATGGTTGCAAATTCCCCCTAAGCAGATGAACTAAGTTATTCAAGTTCCCCCTTAGAAATAGAACGGGTTCAGATTTCCTATAGGTCCAGTAGTTCTAATAGTTCAAGGTTCCTATCCATTCTTCCCCCTTTTGACATCATCGAAAAGATCAAGTTACTTATCAAGTATAGGATATCAATGTGAAATAAACAATTTGCGTTAAACCCATGACAATGACCATAATAGAAACTTAAGGCAAAGACAAATGATGCATTAGAAACATTACCATAAGAGTTCATTAATCATTAAAGTCAAGAACATTGCCCAGAGATGCATAGTGGAAAAAGAAACAAAAGAGCACAACCAACTTGACATTGGACAAGATAAGGATAGAAGAGGGGAGTAGGACCCTAGGGAACTACTAGCACACTATGATGTTATAGCACTGGGAACTAGGAGAGACGTTCCTATGACAGCGTAGTGGCCTGCTCTTCGGTTTCCTTCTTTTCTGCAGTTCCTTCATCTTGGCTTGTTGTCATCTTATCGGCCTGATTACCTCCAATTGAGCAAGGTTAAGATTGAGGTTTTTCTTGGACATTTGAGGAGCTTTGTGTTTTGAGAGAGACATGTGAACATGATATTGAGAGAAGGCCTGAGAGAACAGAGTGCTCGGCTCAATCAAACAGGAAACCTTAAATAACCCTTGAGCAATTTTGGAGCCGTTGAGAATCAAGCCATTGGAGATATTTCTGGGAACTCTGAAGAGTTGAAATGGCTAATTTTCTTGAAGCTTTTGCGCCTTTGCAACGGTCACACATTCAAAGATAAAATGCTAAAAAATGACGACTGTTCAAGGCTGAGAAGACGTCTCTGACGCTGTGAGATTTGCCATAAACACTGTCTTGGGAGGAGCAATTCTATTACTAGCCGTTTAAGGGGTAGCCCATCCTAGTTCCTTTCTGGCGATATTTTCAGCGTGCTAGAGGGATATATGGGAACCTTTAATGTGGGGTTTTAAGACATAGGACCTGAAAGTACGTTCCCATAAAATAAATCGGGGAAGGCCATTTATCGCATCACACACTAATTCCCAGAGAGGGTTAAGAAGAGGATCATAGGGAATTAGATTGTGCAATGAGGCAAGGGAGGGTCATAGTACACAATCATCATTTCGGCTTGTATTATTGGGTTAGAATATGATCGGATTGTGACTTTTGGGTCAACAAAGAAACTTGAACAAAGACAGAGTTGAAAGAATAATGAAGACCAGAAGATACGAACTAGAAAAATTTATCTAAGCCTTTTTAAGAAACCATTATGGAAAAGAGGGTTTGTAGCAAAAAATATAACACATAGATATCAAGACTCAACAAGTGAAAAATCTTAAACTAGTCAATCAGGAAAACTGAAAATGAGCCTTTAAACTAAGGTCACTACTAGGTTATAGGAATCATTCCCAGTTCCAATCTAAGGTTCTCGAAGGGAACTCTATTCAAGGCTTTGGTGAATATATCTGCAACC
Organism: Rheum nobile; assembly: GCA_027886185.1. Lineage (NCBI taxonomy): Eukaryota > Viridiplantae > Streptophyta > Magnoliopsida > Caryophyllales > Polygonaceae > Rheum > Rheum nobile. The sequence continues at coordinate 4,274,993 of WOAB01000109.1, read as the reverse complement.
TGATCTTCAGTTCTATAAAATTTCATAATGATGTTTCCTTTCTCAACATGATCTCTAAGAAAATGATGTCTTATGTCTATATGCTTGGTCCTAGTGTGATGCACAGGATTCTTAGAAATATTTATAGCACTAGTGTTATCACAAAGAATAGTAAGAGGGCCATAAGACATATCAAAATCTGCGAGTTGTTGCTTTAGCCAGAGAAGTTGGGAACAGCAGTAGGCAGCCGCGATGTACTCGGATTCTGTGGTGGAGAGGGAGACTGAGACTTGTTTCTTTGATCCCCATGACACAAGGCAAGGGCCTAGGAACTGTGTCATTCCAGAAGTGCTCTTTCTATCCACCAAATATCCAGCATAATCAGCATCAGTGAAACCCATGAGCTCAAGGGACATTCTTTGGGGTACCAAATGCAGAGATCGTCAGTTCCCTTGAGATATCGAAGTATTCTCTTCACAGCAGCCAAGTGGGTTTCTCTCGGACAAGATTGGAACCTAGCACACAAGCCAACAACAAAGACAATGTCTGGTCGACTAGCGGTTAGGTATATGAGTGAGCCTATCATACCTATATAGAGCTTCTCCTCCACTAGAGGACTCGAGTGATCCTTATCCATATGGGCAATGGTGGATATGGGAGTGGAGAGAGGCTTGTATGAATCCATTTTGAACTTCTTCAGTAGTTCCTTGACATACTTCTGTTGGTGAATTTGAATACCATCTTCCTTTTGAGTGATTTGTAATCCGAGGAAGAATGTGAGTTCCCCAATTAAACTCATTTCAAATTCACTGCTCATCAAGTCTTTGAACTTGTCTACAAGAGACAGGTTAGTGGAGCCAAAAATGATATCATCAACATAGATTTGAACCACTAAGATGTTACCTTCTTCTTCTAGAATGAAGAGAGTCTTATCAATAACTCCACGCCTGTAGCCATTTGAGAGTAGGAACTGGGCAAGACAATCATACCAAGCTCTGGGAGCTTGCTTGAGGCCATAGAGTGCCTTGTCTAGAAAGTAGACATGATCTGGATGATCATCGTCTTCAAAACCTGGAGGTTGTTTCACATAGACTTCTTCTTGAAGAATTCCATTAAGGAAGGCCGTCTTTACATCCATTTGGAACAACTTGAACCCTTTGTGTGATGCGAAGGCAATCAACAGTCTTATTGCCTCAATCCTTGCCACTGGAGCATAGGTTTCATCATAGTCGATTCCTTCTTGTTGATTGTATCCTTGAGCTACAAGTCTCGCTTTGTTCCTTATCACAGCTCCTGTATCATCCATCTTGTTTCTGAAAACCCATTTGGTTCATATGATGTGTTTATCCTTGGGATGAGGAACTAGATCCCATACTTTGTTCCTTTCAAACTGATGAAGCTCTTCTTGCATAGCTTGGATCCAGTCCGCGTCCTTCAGTGGGTTCTTTGGTTCCACAATAGACAGAAAGGCATTGAAGGCAAAGAAGGTTAGATGTTCGTACCTGACTGGAGGCTTGACGACTCTTCTTTCTCAGTTGAGGGCTAGAGCATTTGATGTGGAGACATTCTGAGTTGAGCATTCAGCTTCCTGGTTGGGATCACCTTCTCTATTGAATATCATGTGGGAAGATGAGTCATTGAGGTCTCCACAGATATTGTCTGTAACACCCCCAAATTTAACCCCATTTGAAAGCGTTACTGCCAATGACCCCGGACGTAAACCCCGAAGTCACCCCAGGCTTTTCCGACGTCATAACTGACTTAAAACACAGTTACAATACTAAAATCATAACTTTTATTAAACCACATGGTCGCGGAATTACACGATTCCTAAAACGACCCAATTTATCAGAAATACAAAATAGCACAAGTCTTTAACAGATACAAAATAGCAAATAGCACAACGGAAATCTTTTAAATACAAAGCGACAAAACAACTTGTCGAAAACAAAACACCGTTCATCTTCATAGTCGTTCTAGCCTTCTTAGATCTGCATGTGCCGAAACGGACGGACGACACCCCCATGACGTTACAGAAATATAAAAAATACAAGAGTTAGTCTAATGAATAGACTAAGCAAGGGTTTCACCAATAGTTCACACAAACACATCACAAGCAGTTCCACATATCACAAATCACATCACAATCTCAAGTCATATGATTACAGTATATCTCTTATATTAGCGTTGATTCTAGCAGAATATACAACCTAATATAATATCATATTTTAATTATTTCAAATTAATTAAAAACCACTTGCCTGGAAAGACGAGCTCAAACAAAGCTTAAAAACGGGTTCCTGAATCCAAAACGGGGACAGATCTGGAATAAAAATCCCTCAAAGTCAAACCACAAGACACACTCTCGGACAGCCAATACCGCGATCGCGGTGAGTCGCGGCCAGTCGCAGTTTTCGTGTGGCCTGACAGTGGCGAAGCTCGACAGCTCCCATGGAGAATTTCTTACCCAAACCGATTTGTTTGCCTTCGATTTGTCTATGGTTCGATCTCCCAACACCTCAAAGCTTCTCACAACACTCAAGAGTACCTTCTCAACTCAAGAGACACTCGAAATCTCCCACACACGAAGCTCCAAAACTGCTCAACAATGGTGGACAGAAAAACAGAGGAAGAAAGAAGAGGAGGAGAAGAAGAAGAGAGAAAGAAAGGGTTCGGTCTTCACCTCCTTTTATAGCCCAAATTCGACCACCTCCAAGGGGACAAAGGCGAAGGGCCACATGGCCTGCCCAAAAAATATCCCAACCGAGCCAAAAAAAACAGAGCTACAGTAACCGCCACACGAGGAAGACGACCGCCTCTGTCATTGGCATTACCGCGATCGCGGCCGGTCGCGGTGGATCGCGGTTGATCACGTCAAGTCGCGGTGAGTCGCGGTTTTAAGCCGACTTCGCTAATACTTATCCGAACTCAACTTGGGTTAATTTCTTAACTCCGGGTTAAATATATTCGTGCATCATCTAGCACAAACATCTCAAGCAATCACCTCGCACAATTACCGTGCACAAATATCTTATATAAATATCGTACACAAATATCTTATATAAATATCTTGCACAAATACTTTACATAATTATCCTGCATATATTTGTGACACTCCAGGCCAAGCTAACACAGCTACCAAGCCACCACCCATCTTACATGATGCCGGTGCCGGTGCCGGTACTGGTGCCCGCCTGAGTCCACAATTATCCTACACGAATATCTTATATAAATATTTTACAACAATATCTTATATAATTATTTTGCAACAATATCTCATACAATTATTTTGCAACAATAATTCATACGAGTAAAGCTTAAAAATACCCTTAAAAATTACGGGGTGTTACATTACTACCCCCTTATTTTAAGTTTCGACCCCGAAACTTGCACTAAGCCAATGAGGAACCTACCTCAACAACAACCTTACCATCCGAACTTAATATCCTTAATCATAACCGGCCTTATGCCATCTCTAACTTAAATCCTTACAGGAATAATTTAACACCTTCCTTTAAACAATCTCTAACTTAAATCCTTTAAGATTCCTTAATTTTTCTCCAAACATAATCACAACATCTCATTTCTACGTTCCTCGAAGCGAATCACAAACGATACTACTCCTATTTCCTCAAAAAGAGTGATACCACAAGTCTTATAACCTCAAAGCATAACAAGGAAACTGGGAACTCAAGTCTCACTAGAGATTCACTTTAACAGACTCAAGAGAAGAGGCACGACTATGAACGGTGTAACTTTTTCACTTTTGAAAATTTAGAGCCTTCGCAAATATTTCAAACAAGTGAAAATATTCCAACGAATGAAAATATTTCAAACCGGTATGTAACACCCCCAAGCCTAGCTACCCCAGCAACCAAGCCACCCAGCCATCTTACATGATGTCGGTGCCGGCACTGGTGCCGCCGGTGAGTTCACAAGAACCGTTCGAAAATATTTTCAAACAAAACGAGTAAATGGTTCATTAAATCCCACACCCGTTTTAAAAACTTTCGGCTCTGATACTATTTCTGTAACAGAGCCTACGAAAACTTTTTAGCTCTGATACCATTTCTGTAACACCCCCAAATTTAACTCCATTTGAAAGCGTTACTGCCGATGACCCCGGACGTAAACCCCGAAGTCACCCCAGGCTTTTCCGACGTCATAACTGACTTAAAACACAGTTACAATACTAAAATCATAACTTTTATTAAACCACATGGTCGCGGAATTACACGATTCCTAAAACGACCCAATTTATCAGAAATACAAAATAGCACAAGTCTTTAACAGAATACAAAATAGCAAATAGCACAGCGAAAATCTTTTAAATACAAAGCGACAAAACAACTTGTCGAAAACAAAACACCGTTCATCTTCATAGTCGTTCTAGCCTTCTTAGATCTGCATGTGCCGAAACAGACGGACGACACCCCCATGACGTTACAGAAATATAAAAAATACAAGAGTTAGTCAAATGAATAGACTAAGCAAGGGTTTCACCAATAATTCACACAAACACATCACAAGCAGTTCCACATACCACAAATCACATCACAATCTCAAGTCATATGATTACAGTATATCTCTTATATTAGCGTTGATTCTAGCAGAATATACAACCTAATATAATATCAGATTTTAATTATTTCAAATTAATTAAAACCACTTGCCTGGAAAGACGAGCTCAAACAAAGCTTAAAAACGGGTTCCTGAATCCAAAACGGGGACAGATCTGGAATAAAAATCCCTCAAAGTCAAACCACAATACACACTCTCGGACAGCCAATACCGTGATCGCGGTGAGTCGCGGTTTTCGTGTGGCCTGACAGTGGCAAAGCTCGACAGCTCCCATGGACAATTTCTTACCCAAACCGATTTGTTTGCCTTCGATTTGTCTATGGTTCGATCTCCCAACACCTCAAAGCTTCTCACAACACTCAAGAGTACCTTCTCAACTCAAGAGACACTCGAAATCTCCCACACACGAAGCTCCAAAACTGCTCAACAATGGTGGACAGAAAAACAGAGGAAGAAAGAAGAGGAGAAGAAGAAGAAGAGAGAAAGAAAGGGTTCGGTCTTCACCTCCTTTTATAGCCCAAATCCGACCACCTCCAAGGGGACAAAGGCAAAGGGCCACTTGGCCTGCCCAAAAAATATCCCAACCGAGCCAAAAAAAATAGAGCTACAGTAACCGCCACACGAGGAAGACGACCGCCTCTGTCATTGGCATTACCGCGATCGCGGCCGGTCGCGGTGGATCGCGGTTGATCGCGTCAAGTCGCGGTTTTAAGCCGACTTCGCTAATACTTATCCAAACTCAACTTGGGTTAATTTCTTAACTCCGGGTTAAATATATTCGTGCATCATCTAGCACAAACATCTCAAGCAATCACCTCGCACAATTACCGTGCACAAATATCTTATATAAATACCGTGCACAAATATATTATATAAATATCTTGCACAAATACTTTACATAATTATCCTGCATATATTTGTGACACTCCAGGCCAAGCTAACACAGCTACCAAGCCACCACCCATCTTACATGATGCCGGTGCCGGTACTGGTGCCCGCCTGAGTCCACAATTATCCTACACGAATATCTTATATAAATATTTTACAACAATATCTTATATAATTATTTTGCAACAATATCTCATACAATTATTTTGCAACAATAACTCATACGAGTAAAGCTTAAAAATACCCTTAAAAATTACGGGGTGTTACATTGTCGTCATGCTCATGATTCCCAGAAATGGATTATTGTTCATTGTTCATGGGAACTGGTGGAGGAGCCATTGGAGGGTTCCGAGCAGCAGTGCAGGAACTGGGTGGAGTGACATCTTCATCTGGATTTTCTTGATATGACTTGGGAAACGGGTCTTCAAAGGAATTGGTAGTGTTCTGCACAATCTTTCCAAGTGAGTTTTCATTAAAAATAACATGAACACTTTCTTCTACCTTTTTAGTCCTTTTGTTGAAGACTTTGTACGCCTTGCTACCCGAGGCGTATCCAATGAAGATTCCTTCATCACTTCTTGGGTCGAATTTGCCAAGATTGTCCTTCCCATTGTTGTGCACAAAGCACTTGCATCCGAACACTCTCAGATGTGAGATGTTGGGAACTCTTCCTCTTAGGAGCTCATAGGGTGTCTTTTCTGTGATTGGGCAAAGCATGGCTCGATTGATGATGTAGCAAGCTGTGTTGATCGCCTCAGCCCAAAATGATTGAGAGAGTCCACTTGAGATCAGCATAGTCCGATCCATGTCTTCCAAAGTTCTGTTCTTCCTTTCCACTACTCCATTTTGTTGAGGAGTGTATGGTGCAGAGAAGTTATGATCAATTCCATGCTCACTGTAAAAGGTTAGAAATTCTCCATTTTCGAATTCGGTACCATGGTCAGACCGAATAGCATTGAGTGAACAATCAAGAGATTTTTCTAACAAGGGAACCAGATATTTAAAGCGGTCAATAACTTCACTCTTAGATTTAATAAAGATGGTCCAAGTAAAGCGAGAGAAGTCATCGACAAGAACAAATATATACTTGTTCCCTCCTAGGCTCTGAACTCTCATGGGTCCACACAGATCCATGTGGATGAGTTCAAGAGGCCTTGAGGTGCTTACCATGTTTTTGGACTTGAAGGAACTACGAGCCTATTTCCCTTTTACACAGTCAGAGCACAGTTCCTTAGATGTGTCACTTAGCTTTGGCAGCCCTCTGACTAGCTCCTTTGAGTGTAGCTTTTGAATCAGCTTGGTGCTAGTATGACCGAGGCGTTGATGCCACAAATCAGCTTGGTCATTCACAGTTGAGAGACAAAGTTTCTCCTTGGGAACAAAGGATGGATCAATTATGTAGACATTGTTGAATCTTTTCCCTTTTAGGATGATTTGTCCCGAGGAGTCAAGGACTGAACATTCGTTTGATCTGAATCTAACTTCATTGTCTCCTTGATCACACAGCTGTGACACACTTATTAGGTCAAAACCAAGATTATCAACAAGGTGAACTTTGTTTACCTGAATGTGATCGTTGAGTTTCACAGTTCCTTTTCCATAGATTTTCCCTTTGCTTTTGTCTCCAAAGGATATGTTCCCTCCTTGGAGAGGTTGAAGAGAGGTCATTTGATTTCTTCTTGCAGTCATATGGCATGAGCAACCACTGTCGATGTACCATAGTTGAGGTTGCCTCTCATCTTTCTGCACATAAGGGAACTAAGATTTCTGAACCCAGCGAAGCTTGGCTTTACTGGGGGGGATTAGCATTGCGAGTCTGTGAATAACCAGGGAACTGGTTCCTTTCATGGTAATGAGTACTTTTCTCCTTTTCAAAGTTCCTTTTATTAGCACAATCAGTGTTGTAATGACCATTCTTACCATAGTAGGTACACAAACGATTGTAAACAACATGTCCATATTTTCCTTTTCCTGGCCTAAAAGGTTTTTCAGTTTTCCTTTTGTTAAAATCAACATTGTTTCTAACCTTGCTATGGGCCATGTCAATATATCTTTTGTGAGCAAAGGAATTGATGAACCATTGGTTTTCAGGAACCATCTTTTCTTTTCCCTTAGGTTCCTTCTTAGGACTTTGAGAACTTTCATTTAGACGTTTGGCAACCTCAGCCTTGTTCTCAAGAACCATGATCTTCTCTTATAGGAATTGATTCCTATCACGAGAAGTGGCAAGAGCAGTACTGAGGTTCTCATTCATCTCAACAAGTTCTCGCCTAGCCTTTTCATTTTCAGCATCATTGTTCCCTTTGTTGTTGACATATCCTATTCCATGACGTTGTCTCACAAAAACAGTTTGATTTATCGTTTTTTTCATTAATAGAATCAGTGAGAATGTCCAATCTATCAATTATGGATTGAAGCATGTCATTTCCAGGTAAGTTAGCATGCAAAAGAACTTTGACAGAATCTATGCTAGTTTCATCACAAGATTTGCAAGTTTTAAGGTGACTAGCATGCACATTCCTAATATCAATGAGTTTGGAGTGAGTTTCAGCTAGGTCTTTCTCAGTTTCATCAAGTTTCTTACTCCAAACAGAATTCTCAACAGTCAAGCAAGCAATTTCATCTTCACAATCATCAAGTTTCTGTTGAAGGAAAGTGGTTTCCTTTCCTAGTTTCTTTATGATCTTAAGAAGTTGTTTCTTATCACAATCAGCTAGGGATTTTAAGAGATCGTCAGAAGTTACCTCAAGGTCTTCTGAGTCGCTTGAGTCTCCTTTTGCCATGAGACATCTTCCTCCAGAGAAGCCACTGAGATCCAGTTCCTCATCTGAGTCTTCTCCCCATGAGGCTACGAGAGCCTTCTTTCTCTGAGGTCTTTCTTCTTCCTTTGAGTCTTCCTTGTTGGGACAATTCTTAGCGTAGTGTCCATTTTCCTTGCACTCGTAACAGGAGACTTCCTTGAGATCTCTTCTCGGTCCATTGTGGGAGGAACTGCCCTTTTGGAACCTTCCCTTCACAAAGAATTTTTTGATGTTCTTTGTGAAGAGGGCCGTAAGTTCGTCCTCCTCTTCTTCTAAGTCTGAGTTCTCTTCCTCCATCTCGAGCCTAGAGACGGCTTTGGAGATCTTGAGGGCAATTCCTTTCTCCAGTTTCTTGTCGGCATTGGCCTTGGTGTGCTCTCCTTCTTCAACCTCCAGTTTCCCTATGACTTGGGTCAAGTGAAGGGATTGGATGCCTGAAGTGTTCTTCATGATTCCCTTAAGAAGGGTAAACTTGGAGTTGAGTCCATTGATGACCACTAGGGACTTGGAAACTTCATCCAGATCGACTCCCGCCGCTGTCAACTTTCCAATCAATCTGTTGAAGCGGGAGTAGTACTCTGAGATGGTCTCAGTTTCCATCATTTTGAAGGTGTGGTATTCTCCTTCCAAAGCAAACTTTCTGCTTTGCTTTAGTTCCTCACTTCCTTCATGCATCTCCTTGAGAGCTTTCCATATCTCCTTCGCTGTCTTGATGCCTATGACCTTGTCCATGTCTTCTCTGTCCAATCCATTGAGGATGAACTGCCTGGCCTTGGCATTCTTCTCCATGATGACATAGTGTTCTGGTTTCCAATCTTCTTCCTTCATGGTAAGATCGACATAGCCATCTCCATTTTCGACTATCCTCCAACATTGGTAGTCGTTGGTCTTGATGTGGCTTTCCATGCACTTTTCCCACCATGTTTCTTCTCCTTTCTTTCGGAGATGTGGCTTGTTGGTGGAGATTTCGAGCTCAAACTTGCTTGGTTGAGACATGATCTGCAAACTTAACAAAGATCTAGAGCTTTTCCTGCTCTGATACCAATTGTAGGATCGTGATTGTTAGATAAAAACTTAAGGAACTCAGAATATCAATTCTCAGTTCCTTTCGCAATGGAAATAAACAATCAAACAAATGACCAGTTCCTTATAGTGGAAACCTTTGATTGCCAACTAGCAATCCAGGATAAAAACCACTACCTTTCTTTCGAAAGGATTTCAAAGTCTACTTCTTGATTTCTTATCTCTTTTGGTTACAGCTTATCCTAGGAACAAACACAGAGTTTCTTTGCCTTACACACAGTTAGACAATCCTAGATAACTTAACACAATCAATAATCAATCCAAGAAACAGACTTTCGCACCTAGGAACTATCACTTACAGTCACAGGAACTTAGCACTCAACTCTTCTTCCTTGACTGGTTCCTCTTGATCTCGGTTTGCTTTGATGATCTTGTTTGGAGGTTCACACTAGATATTTGCTAATGAGTGTGAGTCGTGTTTCAGTGCATGAAGATAACTCTTGAGTTAGTCTTCCTTTTATAGAGGATTCTTCGCAGCTTCTTCTTCTCTTGGTTCCACAGATTGAGCTTGCCCTAGGATAAGTGGTTCTCCTTGGTCCACGTTGTTCTTGGCATGTGCAAACAACCTAGGCAGCTCAGAATCCTTCTAGGTTAGTCAACCTCTTCAGCCAAGTCGTTCTCTAGCTTTCTTTGTCCGAGGTTCAACACTCTGGGCGCTTGGGAACTGACTTCTGGATAGCGACAGGTTCCATGTCCTGTCGCTTTCACCTTTCTCTGTCCGAGGTTCATTGTTCTAGGCATCTTGGAGTCTTGGAGTCTTGTTCTTGGATGGTGGCAGGCTTTTGGAAGCTTCTCTCAAGTCGCTTTCACCTCCTTTTGTCCGAGGTTTGGTGTTCTCAGATTTCTCGGGAATCGCAACTTCGCATGTTACGTTTCTGGGTACACCTGGGTTCCTCTGGGTTCCTTCCTTTGTCTTGTTCCTTTGGTTCTCTTGTCCTGTTTGGCTTTCTTGCCTTTGGTATATTCTTGTGGTTCCTTAAAGCACATCTTTGAGATAAAACATTAGTATCATAATATTTGTCATCTTCAAAAGTAGAGAAACTGAGAAAAGGAACTCTCAGGGGAACTGAAGTTCCAGAGTTCCATTTCCTAACAAGGTTACCCCTTTCGATCCGCCTATTTCAAGCTCAACTTCTGCTCGCTCGATCTTTCTCTGTCGGCGACGGCCACCACTAATCTAACACAAACCTTCAACAAAAACGTATGTAGTACGTTGTTCTTCGAGAAAAAGAAAAAAAGGTCCACACTCGTACCAAAGCTTCATCGCAAAACCACCAAGTATGTCGGATTTGGCTTTGTCGGCGCCTCCGTTTGCCTTGCCTGAAGGCTGATTTCCTTCTCACCGGTGGGTGCTCCCGATCTAGACGCCGCCGAGACCGACCTCTCTCCCTTTACTACCATCGTTTGTTGAATCGTGTGTGTTAGATCAAGGAACGGTAAGTTCGTTCCTTGGGCAGCGGAAAATAGTAAGAGAAAAACAGAGTAACGAACTCAGTTCCTTAGAGAGGAAAACTTAATCAACCAACTAGTTGACTAAGAAAAACCTCTACCTCTAGGTTTCCCTAGTAGGATTTCGAATGTCTACTTATGTTATTAATCCTGAAATTACAAACAAGCAAGTCTTATCTCAATCTAGTTTACTCCTAGATATCTAGACTTCTCAATGTAACGTTCCTAATAACACCTAAGACAAACAAAACCCTAACAAGTACTCAACTCACCAAAGTCTCGTCCCTTGTAAGTGTTCTTCTTCTTCCTTCGAATACTCTTCTCTTCTTTCGAATGCTCTTCTCTTGTTCCGAATGCTCTGCTCTTGTTCCGAATGCTCTGTTCACTGAGGATGCTCTCTGTTCCGTGTTCTATCTCTCTTGTTGAATGAAGTTCGCAGCTTTCTAATATATAGTCTAGGAAATTCTCATATTTTACCCTAGTTTTACTTAAGGAAAATAAGATAATAAAATCTCATACAATCTTTTCTAAAATCATTCTAACCACAATATCTCTCTACCGAGATCTTCCTTGAGGCCCAAGTTGCAACTTCATAATCTGTTTCCATAAACAGATATTCGGCAGCCTCTAGGGTTTCAGCGCGCGTCCTCCGTTCCTTGCGCTGTTCCCTTGTTCTGTTCAACATCACGCGTCCCTTCTTTTCTTCTGTTCTAGCGTGTTGTTTTGTCATTGTTGGCTTCTCTGTTCCTTTGCTTCTCTGTTTTGACTCTTCATTGGTTTTCATCGTTCCTTTGACTCAATCGTTTCCTGAAACTCATAGTCACACTAAAAACCATCAAAAGCATTTGAGTTTATCATCATCAAAACTAGAGGGAACGTCGTCGTTCCAACAGTTTCCTATTGGCATTTTAGGTTAGGCTATCAGATATTATTATGGGCTTTGGGCTTTTGTTTCAGCCCCTTGTTCAAATCCCCGGCCCATTACCGACCCATACGTTACTTTGTGAATTTTCGGCCCATATGTTACCAAATTGGTTGTCCTGGTACACAACCCAATCAAAATCAAACCTAATTTAAGGCCCAAATTCAAGTTTCATTCCAAAACTTGAAGCTGGGTCTTAACACCAAAAAAAAATGTAGACATTTATTTCTTTAACCTTCTTCTTACGGAGAATTACCAAATAACAAGACTAATTGATGTTCTCTTTTTACATCAATTTTCACCCTTGTAATCTAATCGGTTTCGTTTGTCAAGTGTGGGTGACAAATTCCTCGCTGCAGTTGTGGAGCTGATCTAAGGTGTTGCTTGAGTGTCCGGTTGTGGTCGTGGTCGTGTCTGTGGCTCAATGAAGATCCCTCTTGTACGAGGGCAACATCATGGTTGAGGCTCATGAAGATCCCTCTTTGAAGAGAGGGCAACGTCATGGTAGTCCGTTCAGCACTTCCGTAGGAGTTCTCCTGTCTGACTCGTCTATCGGTGGCGCTTTCGTCTGATCGTGCTTGCTCAGCTGTCATTTTAGGTTGTTTTAGCTCTATTTTTGCTTTCTTGTAATTTCCATACTTGTTGTATTGTTCCTTCTGTCCGGTTTTGACCGGCGTCGATTTATCGGCCTCTCGATCTACCCGACGTTGTTTGTCGGGTACTTCGAATTCTTTCCTCATCAAAAAAAAAAAATCTCCAAAGAGCCAATTTGTACTGTTTTTGTCCCTTCATAGTCTCTCTTCTTTATTTTACAATTTTGTCTATACTTTGATCTATCTCACTCTTTCTTTGTTTAAAATTAATTTATTTTCTTTAGCATAAAATTAATGATAAAAAATAGAAGATAAGAAATGTATAAATTGCTATATTTATAGGGGTTCTAAATCTGAAAATTAACAAATAAAATATGATTTTTTTATTAAAATAAAATAAATTTACTTAACTTGCTTGTATATATATTTGAAGATATAAATTCGTTTCTAAGTGATTTTTGTATTGAAACTCTATAAAAAATATCATCTTTAGTTCAATTTCGATCAACTCTTTTATTATAACAATAATTGTTTTTAGGGTTAATTACCAGAAACCACCCGTACAATAGGCCATATTGCCAGAAACCACCCGGATAACGACTATTTACCATAAACCACCCGTATATCCATCTCCGTCCAACACGTACCACCCTACCCCACTCTCCGTCCATTAGATCGTTAACGTAATTACAGATTTAAGCCGAACTTTTTATTTTCATTCAATTTCTCCACAATTTCAAAACTTGGGTAAAAATTGTAATTAAGCTAAAAACTATTAAAATAGAATTATTAAAATAATTAAGTTTGGGAAAGTTTGGATAATTTTTTGTAATTTTTCAAGAATTATGCAAGGGCATTTTTGCCCCAACTTGGAAAGTTGGGGCCAAAATGCAATTAAGCCAAAAGTGAGGGGCCCCGACTGGCACTATTCATCAGCTTCTTCCTCCAGCCAGCCGTGAGCTCCTCAAGCTCTCCAATGGCGGTTTTCCGCCGAATTCGAGGTCGAATTCGACAATTAACCATTGGGACTTTCCTTCTGGGGCAAATACGATCTCATCCCGGGTTTATTCTTCCCGATTTCACAGAGATTTCGGCATCCAATTTCATCCTCAAAGCCCCGAACCCTAGAAATATTGTCGTGACTGTTCTTCGTCAAATTCCACCCACCACCGACTCCACCTCTGAAATTGCCGCCACCACTAGCACCACCCTTAATCCCTCTTCAAAATACTCTTGTCCCCGACTTCGGATATGCTCCGACGTGCCCCAATTTTCCCAGTTTCCGGCCGGTGCCAACCCCGAGATAGAGTGGGGTAGGGTGGTACGTGTTGGACGGAGATGGATATACGGGTGGTTTACGGTAAATAGTCGTTATCCGGGTGGTTTCTGGCAATATAGCCTATTGTACGGGTGGTTTCCGGTAATTAACCCTTTTTTTTATAAGCAACCTTATATCATTGCATTTTTTTTAGTCTTTGTGTTTGTCATTAGTTTTCAAATATTACTAAAAATGTTAATGACTCAATCAGAAAAAACTAAAACTAGCCCCCCCTTTAACAAATTTCTGGCTCCGCCACTAGTCATCCCATTGGCAAGGACCCAATTAGCTAGCACCAGTAGGGGTGTTCATCCGGTACGGACCGGACCAGATTTTTTCAAAAGTCCGGACCGGTTTAGATCGGACCTTATTTAAAAAAAAAAATTAAATTCTTATTTAAAATCTACAAAAAATATCTAAAAAATATTTATACTCCTAACTTATTAAATTAAGAAAAATATCTATAAAAAAACATACAAACTCCTAATTTTTTTATGGGAAATTCCTCTTGGTGCCCCTGAGTTTAGGGTTATTCCTGTTGGTGTTCCACGATTAAGTTTTTTCCAATTGGTACCCCTAAGGTTTTGGTTTGTTCTCTTTGTAACTGAAATTTTCCATATCCGTATCATTTCGGTTTGAATTGATCAAATCGAAGCTCATCATTATGTTTATTGACCTCAACTTAGTAGGATTCGACTCCTAAAACAATCAAATCCATACTCAAACCATTCCGATTTGAATTCTTAAGGTCGAAACGGGTTGTTGCTTCGGAATTCAAATCGACATGGTTCGGACATGGATTTGGTTATTTTAGGAGTCAAATATTACTAATTTGAGGGCGATGAACACAATGGTGGACTTGGATTTAATCAATTTGAACTGGAATGGTACAAACATGAATAAGTTTGGTTATGAAGCAAACAAACCCAAACCTTAGGGACACCAATCGAAAAACTTAATTGCGGGACACCAACATGAATAATTCTAAACTCAGGGGCACCAACAGGAATTTCCCTTTTTTAATTTATTTATTTTTTATTAAAAAAAACGGTCCATTAGTCTGGACCGATTTTTTTTTCGGGTTTGGACCGGACCGGACCCAGATTAAGGGGAAAACCTGGACCGGAGACCGGACCATAATTTCACATGTCCGGTCCGGTTTTCCGGTCCGATCCCATTTTGAACACCCCTAAGCACCAGGAATAATGACATCTTGCACCCCCTCGTGGATGCTCCTCCATATAGGTTAGGGTGTGGCATGAGTAGAGAGGGAACTCTTTACATAATTCTTACGTATCACTTGTACCCATAATTTGTCATTTCTCTTGAAGAACCTCCAACTAAGTTTCCCAACAAGGGCCTGATTCAGTTCCTTCATGCTTCTCACACCTAAACCTCCTTGCTCTTTCGCCTTACACAACTTCTCCCAGTCCACAAGATGGATTTTCCGCCTAGAATCCCAACTTCCCCAAATGAAGGTTCTAGTTGCTTGATCAATTTCAGAGCACACACTAGCAGGAATGTTAAGAGTGGCCATCAAATACACTAGAATGGAGTTCAGAATAGACTTCGCAAACGTGACTCTCCCGATGAAACTAAGCTGCTTACTCTTCCATCTGAATAATCTCAAGTTAATCTTTTTCAATAGGGGCGAAATGCTTCTTTTTCAATCCGCTTATGTAGCAGGGGGATACCCAGATAAGATCTCAAGTCATCCGCGACAGTGAAGTTGTTTTCCGCTTGCAAATCATGCACACGTCCTAAGCTCACATTTGGCAACACATACAACTTGGTCTTAGCGGAGTTGAAACGCTGACCCGAAGCTCTACAGAAATCATCGAGGCGGGATTTGATCATCTTGATTTGCTCCATCGAGGCCTCCGCAAGAAGAATAATATCGTCGGGAAACAAGATGTAGGAAAGACGCGGCCCTCCTCGAGATATGGATGGGCTTCCACTGTCCATTCCCAACCATCGATACAATAATTTGACTAAGCCGCTCGACGCATAGAATGAACAAACAAGGAGAGATCGTGTCTCCTTGTCTGAGGCCCCGAGTGGGCGAGAAACTATCAGCAGCCTCTCCACTCTATAAGACTCGCATTAAGGTGGTGGGGATGCATTTTGAAATCCAACCAACCCAGCAATCCGGAAACCTAGCGTCATGAAAGGTGTTCACAACGAAATCCCATCTCAGACGGTCGTAAGTTTTGTCAAGGCCGACTTTCAATATCATCCAGCCCTTTGAGCCTGTTTTGTGCCTCATTGAATGTACAACTTTTTGCTTCAGGTCAATAGTGTCCGTAATGAGCCTCCCGGGATGAAAATTGCCTTGCATCGAGCCAATTAAGTCCGCTAGGAGGAGCTGTATACTATGTGAGAATGTGAAAATCCCATTAGGGTTGCCAGTTGTTATTCATCACTATATATAGGATTACAAGATGAGATAAAGATCTCTACAATAAAGGAGAAATTACAATAAATATAAATACATAAGGGAGTAACTGGAAAAGGTAAAACATTATTTCTAACAGCCTCCCGCAGTCGAAGTAGGAGGTTCCCGAATGCAGAGACTGGAGCGGAAGTCATTGAAGAGAGGAGATGGCAACCCCTTTGTGAGGATATCAGCAAACTGGCTAGATGTAGGAACATGAAGAACGCGAGCTTGTCCCAAAGCTACCTTCTCTCGAACGAAGTGGATATCAATTTTGATGTGCTTGGTTCGTTGATGTTGGACTGGATTGGAGGACATGTAGACGACGCTCACATTATCACAGAAGACGATGGTAGCTTTGTGGGTGGGACAGTGGAGTTCCTGCAGCAAGGAGCGGAGCCAACATGACTCAGCAATGGCATTGGCGACAACTCGATACTCAGCCTCGGCACTGGAGCGCGACACCGTGGCCTGGCGTTTTGAAGACCAGGAAACCAGGTTAGGGCCGAGGTACATACAATAGCCCGAGGTAGAGCGCCGGGAGTCAGGGCACCCGGCCCAGTCTGCATCGGAGTAGACTTGAAGTTGGTCAGTGACGCCGGGAACAAAGGACAAGCCGAGGGAAGACATGCCCTTGATGTAGCGCAGTATGCGCTTGAGGGCGTGCAGGTGCTCAGTCCGTGGATCATGTAGGTGCAAGCAACATTGTTGTATAGCATAACAGATGTCGGGATGAGTCAAGCTTAGGTATTGCAGGGCACCTGCGAGAGAGCGGTACTCCGACGGATCGGAGATGGCCTCGCCGGCGTTGGAACTCAGTTTGGGCGCTGTGTCGACAGGAGTCCTGCAGGGGTTACAGTTCAACATACCTGCATGTTGGAGAATGTCCAGTGCATATCTCTCTTGACTGAGATGTATCCCGCGTCCGTTCTTGGTAACCGAGATCCCGAGGAAGTAGTGGAGTTCCCCGAGATCGGTCATGGAAAAATCCCGACTGAGCGCCTGAATAATTTGTTGAAGGAAACCCACGGATGAGGCGGTGAGGATGATGTCGTCCACATAGATGAGGAGATGGGCCTGATGAAGACCGTTGTTGAAGACGAAGAGGGATGTGTCGGCCCGGCTGCCGCGGAACCCAAGTCGACATACATGGGTGGCAAACCGTTGGAACCAGGCCCTGGGTGCCTGCTTGAGCCCGTAAAGGGCCTTATTGAGCTTGCAGACATGGTCCGAGAATTGAGTGCTGATGAAGCCCGGGGGTTACTGACAATAGACGGTCTCATTGAGGGAGCCGTGGAGAAAGGCATTCTTCACATCGAGTTGGTGGATTGGCCAGGAGCGAGACACCGCAAGGCTGAGGATGGTGCGGATAGTAGTGGGCTTGACAACCGGAGAGAAGGTCTCCTTATAATCCACGCCTGGTTGTTGGGAATAGCCACGAGCAACCCACCGGGATTTATAGCGATTGATTCGTCCGTCGGCGCCAAATTTGTGACGAAATAGCCACTTTCCTGAAACAACATTAGCATACCTAGGTCTTGGAACAAGATCCCAAGTCCCGTTTTTAATCAAGGCATCAAATTCCTCTTTCATGGAATTAAACCAAAGTGGGTCTTGAAGTGCGGTTTTGTGAGTTTTGGGAACAGATAGTGTGGAAGAGGAGAGATTGAAAATCGTTTTGGGTTTACTGATGCCAGCTTTCCCACGAGTGATCATTTGGTGGGGGGGTGGGGTCGTTTGAGGAGGAAGAGAGATTTGTGGGGATGATAGTGGAGAACGTGGACTGGGAGAAGGGTTGTTTCTGGGAGTGTGGCGCTGATGTGGGGTGGAATTAGGGTTGGAGAGATTTGGGGGGGGGGACGTTGGGGGCCGTGAGGAATTAGTGGAGTGGGGCATTGGAGAATGTATGGGTAGGGTAGAGTGTGTTGAGGGGGGTGACGTGGCCGAGGGGATTGGAGAGAGAGTGGGAGAGATTTGGGGGGACTGGAGAGTAATAGGGGGGGCGGTATGGAGATAGTGGGGGGAGTGGGATGATTGTTAGGTTTAGGGGGGTAGTGGTTTGGGGAAGTAAGAAATTTTGAGGAGCTAGGGCCGGCCGGGTAATTAAGAGTGGCCAGCGGGGAATCCTCCAACAGGAGGTGATCCACGTCAGCAAGCTGAGGGGGAGGAGAATTAGACGAATTTTGTGTTTGGAAGGGAAAATTTAATTCATCAAAAATAACATGCCGGGAAATAATTACCTTGTTGGTGACCAGATCAAGACAGCGATAACCCTTGTGGTGCGGTGCATAGCCGAGGAAAACACAAGACTTGGTGTGGGGTTCGAGTTTGTGTTTGGTGGTGGCGGTGAGGTTAGGAAGCAGAGACACCCGAACACCCGGAGGTGAGAGTAGGAAGGTCGTATGAGGTGGAGAGATTCGAATGGGGTGGTCATTTATTGGGTGGTCGTAGGGGTGACATTGATGAGGTGGGTGGCAGTATTGAGTGCTTCGACCCAAAACCGGGGGGGTAGATGAGCATGGAATAGGAGGGAGCGTATGGAATTTGTGATGGTATGAATCATGCGTTCAGCCTTCCCATTTTGTTGAGATGTATGTGGACATGAGAAGCGGTAATGGATACCGTTAAATGTGAAGAAGTGGAGAATGGAAGCGTTGTCGAATTCACCGCCATGATCAAATTGAATTGATTTGTACGGGGCGTTGAATTGAGTGGTGGTGTAAGCGAGGAAGTGTTTGAGTGTGTTTGTTGTATCTGACTTTTGTTTTAGAGGGAAGGTCCAAATAAATTGTGTATAATAACCAAGAAGTATTTGAACCCAGAAACACTTAAAATAGGAGACGTCCAGAGATCACAATGAATAAGATCAAAAGCAGCATAAGAAATAGTGTTTGAGGAATAAAAAGGCAATCTAGTTTGCTTGCCCAATTGACAGGCATGACAAATTTGAAGATTGTCCTTATTAAAAGCGATTAATTTTTGAGAGATGAGTTTATTGAGAGAGTGACTGCCAGGGTGCCCCAGACGACAATGCCAGAGAGAGGACGAATGAACTATAGTGGTGGAGAAATCCATGGATGGGTCGGACGTGGCATTTTGTGGAGAGAAGGGGTAGAGCTCGCCTTGACTATTACACCGATGGATCACTGTCTTGCTGGTAAGATCCTTCACAGAAAAACCAAAAGGATCAAATTCAACAGAGCAACAATTATCAATTGTAAATTTCCGGACTGAAATTAAGTTTTTGATGAGATTCGGAGTAACAAGGACATTTTTTAGAGAAAGATGAGGATTAGTAGAGAGTTGTTTGTGACCGATATTGGTGACGGGGAGAGAATGGCCATTGCCCACAATGATTTTAGAGGAGGAATAAATACCTGGATTAAAAACAGGAAAGAGATTACATGTACTGGAAGACATATGGGACGAGGCACCGGTGTCCATGTAGAAGGACGGGTCGTAGGAGGGCGGAGACTGCACGTTCATGTTGTTGAGGGAATGAATGAGAGCTTGTTGATTCCAGGAAGGGCCGGTAGGTGGCTGCTGGGTGGACGGACGAGAGCCAAGAATGCCCGGAGAATGCCACGGAGAGGGTTGGTGGTTCCAAGGCTGACCACCGGAGAGCAGTTGAAGAAGTTGCTGCACCGGGCTTGGGCTGTTGTACTGGCGTCGGCCACCATGGCGCCCACGTCCGCGCCCACGGTCACATCCGCGCCTCTGTAGGAGTGGGGGTGCACTGGCTGCTGGGTGCCGAGTTGCTGGAGTGGGGGAGGAGAAGACGCCGGTGGCTGGCTGGAGCCGCCAGTGGGCGATGCTGGAGGCGGGGCGACTGAGGTGGTGAGGGCAGTGGCCGGACTGGATTTGGTGTTCGCCCGACGTCGTTCCTCGAGCAGCAGGGCGTTGCGAGTCTCCTAGAACGAAGGAAACAGGTCCTTGAACTGAATGAGGGCAGCCATGTAGGAGTATTGCTCGTTGAGACCACCGATAGTTTGAAGGACGAGATTCTCGTCGGTGACCGGATTACCGACGTCAGCAAGGCCGTCAGACAATTCCTTCATTTGGCGACAATATTCGGGGATGGAGAGATCGCCTTGAGAGAGACTGCGAAACTCGGATTCCATCTGGATTGCGCGAGTCTTCTTGTTGTCCCGAAAGAGATTCTCAATGTCGCGCCAGACATCGAGAGCAGTGGCATCATCATGACGAACCATAATTTTGAAGATATCCGGTTCGATGCAGTTGTACATCCAGGATTGGACGGTGGAGTCCAGAATTGCCCAATTGTCATCGGTGGTTGGCGGGGAGCCGTCAACATGATTTTTGAGGTTGAACTTTTTGAGGGTGACAAGGAAGAGATGGCGCCATATAGTATAGTTTGGGGGTTTTTGTTCGAGAAGAACAGGGACATGAGATTTGATATTGGAGACATGAAGGGCTTGTTGGACCGCGACAACGGAGGGGGAGAGGACGGTGGGCGCCGGGGGGGGAAGAGGAGGTCGAGGTGGTTGAGTCACCGGAGGGAGGGACATCGTCACCAGGAGGGGGATCGGTGAGATTGGGCATGGTGGTGGTGGTGGGAGAAAGAAAATAGGATCGAGTAGTTGGGAGGAAAAAATTGGGGATTTTGTTAGATGCTTTATACCATATGAGAATGTGAAAATCCCATTAGGATTGTCAGTTGTTATTCATCACTATATATAGGATTACAAGATGAGATAAAGATCTCTACAATAAAGGAGAAATTACAATAAATATAAATACAAAAGGGAGTAACTGGAAAAGGTAAAACATTATTTCTAACATACTATTCATAAGCATTTCCGTAATAAGTTTATGATGGACGTTATAAAAGGCATATGGGTTGGAAGTGGGTAACCTTTTCGAGAGTGCTCACTTTGACAATGAGAGTAATGAGGGTCTCATTCAATCCTTGTGGCATTAAAGAGATTGAGAAAAAATGCCGAACAACAGAGGTGATAGAGGACTCCACCGTTGACCAACACTTATGATAAAAGACCGGTTGATGGTCGTCGGCGCCAGGTGCTTTGAAGGCTACCATGTGTTGAGCGGCAATATGAACCTCTCCACAGTCCACTGGTGCAATCAACTTCTCCTATACAAACTGCGGAAGACTAGGGAGAATGTCAAGAGGTGTTGTTATGGGGTACAACTCCTCCAAAGGCAGGTTATAGAGATCTTGGAAAAAAATGATTGCTAAGGCTTCAAGAGCAGTATACAACAGTCGGCCACTTCAAGAAAGCCTCCCAATTGGACAATACTATATCCAATCTTTTCTTCATACAAGTGTTGACTGTACTACTTCTAGACCAGGTGAAGGCTTGGCACGCGAATCCAAGATCAAGGAGGTCATTATCATCCACAGCACTCTGGAAATCAGTCGAGTTCGGGTGAAGGCAACTTGACCCACCTTGTCTCTTAGTCATTTGAAGAATGCAATTAAAATCACCTCCAACCATCAAGGGCCCTGTGGCTAGATTAATTTCAGATCAAGGGCAATCCAGAAGAACCGACGGACGATGGACCGTTGGGGGAGCGTATCCCAAAGGAGCCATAGACCACCAGAGAAGCCTTTGGCGTCAATCCGGAAGCAATTGGGAAATTTGAGTTTTTCACATACTTGTTGAAAGTGAGCACCCAAGATATGTGGCTCCAGGATTGCAACCACATCAGCCGAATTAATACAGGTAAGGTACTTGACCGCCCTCATGAAACCTTCTTTGTCGGCTCCGTGACAGTTCCAGGTTATACAATTCACTGAGAATTTGAGGAAACACAAAACTTATCAAGAGGATTGACCCCTAGCGGCCACCATTGCTTCACCCTCGTCATCCCGCATGAGGGCGTCGACCCTATTGGTGTCTGCAATAGCCACTCCTTCTTGCTGGGGAATCACCTCCAAGGTTGACAGTGTGATCGGTTCACCCCCTTCATTCTGGATAATCTCCACATCGCCATTCACAGAGGCGCTAGAGAATTAGCAGCGTTAGTGGACATAGGAGGTATACGGTTTCACCGATGGGATGATAATGGGAATTGGGCTTACTTCCTTGGATTGGGCCTGTTGAAGCCCAACAATGGAGCCGGTTCAAACGCCATACGAGTTCCCTTAACATGGCCAACAACAGTCTTCTCCTTCGGCCCAAGTTGGGAGAAGCTCAAAGCTTGGTGGGCGTAAATCGAATGGCTGATAACAAAACCGGACATAATAAAACAACAAATCAAGCAAGGAAGTTACAACAAAGCAATTAAAGTGTTTAATCGGCCTAGGGAGAGGGTGAGCAAAGCACTACCGAAGAAAAACGTCACCATTATACGGGTCAGAAAGGGAACAATCATGCAGAAGTGTTGAATGGATCACCATGACGTTGCTCCCACCTAAGTGATGGATCTTCAAGATTCTCGACCACCATGATGTTGGCCCCACACATCGAGGGATCTTAGGAGCCTCGAACACGACCACGACCACGACCACGATCACGACCAAAACAACTCAATATTCACCCTAGTTCAGCTCCATAATTGCAACGAAGAATTTGACACCCAAGTTTGAAACAATTGGTTCGCAAAGAAAAAAAAATTAATTGTTGAAAAATGAATAATAATTTTGTTAAAATGGGTTGGGATGAGTTAATTAAAAGGTTAATCAATTGGGTTTACCAAAATTTCCACCCTAGTGATTTGTTTTTCTTAATTGTGGTATTGCTTATCAAGTTAATATTAATACAAGGTAATAAATTAGGAAATTATTTTTTAATTCAATCTTTGTTTACCAAAATTTAAATGTTCTTTTGACAAAGCCTAGTCTTGCACGACAAGAATGAATAACGGCCCAATGAGTGCGTTAAAAGAGACGACAACTATTAATCCTTTTTGTATTTTTTTTCTATTGTTTCTTACTACTACAAAAACTTTATGCTTTTGGGAGTGATAATAATATTAAATTTTTTTATGGGTTGTTTTTATTTGTCAGCATGAAGAAGAACTTTAATAGGGGGATTGTGCTCAATACCTAATCTTGCACGACAAGAATGAATAACGGTCCAAGGAGTGCGTTAAAAGACACGACAACTATTAATCCTTTCTATTTTATTTTTTCTATTGTTTCTTACTACCACAAAAGTAAAAAACTTTATGCTTTTGGGAGGGATATTAATATTAAATGTTTTTATGGGTTGTTCTTATTTTTCAGCATGAAGAAGAACTTCAATAGGGGGATTGTGCTCAATGTTAAGGGTCGTGCCGACGAGCTGTGGATATGGCAAGGGTTGATCTGGTGAGCGGTGGTTCGTGAGGTGGTCGATCCGAAAAGCGGTGCAAAAGGATGGACAGCGCCGACAAGCATCAGTTCATCTGTGGTGGCTACCTAAAAGGGTGGAGAAAATTTAGATCCAGCTCAAGAGTTCAACCATGGTTCTTGAGATTTCACTAGTCCAACCAATTGATTTGAAATTTTATTATTTTCCAAATCTGAGATCAATATTGCAAATTAGGTTCGGATTTGGGATCAAAACTAAAGGAGGTTAGTGTACGAGGGTTATACGAGTTTTTTGCCTTCCAATCTTTTATTCCATCAAAATTGCAAGGATTTTAGGAATGATTTGGTAGTGATTAAGAAATAAGTTCATGATAAAGGGGAGAATTTGATACGATGAGAAAGATGGCCTCATCACCAGTTCAGGATTTGGTTCTAGTGAGATCGACTATTGTACTAACGAGGAAGATGATCTCCCTTCAGGTGTTTTTCCGTTAAAGTTGAAAGGGGTTTTCCCAAGAGTTGTTGGGTGGGGGTTGCCCCGGATCATTGAATGTGGGTTGTCTCATGATCTCTCTTCTAGAGAGAGGTGAGAGTTTTAATTGATTTGTTGTTTGTGATTGTTGCACTGATATTGGTTTGTGAAGCCTCAGTCAACAAGTTTTAGTTGAGAAAATTTTCCTTTATCCATTGAAAATGGAGGGATGGACTTACATTTAAATCACACGCCTTCTTGTTAGAGAAAAAGAGTGTTTATGCTTTTGTCAAAACATGTTTTTGGTCACTGGAAAGGGAGGGTTGGGGGTAATGTTTTAGGTGTTGATGTTGGATGGAGGTTGAATTCTAGCGACTGTTAGTGGTTGTTATTGATTGTTGTTTGTTGTTGGAGGTTTGGTTTTTTGGATTTTAAGAGAGAAAGTTTGCCTCGAAGATTGATAAATGTGAGTGTGATTACTACCCTTGCACATTTATTGAGTTCCATAGTCGTTCCTTCAAAAACTCTCATCATCACATATTTCTTGGATTTGGTAGTGGAGAATCCATCAAGCCAGATATTAATATCAATATATCACCCAAATTGTTGTAGAGTACATTCCCATGCCATGTCCTCATATTTCACCCGAAGAGAGTGTCTACACATGAACCTATAAACTTCTCATCGAGCTTAGATGGCAAGAATACGTTTATGATCAATCATTTTATTGTAGAGTACGTTTATGATCAATCATTTTATTTTATCCAAACGTGTCACAAGATCACCTTAATAATTATAAATAACCTTCTCATCGAGCTTAGATGGCAAGAATCTATAAACTTAGTTTACCCCGTGTTTTAATCAACACAATTCAAAACAAACATTTACCGACTGAGTTTATTATTCACCAATAAACACTTAATTTCCCTCACACGATCTATTATCCCAATTAAAGCACACTTTTTGGCTAACCAAATTTACCATCTACCTCGTATTAAATCCCTTAATATTTCTCATATCATTACATTACTTCCTAAAAACATGTCCTTATAATGTCATTTATCACTTGAGTAAGTTTCTCCAATTAAAACATCTATACACTTAGCTCCTTCCAAAAGCTCTAAACCATTAGGCCTATAAAGAATACACCTACTCATAATCACAACGTTTAAATCCTTATATGTTTAAATAATCAACCATTAATCGCATTACATTGCGATCTTCTTAGGAAAAAACAACTCTTAGTAATTTCTTCTTTTCCCAAAACGAACCACATAAGGTATTACTCTTATTTCCTCAAAATTTCATATCGATAAATGATTCATTACCAACAAAATCAATCACTTCTGTCATAATCCTTCAATAGATATATACGAGTAACATTTGTTACCTTACTCCTTAAGCGCACATAAGACAAATCTCTTTACTAAATCCTTTAGTTTATCGAAATCCTCAACATAACCTATTCTTATACAATAACCTTTAAATTTAAGTAAGCTTCCTCCCACTACAATAGCTTCACAACTTAATCTTCCAAGAAAGAGTTATACCATAAATCTTATAATAAAGTCCTCACGTTTAAATTGCTAAAATTTTATATTCTAGAACACCACTCGTTTTAGATTGCAATTCCTTAGGGAGAGACAACTCTATATGATTTATAGTTTTCTCAACAATTTATTCACTTAAACGAATAAATTATAAAACTCACAACTAGGTATTTTAAGCTTTTTATTAGCTCACCACATGAACTTTTACCACAACAAATGCTCGAGTATACACACGAGAAATAATTCTCAACTCCATAGAGCATTAACCACACACACACAATTCCTTCTAAATAAGGAATTTCGACAAAACTAAGCTCACGAGACAACGCTCGACAACTCGACTGGAAAAGAAAATAATGCCAATACCCAACTTGACATTAGAATTTCCAACTTATACATTTAAATTGCTAAAAATTTATATTCTAGAACACCACTCGTTTTAGTTTGCAATTCCTTAGGGAGAGACAACTCTATATGATTTATAGTTTTCTCAACAATTTATTCACTTAAACGAATAAATTACAAAACTCACAACTAGGTATTTTAAGCTTTTTATTAGCTCACCACATGAACTTTTACCACAACAAATGCTCGGAGTATACACACGAGAAATAATTCTCAACTCCATAGAGCATTAACCACACACACACAATTCCTTCTAAATAAGGAATTTCGACAAAACTAAGCTCACGAAACAACGCTCGACAACTCGACTGGAAAAGAAAATAATGCCAATACCCAACTTGACATTAGAATTTCCAACTTATACTTTTAAATTGCTAAAAATTTATATTCTAGAACACCACTCGTTTTAGTTTGCAATTCCTTAGGGAGAGACAACTCTATATGATTTATAGTTTTCTCAACAATTTATTCACTTAAATGAATAAATTATAAAACTCACAACTAGGTATTTTAAGCTTTTTATTAGCTCACCACATGAACTTTTACCACAACAAATGCTCGGAGTATACACACGAGAAATAATTCTCAATTCCATAGAGCATTAACCACACACACACAATTCCTTCTAAATAAGGAATTTCGAAAAAACTAAGCTCACGAGACAACGCTCGACAACTCGACTAGAAAATAAAATAATGCCAATAACTTTATATTAGTTTGACTGACCCTCCCCCATTAGAATTTCCAACGCTCGACAAACCAACTTGACATTAGAATTTCCAACTTATACGTGACACTTCAATTACTACGTTATGATACGAATTGTAAGGGTCCAAACCAATAACTTTATATTAGTTTGACTGACCCTCCCCCATTAACCTTAAAACGATCTTCTTCTCTTCCTTGAGAATGGATCGATTAGGAGAAATGTCAACATTTAAATGACATTAAACCTAAGAAAAGATGATATCCATAAGAATGGATCTAAGGAATAAGTAACAAAATCGAAGCTTGCAGAAGTTTGAAAACCACTTATTTTAAACCTTATGATTTCAAACTTTATTCTTTATACTTTTAAACCTTAAATATTTAACTTTAATAAAATAATTATTTATAAAGTTAGTTTCTCAAACTAATGATACTGTTATCAACTAAAATCCTAACTAAGACAAAATCACACTTTAAGTTAACTTTTCATCCCCTTATCATTTTACAATACAAATTATTTATAAACTTATTACTTTTATAATTAAATTACCAGCATCGTCTTTTTTTTTTTAAATCCACAAGACCACAACTACTTTCAAAACTGCACTTTAAAATTATTAAATGAATTTAACTTTCTCGGTTTAAACACAATTATTGAATAAACTAAAATATTATAAGTCACTTTTATATTTAGAGCACAAAGTTTTCACTTCTTTAAGTACTTTTAACAACTCTCAAAACTACACTTTTGAAATAATGGAAAATAAATTTAATCTCAACCGTTGTAACGTCATTTTAATAAGGACTATAAAATAACAATTAACATCCTAATAGTTAAACCATTATTTTAAATTACCTTCTAAGAGGTCATAAAACTTTAAATTTAATACTAACATTTAAACTCTCGAAATTCCAAGAATAAAATAGTTTGAAAAAATAGTTTCGAAATTAATTTTCAAAAATTCTCAAACTTAACAATAGGCCAAGAATTTTAAAACCATTGCTCTGATACCATAATTGTAACACCCCCCGACTTATGTCAATAGGAGAACACACATTTCTCCTCCAATCTTCTTATAAACAACCTCAAGGTTTACACATTATCTTCTTATAACTCAGATATTAAATCTTAGTAACCTCAAATCATAACTTCCTTAATTCCTTAAAGATATCTCCCACAATTTCATTATTTATCTTAAAATAAGACTGGCCTTACGCCATCTCTAACTTAAAATCCTTACAAGAATAATTTAACACATCTCTTTAAACAATTTCTAACTTAACTCCTTTAAGATTCAAGAACAACCATAATATCTTATTCCTACGTTCCTCGAAACGTATCACATAAGATATTACTCCTATCTCATCCAAGAGAGTGATACCATAAGCCTTATAGATGACATACTCACAAGATGTCAATCTTAGACAATTCTCAAGAGTCATAACTCTTCATCCTCTGGAAATTCCACTTATCGAGTCCAACGACTCGTACTGTCTTAAATGACTTATTTCTAAGTTAAAATCCTTATATTCCTCACACAATCTACTATCCATCCAGGACGTAATTGCATCATTTCCTTATGTTACCTCAAACGAATCTCAAATAGATCTCTTCAAAGGATACCTATGATTTCGTACACTTGGCTTTTCCAAAAGCTTTAACCATTGGTCCTACATTGGCCATACTTACTTATAAATCCAATCACCATAATTCTTGATTCCACAATCTTACTCAAGATCGCAAAATAGGGAAAACGAGTTCTTATTGAATTATTCCCTTAATCAACTTATTCATTCACAACACTTTATCCACATTAATGCCTACAACATGATTCCATAACTAGACATTCCGGACTTTGCACTAGTCCACCTCTGTATACTTCTAGTGGAACAAAAATCTCAAGTACACAAGTGAGATATAACTCTTAATCTCATTAACTCCACATAACCTATATCTCCAAATACTAGGAATATGATGTCTCAAGAAGAAACAAATATTTCCATAACTTCTCCCAATATCCTTATTTCCTAAAAGATACTCATAAATGAACACTTTAGGCATCAGACTCTTCTAGCCTTGCCTTACGAAGTCTTCCTCCGGGTTCTCATCGGAAGTTCCCTCCGGATCTTCCCCCTCTCGAGGATCTTCCTCAGGGTTTTCCTCTGGATCTTCCTCATTCTAAGGATCTTCCGCAGGATCTTCCTCCGGATCTTCCTTCTTCTGAGGATCTTCCTCGGGATCTCCCCTAGGATTTTCCTCTCCTTGAGGATCTTCCTTAGGATCTTCCTCGGGATTTTCCTTAGAGTTCCCTTGGAAATCGCTTCCATTTAAACGTCGTTATTACAATATTTCGTTGGCCTGCCTTAACGGCTCAACGAACTCTACCTTAGGTTCAACCCACGAATTCTCATACGGATGCAAATCCCGACTGCATCGAGCATTCATCCTTCGTATTCGTTTTCTCAACAATGAATGTCAATGACTATGACATCATACTTAGACATCAAAACTCTTAAGAGTGATTCCTTAATTATCCCATATATCAATGTAATAAAATCACTTAGAATAGATCAACTTGGTAATTCTATAGATGAATTATGAACAGAGAGCACAAGATTCATCTACACTAATCTCCTGAGCATTCACACCAAATTACTCGGAGATTACAACACTAGGATATTAGTACTACCAACTCAGGAAGTACATACTTGATACCTTTGAGGGAACTACTAGGTCTTCCAACCTCAAAATATCTCTGAGAAACAAGGAAATCTAACATTACCAGAAATGATAGAATCATCTCGGCACCTTCCTAGTCCTTTCAAAAGAATAGACTAACACCTATGTCTTATAACAACAAGAAGAAATCAGTCTTTCTAGATATAGAGGTAACTCTCATACCTCTCATATCGGACTAAAGAAGGCACGACTATGAACGGTGATATTTCAAATTCTTTTCATTTTGAAAATTCAGAGCCTTCGAAAATATTTCTCAAACCGGATCTGTAACACTCCCCAGGACAAGCTACCCCAGCCACATCACACACCCAGCCACCCAACGGTGCCGGTGCCGGTACTGGTGCCGCCTGTGAGTCCACAAGAGCCGTTTGACAACATTTTCAAAAACGAGTAAATGGTTCATGAAATCCCAAACCCGTTTTAAAAACTTTCGGCTCTGATACCAAATCTGTAACACCCCTAAATTCTTAACCCAATTGGAAAGGGTATTACCGCCAGTGATCTCGGATTTCACCTCCGAAACCACCCAAGGCTAAACCGGATTATACAAATCATAAACAACTTTTATATAATCAACAACCATCTTTAAAACATATGTCGGGGGATTACAACCCAATCCCCGTAGGATAAAACATTGTCATCAAAGTAATTAAAGCATAGCGGAAGTCTTTTAAAGATAAAACAAGTCTTGATCACAACGATCAACGCCAAGGATCTCAACCTGAATAAACTTATAAAAAACATTGTCCGTCATAGTCGTTCTTAGCCTTCACTGGGTGGCAACTTGTCTGATGTGCCGAATCAAACGGATGACACCAGCCCACATGCAAAGAACAATGTTCGTGGGTTAGTCTAATGAAAGACTATGCAAGGGTACAAAGCAGAGTGGTTCTAAGTAGTCGTATTAGGTTAGACTCATCGTTTCTCGGATAATAACCGATAACGATAGCCAACCACCATACTTCTACTGGAATATATCAAAAGACATGATCAAGAGAAGACTCCAACAGATATGAGTCTTATGGGAAAATCCAATAGAAGACTCCAAAAGAGTGAGTCTTATCGGAAGCATGATAAATGTCTGGAACATTATAAGTTCATATATATATACATATACATTTAAAGACTGACTGAGATGCTTCGGTCCACGACCAACCTCACCGTATAATGCGAATCACCGCATGATACGAATCCAGATCGGAAAGAGAACGTACTACATTCAAGTCAGGGCGAGTTTTCTAGTTGCACTATCACCTAGCTGCGCTACTCGCCGGAGGTAAATTAATTATGTGCACTCGGGCACTTATCTTATTTAGTTCCAAAACGATCATTCACGTTTCAAGCTTTTAGAATCTCATCCACGTTGGATATTGAGATATAAAGAGTTGGGACTAAATCCCAGAGAGTGGCACCAGCTGTGTGCACCTTCCCTGTACACGGACAGGGAATGGTCATGACCAAAGAGAAGTGTTGGGGCCTGGACATCCCATCCACTTGGTTATAAAGAAACGACTAGTACTCACAAGGAGATACCAAGTAGCGTTCCTGCGAATACTCGTTCTAACTAAACAGTTCAGAACTGTCCAAAATCATATCAAAGCCATCAAGGCCAGCATCATAGATATATTTCAATCTAGATATATATATATATATATAATAGCGTTGTTCTAGCAGATATACAACCTATTATAATATCCATTTTAATTTCCAAAACAGTTTCACAAAACCATTCCCAGACAAGAACAATAATCATCACAAATTAATTAACAATTAAACAATTGATAATTAATGGAAATATGGAATGATGAGCAAGAGCGAACCGCCACTTGCCTGGAGTAGATTCGGCGATGAATCTAGACGAGATGACTACCGAAAATATCATTTCCAAGGATATGGCTTAAGCTTCAGATAACTCCAACTGATTACGAGTCCATACGCGATTCAGCAGATCACGCTCTAACTGACAAATTAATTATCTATCAATTAATTTGACTGGACGAATTTAAGGAATTATATTTAATAAATTTTTATGATATTCAATCATAAAAATATTTATTAAATTTTCCTAAAGAAAAATACGGACGAAAGGGGATCGAAATTATACCGCTCGAATAATTTCGGGTTAAATCTGGACTGAAATGATTTTGGACCTCTCGGCCCAGCAACAATTAAACAAGGGGGAGGGCCCCACTCCACTATTGTTCATCATCACCTTCAACCCAATTTCATGAACAACAACAGCATAACAACGAAACAGGGGCTCGGCTCGACGGGGGTCATCGACGCTGGGACGGAGCCGCGCCGGGGAAAAGGAGGAGCAGCACCACGGAGGTGGCTCGGACAGCAGCCCAACAATAGCTCGCAGCAACGCATCACCACCCAGAACAGGGGAGGGGCAAAGGATGACGCGGCGGAGCTCGGCTGGCTTCGGCGGCTGGTGACGACCGACGGGGGACGAGCTCGGAGAGGGCTCCACCGGAAACGAGGTGGCGAGAGGAAGCTCGAACGGAGGAGAGAGCTCGCCAGCGGAAGCTTTGACAAACAGAGAAGGGAGCGGGAGGAAGCAGAGGACGAGAGAGATGATGAAGATGGTGTGGTTGAGCTGCACGATCGAGCTCTATAAATAGCTCCAAGGAGAGGCAGCTTGCTGTCCAACGAATTGACATATGCCCCGACAGGTTTTACACGGGGGGAGTATCGTGGCAGTGTTAGCACAGACGGGGGAATTGGCTTTGGTATCAGTTTTAAACCCCGGAAATTATATGTTTGTATCCAAACAAATATTTTAAGTTCCGAAAAATACATCGAATGTATTTTATACCACTCACGGAATTATTTCGGACATCATGGATGTTACGGAAAATCCGAACTCCACTGAAAGCGAAATAATTAATTGAACGAAGGTTGGGAAAATTACTCAAATACCCTTACTAAAAATGAGCGGTATTACAGAATTATAAAAGAAGGTATGCAATGAAAAGAAGACTCCAATGGAATTGAGTCTTATAGGAAACGTATGAAAATTGTTTGGGAACGTTAAGTTTTCACACAAGTTTAAAACACGACCTTGATTATTTGGGTTCACGACCAACCTCACCGCGTAATGCGAATCCAGATTGGAAAGAAGACTTACTCTAACAAGAGTCCGGGCAGTTTCCACGTTGTACTCCTCGCCCGAGGGTATATTAATTATGTGCGTAAAAGCACTTATCTTATTTAATTCCAAAACATACTTTCACGTTACAGCTTTTAATCCACATCATCTCGATACGAGAGATATTGCTGGGAATAAATCCCGATTGTTGGCACCAGCTGAGTGCACCTACCCTGAATAAGGGTACGGTCATGACCAGAAGTACTAGGGCAAAATCCTCCTAATACCAGTTATAGAGAAACGACTAGACCTCGTAAGGTACATAGCGTTCCCACGTATACTCGTTCTAACTACACATGAGTTCACACATAAATCCATACCAAAATCCATTACGGTAATATCATGAAGAACTATATAATAGCGTTGTTTCTAGCAATATATACAACCTATTATAGATTCATATTTTAACACATTGTTTTATTAAATCTGTTCCCAAACATAAAACAACAACTTTTATCCCATCTTAATTAACAATTAATTAATTGATAATGAAAGGAAACATGGAATAATGAGCAAGAGCGAACCGCCACTTGCCTTTAGTTTAGACGAACGAAGAGATCTAGTTCGAGATATGGAACTTGAATCTGAGCACGGATTCCTACGACGACGACGAGTTACCAGATGGAATCCTAAGTTAGATACGATACGAAGATACGAAACGAAACGAAGGGAAAAAGGCCTGAGCCACGGCCGTGGTAACCATGGCCGCGATCGCGGTTAGCATAACCGCGGTCGAGGTTTCTGGGCCAGGTCCGCGGTCGCGGTGGATGGAGCCGTGGTCGCAGGACTCCATCTCGACGTGAGGTTAGGGCGGCTTCAAAACCTTTCCGACAACGACGACGAGGCTTGCACTCCACTTCTGAACCACCGCGTATCACCACTACTTCAAGGATCACGCACAAGCTACGAACGACCTCCGACGACCACCAAAACTCCGGCGACGAACAACTCCGGCGAAGAACACAAGAACTTAAACGAGAGGAAGAGAGATGAGGATGGTGGAGAAGCTCGGTCTACGTCCTCCTATTTATAGGCTCGGAGGGAGAGGTTCCACATCAATAAATGCTCAGTGAAACTATGAATTCAGGAACAATACTTGTTCTTTACCCAGTAACATCTCAAGCAAAACGGCATGTGGCCTGTTGGCCTGAATCAAAGCATAAGCAAACGTCTTTGATACCCTTCTTTCGCAATTCAGAAAGCAACCTCTCTGGCCCACCCCAACAGCCCTCAACCTAAAACACACATGCTTGCTACACAAGTAACAAAAAAATACGGTGAAACACACATAATAAAAGAACCTAATAATTCAAGAATGACAACTAAAATATACAGACCCGTCACACTTTTGGTTTCCTGTGCAAGCCTATTTTCTGTGCAGCTTAAAGGAAATAATATATACAATTACAAAACTAAACAACTTACATGCCTGTAATTTTAGGCCACAGAATCAGCTCCGGTCGTTTAATGTAAAGGATATCAGACACAAGCACCCTGGGAAGGAAATGACTGTTGTCTCCATCTGTAGGCCCATGACAAAACTTCATATGGTGGAACTAAAAAAAAAGTCAGTTTACATCACCATCTATATGAATAAAAAACCCTATATGCCACAAATCTCACACCTGTAATTCACAAACACGTATTACGCACGAGATCAATCACATAGTTGCCATGAATTGAATGTCCTCAAATCATCAAATAAGATAAAGGCATCAATAAAAGAGACACATCGATTGGACTTATAATAAGAATATCCAATGCAAATAAAGTGACTTCTGTTTTACAATAAAATGACAGTTACTGTAAGAATGAACACACTAAATGCGGGGCAGACGACTGTTTCATGCCAATCGTAATTCCAACGGTCACAACTGATCACACAAATTATCTACACTGTGAAAGTAGGATTTTTAGCAAACAAATAATGTAACTCCTTCTACAGATTCAAAGTCCATAAATACAATAAAGCAGAAAAGCCTTAAATACAGAAATCACACATCTGCCTCAAGTCCTCAAAATGACCATTAATACAAAAACATACATTCAGTGCTTAGTCCTTACGAAACCAAATTCGGCACACATTATACTCCGGCCACAACGAATCATACGTAAACAAATCACAGATGAATAGCAAAGACAACACACACTCAGGTATGTGAAGCAAATTTTTCACTGATATCCCCAAAGAAGCATATGACAGATACTAAAATTCCTCCAATTACAGAGTCGTCCAGTCAGTTTTGGAGTCTCTGTGTAAAAGCTGAAATTAGAATATAAATGTATATATTTTTAAAAAAATAGTATAAATTTATTATTTTTATAATATTACTTAAAAATTTAAGCCGTTATAAAGATCAATATAGTACAAGAGTTTGGATAGAGTGAATAGTGTTGAGCTAGACTCTCTATTTGGAAAAAATGGATATTATAAATTAAAGCTAGAGAATAAAAAAGATATGGAATGATAAAATTGTAAATGGTGTGAAATTTTTTGTCCTTATGTTAGATATACAATTTAGCATACCAAACATATACACTTTTAACATTCATGCTCACATGTAGATCTAACTAAAATGCACACTTTACTAAACATGGATATATAAATATTAAACATACAAGCTTTTAATATATACGTATACTTTTTAAAATGATTTATATATACTAAATCCACTTTTATTATATAGTCTTCACTTTTAATACTTATATAATGCACTTTAAACATAAATTTATAATATTGTTGTAACGAAACAAAAATCATCACATGTACAATATTTTCACTATATATTGTTTATTCCTAACTCTCCATTTTTCTAAATTCAAGAATAATCATTATATCCCCACAATTCATCCGAATAACTTTTTTAATATCTTTTTTTGATGTGTTTTATTAATATTTACACTTGGGCTTATAACATAATCAACTATACAAATTATATATTATTTACTAACATTGAAAAATAGGCCCTCCTAATTGTGAGGCCCTGTGCAACAACTCATGTTGCACACCCTCGATTTTTTTTCCAAAGTGGACACTTTTTCGAAACTTATTCCGAACGTATGCTTAGAATGAAACTTATTACGAGAATAGGCTGGCTAAAGGAGGATTGGGGTAAGCCGCTGTTCATACAAGCGACTCACCTGAAGAAAGACGCGCTACGAAACTGCGACTCTACCCGAAGCACAATGTGTTAAATTTTTTTATAAGAAAAGGAAGAGTCGCTGGCTTGATCGGCGACTTTAGCTTTTTTATATTTGATATACTCACTAATTATTCATGCAGACGTGAAAAAAACAATTATGCATGAATCGCTGTGCAACGACTTACGTGAAATTATTATACATTAGTCGTCGTTTCTACCAGCGACTTAGTAATATTATTTTGTTAAGTTATTAAAACTTATGCAATGGTGCTCAGCGCTAGCATCTCCAGGGGGAAGTTGGTGTCCGGCGTCGGAGGCACCACGGCGGCGATGGTGCCTAGCTTCGCGAATCCGATCTGGAAGGAGATCGCCGTTCTGTCTCGCCGATCGGTGAAGAACTCCCACCGAATGCCGGAGCTGTTCAGAATCCGCGTTGGCGTGGTGCTCGTCACCGGATTCATCCTCGCCACAATGTTCTGGCAACTCGACAACTCTCCGAAAGGAGTCCAGCAGCGGCTCAGATTCTTCGCATTCGCCATGTCCACGACCTTCTACACCTGCGCCGACGCCCTCCCAGTCTTCCTCCAGGAGCGCTACATCTTCATGAGAGAGACCGCCTACAACGCCTACCGGAGATCCTCCTACGTCCTCTCCCACTCCATCACCTCCATCCCGGGGCTGATCTTCCTCTCCTTTGCCTTCTCCGCCGCGACGTTCTTCGCTGGCGGACTCGCCGGCGGCATCTCCAACTTCTTCTTCTACTTCGGCATCATCCTGGCCTCATTCTTTGCCGGAATCTCCTTCGTCTCCTTCCTCTCCGGCGTCGTCCCCCAAGTGACGCTCGGCTACACGATCGTCGTCGGGATCCTGGCCTACTTCCTCCTCTTCAGCGGATTCTTCATCAACCGAGATCGGATCCCAAACTACTGGATTTGGTTCCACTACCTCTCGTTGGTGAAGTACCCCTACGAAGGCGTGCTGAGGAACGAGTTCCAGGACAAGGCGATATGCTTCGTCAGAGGAATTCAGATGTTCGACAACACTCCTCTAGGAGCGGTTCCGGCCGCCTTGAAGGTGAAGTTGCTGGGTTCGATGAGCCAATCGCTCGGTGTCTCCATCACTCCGACGACGTGCTTGACTATCAGAGATGATATTCTGGCGCAGCAGGGGGTGACAGATCTGAGCAAGTGGAGCTACCTCTCGATCACGGTGGCTTGGGGTTTCTTCTTCAGGTTTCTGTTCTACTTGGCTCTGTTGATTGGGAGCAAGAACAAGAGAAGGTGATTTTGGCGGGATAAATTTGACTTCTATAATGTTATATTTTATAAAATCGCTGGAAGGTACAGCGACTCTCTTTTCCTTTATCCAATGCAACACGGCATTGCTTCATGCCAAGTCTAATCTACCCCTCTATATACTCACTGATGTTTACTAAGCAAATTTTTTGTGCAATATTCCCTCCTACAGTAGCAATTTTTTTTAAAAAAAATGTTGAACTCTACTGCTGGGAGAGACGTAGGGATGCAGGATTTTGTACTACTGTGAGTCGCTGCACAGTGCAGCGATTCATAATTTGGATTTTTTTTTCGAAATTAGACCAGAAAATATTAAAACAACTAAAGTCGTTGATCAAGCCAGCGACTCTTCCTTTTTTTTAAAAAAATTAACACATTGTGCTTCGGGTAGAGTCGCAATTTCGTAGCGCGTCATTCTTCAGGTGAGTCGCTTGTATGGACAACGCCTTACCCCAATTCTCCCTCAACCAACCTATTCTCGTAATAAGTTTCATTCTAAGCGTACATCCGGAATAAGTTTTGAAAAAGTGCCCACTTTGGGAAAAAAATCCACACCCTCTGGGCCGACACTGTCCAATTATATAAGATTTCCTCATCGGATTTACGACATCATATTCTTCCTCAAACATACATGGCACAAAACTAACATTGGAGAGAAACACACAAAGAAGGACGGATGGAAAAGTGCAAAGCTTTAGCGGCTTGCGACTAAAAGATCTGCAAATTTCACGGCCATGTATTTCAACTATCAAGTATTACCGTTTCAACTACTTCCTATATTATTGCAATAGAGATGTAATCAAACCTGCATGCTCTGAGAACCCTTGCTTTTGTAAGGATTACGTACTGCATGTCCTCTATGAATGCCTACTGTCAATAAAATGCATTGCCTTATGAAATGTTTGTAACAGGCCGTCCACCGTGTGCTTCTTCTTCTTCTTCTTCTTCAATGAAGGAAAGAACAAGAGCAACCCCAAACAGTAAGTTCATACTTTGTTCTTTTGCAAAGACCAGGTGCGGCAGCTACAATGCACAATTAGGCTTACCAAAATATAAAATAAGGAACCCCTTTCACAGAACCAAAATTCATGAGGGCAATAAAACACAAAAAAAAAACTTTAATCATTTCTGATTCTAAGTCTACTATTTGCAGCATTCTAATGTTACGTAAAATATTTCAGATATCCTCATCGGATTTACCGCACCATCTTCATTCTCAAACATGCATAGAACAACACTTACATTGGAAACAAACACACAAACAAGAACATATGGAAAAGTGCAAAGCTTCAGTGGGTTGAGACTTACATAAACTGGAACTACACACTCAGGTATTTCAATCATCAAGAGCTGCAGCTTTCCCCTACTTCATATATCATTGAAACAGAGAGGCAGCCATCAACCCTCATGATTTTGAAAATATCAATCCTTGTATGTCCTCTATGAATGACAAACAAAAACAAATATCCATGGTAGGTTGTCCACTTGCTATTGCTTCTTCGTCAACGAACCAGCTAACAGGCGCAACCACAAACACAACAAGTAATTACTTATTTTGCACATTTCAAATTTGTATTCACTGTATGTTTGCTCAATTAACATGCATGCATAACTTAGGCCCGGAGGTATCGTACAAGAAACTAGCTTTCCCAAAGTATAAATGCATGTTCTGCAATGCAACTATGTGGTATGAAGAAAAAGCCGGTGAATGCAAGGAAGGTCAAAATCCAAGATTCTCCCTTTGTTGTCAAGAAGGCAAGGTCTGATTAGATAAGTTGCAGCAAACACCGCCACCATTAAACCAACTACTGCACTCTACTAGTAATCCTATTATAGCAAAGTTCAAGCAGCTGATACGAGTATACAATGGGATTTTTTGTTTCACATCTTTCGGAGGCCGAATTGACAACAAAATTCATCAAACCAAAGGCCCGTATACTTTCAGGATGTCGGGTCAGACTTATCACAGATTTGGATCTCTTTTACCCACATAAGGTAATCGGACGATGTTTTCTCAACTTTACTTTCACGACATTGAAAATGAGGTGCAAATCAGGATGTCAAGCATTGAACAAGATACAAAGGATCTACATGAGCCAATAGTGAAGGAATTGCTTACCATGTTAGATACTCACAGTTGTGTTGCTAAAGCGTTTAGAATGGCTCGAGATTGGTGCAACACCAACAAGTCTTACAATTTCAAACTGATGCTAATTCGGGAAAGGCAACAAGCTATGCGCCAATATAATAGACCCCAAGTTTCAGAAATTGCAGCACTCATTTTAGGGGACTTTGGCCACAAAGGTGGGAAAGAGATATTGTCATTCACAGCAAAACACATGGCCTCCAAAGAATTTCAGGACTTCATCCGCTCTACATGGCATTGCAATATCCCCTCCTTTTTCCATATGGGGAAGATGGATATCATGAGAACATTCCATATTAGAGCAATACAGGAAGGAGGAAAACCAAAAGAAGTTGTATGACAATGTGAGAGTTTTATTGCTACAGAATTCAGCAAAGAGTCAATGAAGGTACTACACTAATACTAGGAGGCAGATTGTACCAACAATATCTGGTTGACGCCTACACTGCAGTGGAGGAAGAGAGATTGAGGTGGATGCGATACAACCAAGATAATTTAAGAGCGGATTTATATCAGAATGAATGTGATGCAGTAACAAAAGGAGATACAAATGCTACGACAATTGGAAAGAGAATTGTCCTCCCATCATTCATACAGGTGGCCTAAGATACATGGTTTAGAACTACCAAGATGAAATGGCTATCTGTCGAGCTTTTGGAAACCTATCTCTTTTCATCACATTCACAACAAACCAAAAGTGGCCTGAAGTAGATGACATTTTATCTGAAATACCGGGACAGACTGCAGCATATAGAGCGGATGTGATGACAAGACTTTTCAAAATAAAATTGACATCACTGCTGGAAGATATTCAGAAGAATAATATTTTTGGGGAGACTTGTGCTGGTACGCTCTAACGCATGTTTTCAATATATCATATGCACTATTTTAAATCCCTAATTTCCAAATACGTCATAATGAGATGTTTACTTCAGCTGTCTATACAATTGAATTTCAAAAGAGAGGATTGCCCTATGCAAATATTTTGGTATGGTTAGAAACAAAGTACAACTTTGAAACAGGATCTGACATTGACAAGTTCATCTCTACTGAGATTCCAAATAAAAAAGAGGATCCACATGGATATGAAGTTGTTACGAAATACATGTTGCATGGACCATGCAGAAAAGACAACGAAAACTCCCCTTGCATGATAGATGGCAAGCACAAAGCACTATCCAAAACCATACTATGCAGAGACAACAATTGATGAGGATGGGTTTCCAGTTTATTGGCACCGGAATAATGGAATACATGCAATAAAAGGGAAGAAGAAGCTAGACAATAGATTTGTTATACCTTATAATTGTTTCCTCTTACTAAGGTATGACGTATAAGCGAATTACATAGCCCCTACAACATGAAAATAATTGATTCCTTACTTTC
Source organism: Rheum nobile (assembly GCA_027886185.1). Classification (NCBI taxonomy): domain Eukaryota; kingdom Viridiplantae; phylum Streptophyta; class Magnoliopsida; order Caryophyllales; family Polygonaceae; genus Rheum; species Rheum nobile. Next base: position 4,234,670 of record WOAB01000109.1, on the reverse strand, counting down.
CACATTTTCCACACGGGAATATAAAACAAATCAACAAATATAAACATCTTCATTACACTACAGAAACTAATATCATTTCCAATTGTTCATTGCATTATATTATGCCAGGTACCGTGCACATATAAACGTTGAATGGTGCAACAAATCTGGTGCAATAAAATATCTATTCAAGTATGTGACTAAAGGCCCAGACAGGGCGACTACCATTATACAAGAAAATGGCATAGCATCAGAAAGTACATGAGGCGAAAAAATCATTGAAGTTCATGAAATCAAACAATATTTGGATTGCTACTATTTGTCTCAATGTGAAGCATGCTGGCGCCTTTTTAGCTTCGACATTCACTACTCCAAACCAGCAGTTATCAGGTTATCGTTTCATTTGCCAAACCAGAATTCAGTTACCAATAAGAGATTCAGAGACACTGACTTCGCTCCTTTAATAGAGATGGTATTAAAAATACCATGTTCATGGAATGGATGCATCTAAATGCAAGAGATACTGAAGCAAGACAATACACCTATGCAGAGATACCCAAAAAATACGTATGGAATGCTACAAAAAAAATATGGACCAAGCGCAAGCTAGGAAAAAACATTGGAAGAATTACTTATTGCCATCCTACTTCAAGGGAGCGATATTATCTAAGAATGCTATTAAATGTTGTCAAATGACCCTGTACATTCCAAGATATCAGGAGGGTGAATGGCAAAGTGTATCAAACATTTAGAGAAACTTGCTATGTTCTAGAATTGGTGAATGATGACAGGGAATGGACAACAGCAATCAAAGAAGCACAAGAATGGGAATCAGCATCTCAATTGCGGCAGTTGTTCATAACTATACTGGTGTTTTGTGAAGTAAACAATCCAAGGCAGTTTTGGGAGAACAATTGGGAAGCGCTATCAGAAGATATTCTCTACCAAAAGAGAAGACAATTCAGATTCCCAGATTTAGTCCTAACCGAAACCCAGATTCAAAATTACTGTTTGTTGTAACTCGAAGATATTCTCAACCGGAATGGCAAATCAATAGTAGATTATACGGACATGCCAATGTCAGATACAACACTATTAACAAAAGCAGACAACCGTCTAATCCACAAAGAAATGAACTACAACATTAATGAGCTACATGTCCAACACCAGATCCTACATGCATCGCTTACTTCAGAGCAGCTATTGATTTATGAAATAGTCATTTCTTCGGCCCATGAACAGAATGGAGGATTCTACTTTGTTTACGGTGCAAGAGGGACAGGGAAAACATACTGATGGGGGCTAAAGTCGTATCGCCTTATCAAAATAATCCTAAACAAACCTAACTCAGTAGAATAGGCAAGCAAGGGTCGAATCCCACAGGGAGGAGTTGTCTTTCTTTATGTAAGTTTGTATGCCAAAGTAACAGGGGGATTGGTTGATTGTTATGCAAGTAAACAAAGTAAAGAAGCAAAGGTTTGTAATCAAATTGGGAAAAACACTTAGCCAAACAACTATCCACCTTTAGTTTGGTTAATTGATCCTAGGTTATCTTTACTCCTTCCTATGATTATTCCTGTCCCTATTCTAAAATAGTTACCAGTCCAACTAGTCCTGGCAACCCTTACTATTGAACGCACGAGAAACTATCAAGATTTAGAACAACAGCAGCATGGAGCATAGGAATTAACCAGGATACATGCAACACCGATTTTTCGCAGCATTTAACACATAATCAATTCTCTTTCATAATAAACTAGTCCAACTAGTCCTAGAATATCATAGTTGCTACACAAGATAAGGGATTTCAACTCGAAATATCCAAACCCTAGGAATAGACAATTACTAATATCAACTAGTTGATCAGGCCAATCAAATCAGTAATAATCAATAGGAATAAGCTCAAGAGAAAAGATATAATCCAAAGGAATAGGAAATAGAGTTATAACCTCACAATCATATATCAAACGAAGGCTTCAATTGTCGGACTAAGCAAAAGGTGCTTAGTTCTTCATAGTCTTGAAACAATAAAACTCAAAGGGAAAAGATTGATGAATAATGAACGATGAAAACTGACTGCATCAAAGTGGCTAGGAAATTAGGTTAAATAACCTAACCCAAAACCAAGACTAAAGATAACAAGTCTAATCTAAAAGGAAATAATAAAATCGAACTAAAAGAAATAAAGTAAAAAAAATAAAATAAAAAGTAAACTTCGGATTTCTGACGAAACCCGCGCGGCTCGCTGATGCACATTTCCGCGACCGCGGAAGCATTTCCGCGATCGCGGAAAATTCATCCTCTGAATCATTTTCTCTCGAATTAACCGCGACCAGTCTGCTTGCTCGCCCGCAATCGCGGATTCTCGCGTTCTTCACTCCTTCACTTTTCTCTTCACCGCGACCATCAGTGCCCGCGACGACACTTCCGCGATCGCGGTTTCTTCTCTGTTGCTCCACTTGGCTTCTTTCTCCAGCTCTTTCTTCGTCTTCTACGTGGTTCTCGCCTCTATCTTCAATATGTCTTCAATTAAGCTCTCCAAACCACCATAACGACACTTCTACTCCTCAACTCCAATCTCTATAATACGCTCTAAACATCTCCAAATGGTACCCAAAACACCGGTAACAACTCCTAGTTAAACCCTATAAAGTAGCGCTGATCAAATTCCCCCATGCTTAAACCTTGCTCGTCCTCGAGTAAGATAATATAAACCTACTTCTCCAATCAAAACCCCAAGGTCTCAGGAACCATAGAAAAATCATTTCCACCAAGAATTGCACCTAACATGAATCTCCAAGGCACCAATACAATATGCTCAACACAACACACAACCAAACATACCACATCCAAGCTTAAAGGAAAGCAGAGTACTTCCCCCAAGCTTATCCCGAACACCATAGAGTGAATAAAAATCTAATCCTAGCCTCCATCTATCTTTTTATACCTCCCAGAGTGACCTACCTGAATCCTCCTTATATCTCCTCTTCTTATGTCACCACGCCAGGTAAAATGATGATTCCTAATGATCACTCTTCTTCTTTTCACTCATTTTGCCAAGGCGCCCTTTCGGGTTTTCACCAAGCCACTCATTTCATTTTTCAACAGATGGGCTCACATAAACTCACATCACTCTTGACCTCTTATTACCCCAGCCTAATGCTGGTCCAAGCCATCTGCTTATTACCTAAGCCGCCCTTTCGGGTTTTCGACTTATCCTAGGGATTTATTTTTGTCTTTTTCAATACTTTTGACTTTTTAAATTTTTTTCTTTCCTCAAACGACTAGCAAGTATAGAACACTCCTCCATGCGTAAACATTGCATTGTCCTCAATGTAATGAAAGACAAGAAAAGAAAAATTAAAGCACATGGAAGAGCAAATAATTAACTCACAACCGTCGCCGAGTTGGCTTGGACACGGAAGTTGTTGCTGGCGGTATATCAATAAAGCACATGTCTCTGGTGTTGCGCCGGTCTTCAAACTCAAACTCTACCATGCAACCAAAAGGAATCCACTGTAAGGTGTAGTGGTACATCAAAGAATCGGGGCTGCACGACCTTCAATGAACACAAAAATGGGGCCCAGATGTAATAGTGGTGTGGGCCCTGGTGTTCCTCCTCCTCAGCTGTCGAATGTCGGACCATAATCGTTGCCAAAAAAATTGTGGGGCGAATGTCTCCTCCTTGGCAACATGATGTGCACCATCACTCCATGGGGAACTCGGACAGCTAGCCTTCGGTAGAATTTTTTTTTTTTCGATTTTTTTTTTCAGGAATAGGAGACTTACAGTGGGATTTCCGCGACCGCGGAAAATTTTCCTCACCCGCGGAAATGTTGCTGGTGCGTAGTTCACCGTCTTCAATTTTTCTTCGGGTTTCCTTCCTGCATGTTAGTCTAAATGCAAAAACAAAAGCAAAAACAAAAATAGCACACAAACAACTAAAAACATGGAATGAAAAGACAGGAAAGAAATACATATCTCGGGTTGCCTCCCGGACAGCGCCTTAGTTATTGTCGTGGCTCGACTTGCTACTCTCCCACCTCAACTTGGGTTGCTCACATCAATTGAGAACTTGGGGTTTCCATCCAGAGGGTGTCGCTTTGAATCATCTATGTTGAACCCGAACCTCACCCCGTCGAATTCCATTGTGAGCGAACCGCTGCTCACATCATTTTTTGTCCCCGCTGTGTTCATAAACGGCCTTCCTAGCATCACAGGGCTGCATTCTTGTCCTGCCCCGTCTCCATCACAAAGAAGTCTGCAGGGAAAAGCAATTTGTCAACCTCTACCATCACGTCCTGCACCACTCCTTTGGGGTAGACATAGGAATTGTCCGCCAACTGGATCACAATCCCCATCTTCTCTAATGGTCCGACCTCCAGAGACTCGTACAGCGAGAGAGGCAGCACATTAATAGAGGCACCCAAATCTATCATGGCCTTGTCGAACAAGGTGCCCCCAATCTTGCAGGGAATAGTGAACATGCCCGGATCACTGGCCTTCTTTGGTAACCGCTTTTGCAGCATAGCGGAAACATTCTCGCTGACCTGGACCTTTCTCTTCTCCTTTACCACCTTCTTCCTCTTTATCGTGCATAGCTCCTTCAAGAATTTAGCATAACGAGGGATGCTATTAACCAGCTTGAGTAAAGGAACATTTACCTCACAGTTGTTGAAGGTCTCGAACAATTCCTTATTATTCGTCGGCCTCCTTGTATCCTTTAGAGCTTTGGGAAAGGGAGCGGGTGGCTTTAATGTGCTGAGCGGAGGGAAATTGGGACGCACATATCCATCGTGGGCGTCTTTGAGGGGAACTGGGGCTCCAGGGGTGTTTCCGCGATCGCGGATAGATGTCCGCGATCGCGGATTGTCCTCGACTTCTTCCATGTCTCCAGTGAGTTTTCCGCGATCGCGGAATTCTGTCCGTGGTCGCGGATTGCTCTCGAACAGCTCTTCTGAATGGATTTTTCCGCGATCGCGGAATTCTGTCCGCGGTCGCGGAAAGGCGTCGATTTCTTGCCCCTCGTCAGTGGCCAATCCGCGGTCGCGGCTTCCTTCTCCGTGGTCGCGGATTTCTCTCTGTTTGCCACGACCGATGTTTACCTCTGCTCCGCTCCTTAGTGTCATGGCGTAGACGTTCTCCCTCGGGTTGACTACCGTTTGAGATGGTAGTTTTCCCGAGTCTCGGGCTTCCAACTTGCTCACTGCGATAGAGATCTGCCCCACTTGCTTCTCCAAGTTTTGTGTACTCGACCGCATCTCTTGATTTTGTTGGGTCATAGTATTTCTCAACGTGTCTACGGACTGAGCGAGGACCGCATGTTGCTTGGTCAATGCCTCAATTGATTGGGACGTAGTTTTTGCCACCGCTGCTAGTGTTTTTATCAAGTCTTCATGGTTTGACACGCTCTGAGCAAGGGATGAACTTGAGCTTTGGCCTTGGGGTCTTTGGTCATATGGAGCTCGAAATTGTTGTTGTTGTTGACCTCCAGGCTGCTGATATTGTTATGGGCGTTGTAGGAGTTGTAGAGACCTCTGTTGATAGTCTTGACTCTCCTGGCCCTGAGGAGTACTCTGCTGGTTCCCGTATCTTAGATTGGGGTGATCTCTCCACCCTGGATTGTACGTGTTGGAGTACGGGTCATATCTTGGCCTTGGAGGGCCATATCCTCCAATAGCATTCACCTCAGCAGTGGGCTCCTGCAGCATGGGACATGCATCGGTTGGATGCATCGTGTCTTGGCATATCTCACATGACTTGACCTGCTGTTGGCCAGCCTTCATCATGTATCTCCTCATCATCTCCTTCATCTCAGCCATCTTAGAAAGTAGAGTGGAATTTGGCTGAGATTCTACAGCTCTCACTGATTGGGCGCCCGCCCTCTTACTGAACTGTCTTGAGCCCTCAGATAGCTCAAAGAAAACTTCATATGCCTGGTCTGGAGTCTTGTTCAAGATGTTCCCCCCACAGGCAGCATTCACCATCCGACGCTCATCATCAAGAAGACCTCCGTACAAATAAAGTACGAGGTCCTGGTCAGAGTATCCATGGTAGGGGCAACTAGAGATCAGTCTCTTGAACCTCTCGTAGTATTCATACAACGACTCAGCAACCTACTGTTCAATGTTGTTGATGCTCATCTTCAGGTTGTTGAGCTTAGTTGCAGGGAAGTACTTCTCCAGGAAGGCCTTCTTCATCTTGGCCCACGTGTCGATGCTCCCTGGGGTTAAGTAGTAGAATCCGTCATTGGCCGAATCCTTCAGAAAGAAAGGAAAGGCCCTCAGCTTGATCTGGTCTTCAGTCACTCCTCTGGGCTTCATGCTTGTGCAAACGGCATGGAACTCCGACAAATGCTTATTGGGGTCTTCACCACTCATCCCATGGAAGTGAGGGAGTAGGTGGATCAACCTTGACTTGAGCTCGAAGTTGACGCCATCGGCCAGCTCAGGAAACTGCACAGCCAGCGGTTGTTGTTGTAGGTTAGGGGCAGTCAGCTGCCTCAACGTGGGTGCTTCTTCAGCCATCTCAAAAATTGGGTTATCAAAGACCAAAGATCTATTCACTTTGCGGTTCAGGGAGAGCGTTCTCTCAATTTTTGTATCCAAAGCTAAAAGTGGAGAGTCAGTAGCACGGGTGTGGACCATAAGATAGGTCCACACAAAAATTGGCACACAAACACACACAAAGAAAAAATCAAAACTTGCCTCTCCGGCAACAACGCCAAATTTGATGGAGGCTAAAGTCGTATCGCCTTATCAAAATAATCCTAAACAAACCTAACTCAGTAGAATAGGCAAGTAAGGGTCGAATCCCACAGGGAGGAGTTGTCTTTCTTTATGTAAGTTTGTATGCCAAAGTAACAAGGGGGGATTGGTTGATTGTTATGCAAGTAAACAAAGTAAAGAAGCAAAGGTTTGTAATCAAATTGGGAAAAACACTTAGCCAAACAAATATCCATCTTTAGTTTGGTTGATTGATCCTAGGTTATCTCTAATCCTTCCTATGATTATTCTTGTCCCTATTATGAAATAGTTACCAGTCTAACTAGTCCTGGCAACTCTTACTATTGAACGCACGAGAAACTATCAAGATTTAGAACAACAGCAGCATGGAGCATAGGAATTAACCAGGATACATGCAACACCGATTTTTCGCAGCATTTAACACATAATCAATTCTCTTTCATAATAAACTAGTCCAACTAGTCCTAGAATATCATGGTTGCTACACAAGATAAGGGATTTTAACTCGAAATATCCAAACCCTAGCAATAGACAATTACTAATATCAACTAGTTGATCAGTTCAGTGAAATCAGTAATAATCAATAGGAATAAGCTCAAGAGAAAATATATAATCCAAAGGAATAGGAAATAGAGTTATAACCTCACAATCATATATCAAACGAAGGCTTCAATTGTCGGACTAAGCAAAAGGTGCTTAGTTCTTCATAGTCTTGAAACAATAAAACTCAAAGGGAAAAGAGTGCTGAATAATGAACGATGAAAACTGACTGCATCAAAGTGGCTGGGAAATTAGGTTAAATAACCTAACCCAAAACCAAGACTAAAGATAACAAGTCTAATCTAAAAGGAAATAATAAAATCGAACTAAAAGAAATAAAGTAAAAAAAATTTTAAAAAAATAAACTTTGGATTTCTGACGAAACCCGCGCGGCTCGATGATGCACATTTCCGCGACCGCGAAAGCATTTCTGTGATTGCGGAAAATTCCTCCTCTGATTCCTTTGCTCTCGAATTAACCGCGACCAGTCTACTTGCTCGCCCACGATTGCGGATTCTCGCGTTCTTCACTCCTTCGCCTTTCTCTTCACCGCGCCCGCGACGACACTTCCGCGATCGCGGTTTCTTCTCTGTTGCTCCACTTGGCTTCTTTCTCCAGCTCTTCCTTCGTCTTCTACGTGATTCTCGCCTCTATCTTCAATATGTCTTCAATTAAGCTCTCCAAACCACCATAACGACACTTCTACTCCTCAACTCCAATCTTTGCAATACGCTCTAAACATCTCCAAATGGTACCCAAAACACCGGTAACAACTCCTAGTTAAACCCTACAAAGTAGCGCTGATCACATACCTATACCAAGCTATAACTGCAAGATTGAGATCAGAAAAACACATTGTCCTCGCCGTTGCTTCCTCAGGTATAGCAAAACATTCAAAAAATTATTACTGCACCATTAGGTTTTACCCATTTCATTCTTACACACATATTTTCCCAACACTATTGTGTGCATACAAACCCAACTCAATACATGCATTGCTTCCCTTCTCCTACCCAATGACAAAACATCACATAGCCGATTTGTAATTCCGTTAGAGCTATTGGAAAATATTACATGTTGGATAAAGTAGAACACACATTTGGCAGGGCTGCTAAATGAAACAAAATTGTTTATATGGGATGAGGCACCTATGACACAGAGATTCGCATTTGAAGCACTTGATAGAACATTAACAGCTTGTTTGGATGGTGGGTAATGAGGGGTAAGGGAAGGGAGAGAAAATGGGAGAAACTAACAGATGGAAAAGAAAGGGAGAGATTAGAGGTGGGAGAAGAGATTTTAATATTTCTCTTGTTTGGATAAGAGAGGTTTTAAGAGGAAAGTTGATAGAAAATTAACTAGAGCAGTTAACCTTTTTTTTTCATTTCAAACACTCTTGTCTTGCTTTCCACCCTAATTCCAACAATTTGGTGGGATTCATTTCTCTTTCCTTTCCTCTCTTATTTCCCCCTAAAATCCTTTCAAATCCCCTCAATAATATTAACCAAACAAGATAATTTATCTCCCCTCATTTCTCTCTCTTATAATCCCCTCAAATCCATCTAACCAAACATACTGTAAGAGAGCAAAAAAGATGTAAACAGAAACAAATTGTTTGGTGGAATTATAGTTTTGCTAGGAGGTGACTTCCACCAAATCTTACCCATCATTCCAAAAGGAAGGCGACAAGACATTGTTGAAGCTTGCATCAATAATTATCATTTGTGGGCAGATTGTCAAGTGCTAACCCTTTCCAAAAGCATGAGAGTTAATGATGTAGATTCGAATGGACAAATTAATCTACGGAGGAAAAAATTCAACGAATGGGTTTTGAACATTGGGGATGGAGAAGTCGTGGCAAAGTCAAACGAAGGAGAAGATGAGGCAACTTGGATTGAAGTTCCACACGAATTCATTCTCAATGCTAAGCAATGCCCAATACAAGATATAGTGCAGGAAATATTCCCAGATTTCACCGCTAAGCAAAGTGATGCACATTTTCTGCGTGAAAGAGCTATTCTCACCCCTCTGAATGAAGATGCAGGTGTTATCAATGATTTCATGTTTGACATGTTACATGGAAACTTCAAGGAATACAGAAGCTCAGATGAGATCTACAAAGCCTCAACTGATACATCTGAACAAGAAAACATGTTCCCACCAAAATTCCTCAATTCACTAAAATTCTCAGGTAAAAAGAAAACCCACTGAAGTTTGACCCGCCATATATTTGTCTGATTCATTTACTAAACTTCTTTAACCTTATAGGCATGCCTCCCCACTTACTTAAGTTGAAAGAAGGGTTGCCGGTCATGCTTCTTAGAAATGTAAATCCAAGTCATGGCCTTTGCAATGGGACACATCTAATCATTTTACATGTGGGCGAATGGATAATTGAAGTTGTCATAATTATGGGCAACAATATTGGAAAAAAGGTATTGATCCCTAGAATTTCAATGACATCTACAAGCGGTCAATGACCATTCATAATGAAACGGAGACAATTTCCAATTAAACCATGTTATGCAATGACAATCAACAAGAGTTAAGGACAGTCTTTGAATCATGTGGGTGTTTACTTACCAAGGCCTATTTTCAGTCATGGGCAACTATATGTTGCAATCTCTAGAGTGACAGATCCAGAAGGTTTAAAAATAGTTTTGGTTGAAGGGGATACAACCTACTATAGACACACAAGGAATATTGTGTTCAAGGAAGCTTTCAATAACCTCACCGAGTAAAGTCAGATATACAATAGTTATAATTATTCCATTATTACTATGAATGAGGATATACACTAACTCACAGTATGATCTGCACTTATCCAGGAGCAAACAAGACACAACCCAAGTTCAACCGATCAATACACCAAGTACGGAAAACACATAGCTCTAGAATACCACTGCTACCGTGTTTTAATTTATATATTTTACTTTCACCACTAATTGCCCACTTAGACAATTTCACGCAACAAACGAAACACAATCTACGATGTTAAACTACACACATCTACATTAACCACACACCAACCTATACCACATAATCGAGACCTCATAAGAACCAGCCAACTATTATCATCAAAGTATGCATTGATGAACTATAAAGCAAAATTGTATGCCATAGATAAACAACATGTTAAAGTAAACGTAAGAATTAAGGAGTGGAGCTTTCAGAGATATGTGTAGAGATAAGTGGAAGTAAGGAATTAGTACTTGTACATGTGTGAGGAGTGAGGGAAGAGTACTCACCATGTAAATAAATCAGCCAGCTGCTGGACCAAATCTAGACTGGTTGAGTTGAATGGGTACGAGCCGGACCGGGGAACAGAGAGAGACATGTGGTGGTTCGAGCAACAGAGCAATATCTGAGATCTTGTGTAGGCCACATAGCCATGGTGAGATGGTAGAAACCCTAGTTTGAGTTTGCTTCGATCGTTTAACCAAAAATCGTTTGACAGACCTCGAAAACAAAGTAAGGACTCAAGAAAAAAGGACACAAGGGTTGTTTATGCAGTTCGGACTAAGTTTTACGTCTGCGGAGCCTCAAGAGGGGAGACTTGCCCAATCCACTAGGCAACACAGGCCTCAAGAGTCTTACAGTTACAAAGCAAGCACACAGGCGGCAAAAGAAAGGTACAAGAGAAGAAACAAGGCACAAAAGCAAGACAAGAACATAGAAAAGAGAAGAAGCAAGTCCCCTAAGAGGACACCGCAAAAGCTTCTCGCAAGCTTCACACACCGAGTAACCACAAAGCTCCAAGCTCTCTCTTTCTCTCTTTCTTACGTCTCATTCTCTCTCTAGCTCAATCTAAGGAACCATCAGGGACCACCATGGATGCAGTCAAAGATCTATTCTCGGAGAGAATCCAGAGCAGCGAGGCGAACAGTGCAAAGAAGATCATGCTAAATTAGGGAAGCGAAGAGCCCTTATAAAGGTGGTGATGCGAACAACTCCTGAAGTGTTGTCTGCAATACAGGATCTTGGATTCCTCAAGCGTGGATTTGATTCTTCTCTTCCGTAGCCAACGTGATGACTTTCCTAGGGCTAAAGAGTTAGCCTTCAAACTCGTTCAACGTGATGAACGAAAGGGATCAACGTGATGATCGACAATTACTCGAAGCGACGAGCTACGGGATAGACGGTCCGTGGGATCGAAGAGTTGACGTTAGAACTCAAGGGAAGGAGCGTACTCAACTTTACTACTCAAATTCAACGTAAAAGAATACAAACTAGGGTTTCAAGTCTTAAATAGTGCCAAAAGAAATAACATAAAATAATAATAAAAATTGCTCAGCAAAACGACAAAGATTGAATTTGCTGGCGCGGACCGAAAGTGGGAAAAGCAGCGGTCGCCGTAATTAAACGGCGGTCGCTGTCATTTGTCGTAGGCAACTTCCTTGCGGAGTCTAAAACGGCGGTCGCCGTAAGGTTGGCGGTGGTCGCCGCCATTTGCCGTAGGCAAATTTCTGGAGTCTTCAAAAACGGCGGTTTTGACCATCTTCTTGTTGGAATCTTGATTCGACGTAAACTATGAAGTTGTAGGTCTTTGAATCAGCTTTCCAACGCATCTTGAATCATCACGAGATCAATTTTCTAGCCATAGTTATGGCCATTGTACCGAAGACTGTCCAGAACCAAATCGACAATAACTATTCCAAACTTGCACAAGACTTCACCCTTTGCTTGAGCCTCTTCCTTGGAGGCCTTTGATCAGTCTCTTCGTCCTTTTCCGTCATCGAGGGGATCATGGAGCTATCAATCTCCCCTTCTTGGCTGCGAAGCGTCCCCGCTTCGTCCTCGTTGTCAACAGTAGGAGGCGTATAAGGAGGCAGGTCAGCGACGTTGAAAGTCGGATGCGCACCATAGTCATCGGGTAAATTCAAGCGGTAGGTGTCGGCACCAAGGCATTGTAGCACCTGAAATGGACCATCACCTCTAGCATCCATCTTGTGGCGTCGCTTGAATGGAAAGAGATCGCAACGCAAGTGCAGCCATACCAAGCCTCCGGGCTCAAACTCCACGGCATGTTGGCCTGCATTGCGTTCCTGCAAAAGAGTAGACACCGTAGGGGGTAAATCAACCAAAGCCTCAACATTTAAGAGACACGCAAAAGGTTCAAGTAAAAAGCAAGGAAGACGTTCCTGAATCATTAGAGAGACATCTTGGAATCGGGCTAAGGGTAGCCGGGTCTCGCATTTGCCTTGAATGTCGGGTTGGGAAGGCGTCTCAAACGTGAAGTGTTGGGTCACCTTTTCATTGATGATGTCGCGGTAACTCCCACCATCCTCGTTGGCGGTCATAACGATGCGTGGAACCAAGCCAATAGGCACGTTGTCGTGCTTGCCCATAGAGATGCATATGTATACGTCCATCTCCTCCTCCTCCTCCTCCTCATCGTCGTAGGTGTCAAATACCGGGCCGGCTTCATAGGTGTCCTCGTCAAAAGACTCGTAGCCGGAGGTGTTCGAGAAGAGGACATTGAGAAGGGAACCCTTACGGTCCATTGGCCGGCTAGTGGTGGCCGGAGGGTTCAACATTGGGTCAGCCGTGGGCCACCTCATGTCACTCAAGGCCCAACGAAGGTGAGCAAGCTCAGCAGCCTGTGCGGCGAGTTGGCGGTCTAGTTCTTCACTCAGTGCACGAAGTGTGACGTTTCACTCAAAGACGGAGTCCATCTGTCCGGGGCTGGGGTTGCCCGTAGAAGGAGAGTAGCTTGTCGTAGGAACCTCCATAGTACCTATACGAAGCATATAACACAAGGAGTAAGTTGCACCAAGCAAAAGAACAAGTCCAAGCCAAGTCTTTGTCTCAAAAGTGACCCAAGAAATTTTCCGCTGGGCGTACTAATTTGGGTTGCTCGTGAGGAGGGAGAGGCTTGAACGTAAGGCAACAAAACAAGAACTAGAAATTCAAGTCCCAAATAACACACAAAATTTCCAAGTGCAAGCAAATCAAATCAAGTTTCTCAGGAGCAATCACAAGAGAGTTGTAAATTCTTCTTTGCCCTTTTTAATGAGAGTTGCATAGAGACATGAAAGAAGAGAAGATGGTGTATGACCGTATGGTACGTTCTCTTGCCTAATCTTTGTATCTTTTGTTTTTGAGGCTTCCGTCTTCCCAAACCTTTCTGTTTTTGTTTGATGGAAGGTGAGAATAGTATGTTTGCTCTGATACCAGTTGATGCGAACAACCCCTGAAGTGTTGTCTGCAATGCAGGATCTTGGATTCCTCAAGCGTGGATTCGATTATTCTCTTCCATAGCCAACGTGATGACTTTCCTAGGGCTAAAGAGTTAGCCTTCAAACTCGTTCAACGTGATGAACGAAAGGGATCAACGTGATGATCGACAATTGCTCGAAGCGACGAGATACAGGATAGACGATCCGTGGGATCGAAGAGTTGACGTTAGAACTCAAGGGAAGGAGCGTACTCAACTTTACTACTCAAATTCAACGTAAAAGAATACAAACTAGGGTTTCAAGTCTTAAATAGTGCCAAAAGAAATAACATAAAATAATAATAAAAATTGTTCAGCAAAACGACGAAGATTGAATTTGCTGGCGCGGACCGAAAGTGGGAAAAGCAGCGGTCGCCGTAATTAAACGGCGGTCGCTACCATTTGTCGTAGGCAACTTCCTTGCGGAGTCTAAAACGGCGGTCGCCGTAAGGTTGGCGGCGGTCGCCGCCATTTGCCGTAGGCAAATTTCCAGAGTCTTCAAAAACGGCGGTTTTGACCATCTTCTTGTTGGAATCTTGATTCGACGTAAACTATGAAGTTGTAGATCTTTGAATCATCTTTCCAACGCATCTTGAATCATTACGAGATCAATTTTCTAGCCATAGTTATGGCCGTTGTACCGAATACTGTCCAGAACCAAATCGACAATAACTATTCCGAACTTGCACAAGACTTCACTCTTTGCTTGAGCCTCTTCCTTGGAGGCCTTTGATCAGTCTCTTCGTCCTTTGCCGTCATCGAGGGGATCATGGAGCTATCAGGTGGCCTCAAGCCGTCTTCAAAGCTGGTCAGAAGGCTGCTATCAACAACGCAGTCCATAGCCAAACAAGGAATACGGCCCCATCACACGAGCACAAGAGAACATGCCTAAGAACATAACAGAGTCACTTAACCAAGCTGATTACCCAATAACGACTTAGCCGATATTGGCTAACTCTCAAGTGTCCAATAGTGGCTCGGTAGTGACTCACCTGTCCTAGACCATGTCCCCTAAAGTCCCTAACTTCTACCCAACCCAGTGCTTTGCTTATGTAACATAAAAGACATACAAGAGTTACATATTACAACCATGGATTGTCAAACATAACTCCTAATCCAAGTGTTGAGATATGCTGCCAAAGTCGCCCTTAGTGGAGTGGGCTTCATCACCTTCGTCCATCGTCGGCCACTCAGCTCCTTAGAGCTCAGGTAGCATCCCAAATATGCAGGAAGTTCATGAAAAATAAGAATTTGTTAGTAGTGACTATCTTGGTGCCAAAATCAGCAGGATTATACTCACATTTGATCTTCTTAACCTCAAGCACTTTCTCTTCCACTTTATTTCTAATAAAGTGGTGTCTGACATCAATGTGCTTTGACCTCTCATGAAACATAGGGTCTTTGCACAAGTATAAAGCACTTTGACTATCCATGTGCAACACATGCAACATGGGAACAGTCTGAATCTCACCGAGAATACCAGTCAACCAGATAGCTTCTTTAGCTGCCTTAGTAGCTGCAATATACTCAGTCTCAGTAGAAGACAAAGCTACAACAGATTGTAGTTGAGACTTCCATGAAATACAGTTTCCAGCCCAAGTATAATAGTATGCAGTTGTGGAGTTTCTATTGTCCTTGTTACTAGCATAATTAGAATCAACATAGTCAAACAACTCAGAAGAAGGATAATGCGCAGTATAAACAAGACAAAGATCCTTAGTACCACAAATATATCTAAGCAGGAATTTCGAAGCAAGCCAATGACATTCTACAGGATTAGACATAAACCTACTGAGAACACTAATAGCAAAAGCTAAGTCAGGTCGAGTGCAAAGCATGGCATACATGACAGAGCCAACAACAACATCATAAGACACTTTAGACATCTTAGCTATATCATGAGCTGTAGTAGGACAATTCTTTTTAGTCAAGTCTAAATGCCCTCCTAAGGGGATAGAAGTAGGCTTAGAGTCAGAAATACTGAATCTATCAAGCACTTACTGCACATAATCACATTGAGACAGCCACATAGTTTTTCATTTTTCTATCTCTAGTGATTCTTATCCCAAGGATTTTCTGGGCAACTCCTAAATCTTTCATGTCAAAATGCAAATTCAAATCTCTTTTGACTCCAACAATAAGAATCTTAAAGTTGCACATTAATAGAATATCATCAACATACAACAGCACATATAAAGGAGATTTAGATTTAACACCTTTGAAGTACAGGCTTGTGTCAAAACTACTTCATAGAAAACCAAGTTTCCTCATGCATGAATCAAACTTAATATTCCACTGCCTAGGGGATTGCTTTAGGCCATATATAGGTTTTCTCAATAAACATACATGATCAGGCTTAGCAGAATCCACAAAGCCCTTAGGTTGTTTCATATAAATAGTTCCATGCAAGTCACCATGCAAGAAAGTAACTTTCACATCCATATGTTCAAGTTCCCAGTCAAACACAACAGTCATAGCTAAAAGAAATTAAAATCTTATATTTAACCACGGGAGCAAAAATATCATTATAGTCTATGCCCTCTTTTTTAGTAAAGCCTTTAGCTACAAGCCTAGGTTTGTACCTAGGAGGATCACCACTGTGAGCTCCATCTTTCAATTTATAAATCCATTTGCAATCAATGAGTCTTGCATTAGCAGGTTTAGGGACTAACACCCAAGTTTTGTTAACATGCATAGATAAGACTTCCTCCTTCATAGCATCAAGCCAATACTTAGTATGCAAGCATTTAATGGCCAACTCATAAGTTTCAAGAGTAAATGAATTCACAATCTCAGAAGCAACGAAGGCAAAT
Source organism: Rheum nobile (assembly GCA_027886185.1). NCBI lineage: Eukaryota > Viridiplantae > Streptophyta > Magnoliopsida > Caryophyllales > Polygonaceae > Rheum > Rheum nobile. The sequence continues at coordinate 4,218,375 of WOAB01000109.1, read as the reverse complement.
TCAATCAAGTTAACATCATACTCAACACAATTATACATGAACCTCCTATTAGGGACCATAGCCCTAGGTTGTCTATCTCTAGTCAACTGATAATCATGCAAGTTTTCCACAACAGGCTCAACAGTACAAATGTCATGGTCAGAGATAGGTTCAGGTGAGCTTACTTGCCCACCTAATTGATGAGTAGATGTTTCCTCAATAGCCTCATTTGGGTCATTTTGACCTTGTCCAGCAACATTTTCATCATGCTCTCCTTGTCTAGTAGAGTCCACTGACTCATGAGGATCTTTAGGGTTTTGACCATTGTCGAATTCATCACATTCATTAGTTTCTGCTTCATGAGGTAGGTAGAATCTTCAACTTTCTTCATGTGTACCTGCATTCTCAACATTGGCATTAGCAACAGTTCTAAAATGAAATTCATTTTCATTAAAAGTGACATTCCTTGAAGTTAATACTTTATAACCATGAGGCTGAATAAGTAACAAATTTTAGCCTTTTACACCTTCAGGATAACCCCACATGACACACTTTTGAGCTATAGGTTGCAATTTTCCTTGAGATATGTGGGAATAAGCATTGCAACTGAATGGCTTTAAATGTGACAAGGTGGGACTCTTTCCAGTCTACATCTCTTGTGAAGCTTTGAAGTCCACAACAGATGAAGGTGATCTGTTTATGAGATAGCGAGTAGAAGTGACTGCCTCACCCCACAAAGATGGCTTCATGCCAACACTGATGAGCAAGCACCTTGCTTTTTCAAGCAGGGTTCTGTTCATCCTCTCAGCAGTCCCATTCTGCTAAGGTGTGCCATGCACAATAAGGTGCCTTTTAATGCCAAATTGAAGACAGAAATCGTTGAAAGCATGATTGCGGAACTCAAGGCCATTATCTGTTTTCAATCATTTAAGCTTTTGACTAGACTCATTTTCAACATAAGCCTTCTAATTTTCAAATGTGTTAAAGGCCTCATCCTTAGACTTTAGCAAGTACACCCAAACCTTTTTAGAGAAATTATCTATAAAAGAGATAAAATATGTTCTCCCTCCTACAGTGTCAACTTGAGAAGGGCCCCACAGATCAGAATGCACATATTCAAGGGGCTTCTCAGCTCTATAGGTAGACTTGCTAAAGCTATGACATGTTTTCTTGCCAAAAACACAATTCTCACAAAAGCTCAAGTCAACTGGCTTCTTATCAATAAGGCCAGACTTGTATAGATAATTCAAACCTTTCATTCCAATATGACCAAGTCTGTTGTGCCACATCTTAGTGAGATCTAGGGCATTCCAATATCCACAGTTGAGATATTAAGTTCAAGAAAGGATATCACATGATATAACCCTCCTTTCTTAACACTTTTGATAAGAGAAATGTCATTTCTAATGACTTCCCTTATGCCATTATGGGTATTGATATGATAATATAGGTCATCAAAGACAGACTCAGACATGAGGTTTCTTCTCAAGCCAGGTACCCACCTGACTTATTGAAGTGTCCTCATTTTCCCATCAAACATCCTAATAAGGACCCTACCAATGCCCTTAATAGGTAAAGCAGTATGATCCCCTAAAAGGACTTCACCTCCATCACATTCATGCAAGGATTCAAACAAGGTTTTATCATAAGTAGCATGCATAGTATAACCAGAGTCCAGAATCCAAGCATCAATAACAACATGATAGGCATACATGAGAAGCTCATAAGGATAGGTATTACAAGTCTCAACAATAGCAGCAATTTCATTAGCATTCTTAGCCTTGTCATCTTTAGCTTTCTTATGACAATCCTTAATGAAATGACCCTTTTTACCACAATAGTAACAAGTTCTACCATCCTTCCTCTCATTATCATTCTTCTCAGTTTTTTAAATTTTTTTCTTATCCTTTTTTTGAGAGTTCTTGTTGCTTATATTCTTGACTTTAGCCATCAACACTTCAGTCTTAGACTCAATTTTCTTGTCATTCTTAGACTTAAAAACTTTCATGATCTCATTTTTCTCAAGTATAGCCTCAGTGATGTTTTCTTTAGTCAGTTTCTCAGAGTTATATTGAATCACATCTTTAAAAGTGTTAAATTGAGGAAGCAAAGAACTAAGAAACAACACAGCTTGGTGAGTATCCTTAATTTTGTCATCACATCTTTCCAGTTCTTGAGTCATCAATATTCTCATTCAATGACATACTGACATCCATTTTAAAAGTGAACAAGCGACAGAGAAGAGATATTCTACTAGGCAATGATTTAGACATGTAGAGATCTTCTAAGGCTTCCCACAGTTTTTTAGAGTCAGAGATACTCACAACCTGACGAGCCACATCATCAGTCAACCTTATCATGACTTTAGGATGAGCTTGCTCATCAAGCTCAATCTTATCAACAACAGGGGTGTCAGCATGGTACTCCCCCTTCACAGCTTTTCATCATTTCTCCTTGATTACCACTGCTTTCATTTTGACTTGCCACATGGCAAAGTCACTTGTGCAATCAAATGGCTTGATCCTCACATTGCTCTCTGCCATAGAGACAGTTCAAGTCAACAAGTAGATAGCAAAGTAGAAAGAATAAGCCACCACACGCAGAATCTCTATCTTGGACACAGAGTCTAGATAGAGATTGTAGGAAGATGAGCATATAGCAAAAGCAAGCAAAGGCACAAAGCAGAGGAAAGTAGTGAGACAAAGCTTACACGTAGCAAATTAGGGCTTCGTCTTCACTAAGCTCAAGGCGCAAACAACACACCAGTTCCAAGTCTTGTGAGATCTAGAAAGATCTTACAATTGAGGTGATAGCTCCATGACCCCCTCGATGACGGCGAAGGACGAAGAGGACGCAATGAAGGTGCGCTCGAATGGCCCGATAAAAAGAGCTCGCACAAGGGCAATGGAGCGAGCAACACAATCCTTAGTCTCGCGGGTGCACGCAAGTGACGCGGGTTCATCTAGTCCTAAATGGGTCCTTCTATTGACCTATGAAGGATTAGGTGAGGTCCCGCCTTAGTCGACGCCGGACGAGAAAATATCAGAATGCCACTCAGTAGAAGTGCACGGTTTGCTGCAAACCGTGCGGTGTTGCATGCAAACCGTGCACCAACAAAATGTGAAGTTCTCAGTTGAACTGCACGGTTTGCTGCAAACCGTGTGGTGTTGCATGCAAACCGTGCACCAGCCAAAACCTTTGCTTCCAGTTGAACTGCACGGTTTGTAACAAACCATGCGGTTGTGTTACAAACCGTGTGGTATTCCTGACGCGATGCGGATTGTTTTTCCGAGATCTTTTCTTTTAGGAAATATTATTTTGACGGTATTTAAGACTTGAAACCCTAATTTTAATGTTATGTTGAATTTGAGTAGTAAAGTTGAGTACGCACATTCCCTTGAGTTCCAACGTCAACTCTTCGATCCCACGGATCGTCTATCTCGTAGCTCGTCGCTTCGAGCAATTGTTCATCGTCTCTTCGGTGTTTGTGATCATCTCTTTGATCCTTTCGTTCATCACTTTGAACGCGGTTGAGGGTTATCTCTTTAGCCCTAGGAAAGCCATCACTTTGGCTACGGAAGAGAAGGAATCGAATTCAATTTTGAGGAATCAAAGATCCTGCGTTGCAGACAACACTTCAGGGGTTGATCGCATCAATTGGCATCAAAGCCTATCCAAGCTAAGTTTGTTCTTCTCTCTTTTTGTGACTCTTTGAAATTTTCCGCTCGCAAACCCTAGAATTTTTTTTTTCTTACCACCACCATTACCGAATTTCCCACCACCACCATTCGCCACCACCACCATCGTCTGCCACCACCACTCCGTCCGCCACTCCCTCTCCCTCTCACGGCTGAACCCTAATTTTCCTTAGGCTTTGGTTACTTTTCCAACAACCCTAAAATCTATCCTCTAGCAACTCTTGTTTCCTTATTGGCATATTTGATTTCCTTGTTTCTTGTTGATCAAGTCTTGCTTCATCTTTGGATTAATTGTTAGATTAGTTGTTAGATTTTTTTTTCCCCTCATAGTTGTTTGTCTCTTCTTTCTTTTCCTGCACTTGCTTGTGTGGTTCTTTCTTCTTTGCTTCACAATCATATCAAAACAAAAACAAAAACAAAAATAGGTGTGACCGTATCAACAAAAACATACATATTATTCTCACCTTCCATCAAACAAAACAAAAGGTTTGGGAAGATGGAAGCCTCAAAAAACAAAAAGAAACAAAAGAAAAGGCAGAGAATGCACCATACGGTCATACTCCATCTTCTCTTCTTTCATGTCTCTATGCAACTCTCATTGAAAAGGGCAAAATTTTCAACTCTCTTGTGATTAATTCTGAGAAACTTGATTTGATCTACTTACACTTGGAAATTTGTGTGTTGTTTGGGACTTGATTTGCTAGTTCTTGCTTTGTTGCCTTCCGTTCAAGCCTCTCCCTCCTCACGAGCAACCAAAATTAGTACGCCCAGCGGAAAATTTCTTGGTTCACTTTTGAGACAAGGACTTGGCTTGGACTTGTTCTTTTGCTTGGTGCAACTTACTCCTTGTGTTATATGCTTCGTATAGGTACTATGGAGATTCCTACGAACAGCCACTCTCCTTCTACGGGAAACCGCAGCCCCGGAAACATGGACTCCGCCTATGATCAACTTGATCACCTTCATGCTGCAAATGACTCGCTTCATGCTGCGAATGACACCTTGCACGCTTCAAATGAAGATCAAGCCCGGCAACTCGCCGCGAAAGATGTTGAGCTTGCTCACCTTCGTCGGGCCATGAGTGACATGAAGTTGCCCACGACCGACCCCATGTTGAACCCGACGACCACAACCAGCCGACCACTGGACCGAAAGGGTAAAGGTGTCGCGTCTACCCCGCTTGATCGCCTTTGCTATGAGCCCTCAGGAGATTATGCAGGATCACGTGGAAAGGAACCGCGTCAAGGCCCTTGAACACGCCAAGGCGAAGGCAGCTGGCCGTGAAACACCCCAGAAATCGGCCCCAAAATAGCCCCCTAAGCCATCCACAAATGGCATTCAAGGCTCGTGTGAGAACCGACTGCTATTGGCTCGGTCTCGGGATGTCTCTCCAATCATTCAGGGACGACTTCCTTGCTTTTTACTTGTTCCTTTCGCGTGTCTTCTAAATGTTAAAGATCTTGTTGATTTACCCCCTGCAGTGACTTCTCTTTTGCAGGAATTTGAGGATGTGATGCCTGAAGAGCTGCCCGAAGGATTGCCACCTATTCGTGGAATTGAGCATCAAATCAACTTTGTACCCGACACTTCTCTTCCTAACCGAGCTGCATACCGTGCGAGCCCGGAAGAAACCAAGGAATTACAATGCCAAGTGCAAGAGTTGATGGATAAGGGCCACGTCCGAGATAGCTTAAGCCCATGCACCGTACCAGTCATTCTAGTCCCTAAGAAGGATGGTAGTTGGCGCATGTGTGTTGATTGTCGGGCAATCAACCAAATTACAGTGAAGTATCGACACCATATTCCTAGACTTGATGATATGCTTGATGAATTGCATGGTGCTACATTATTCTCTAAAATTGATCTTAAGAGTGGCTATCACCAAATTAGGATGCAAGAGGGTGATGAGTGGAAAACTGCTTTTAAGACTAAGTATGGCCTTTATGAGTGGTTAGTTATGCCTTTTGGTTTGACCAATGTGACGGTGGCTAAAAGTGCGCAGTGCAAGTATCGTTGCTTAGCCTAGTCAAAGTAAAATATCCTAACAGACCCACTAAACAGAAGTATAGCAGACAAGTAAGGGTCGAACCCACAGGGAAGATCCGATGCAGTATGCAAGTGTGAATGACAAGTAACACGAACGGGGGGTTTAGTTATCAAGAGAACACAAAGCAAGCAAAGCAAACAAGTTTGGTTTAGTTGAGGAAATATAATGAGGGAAAGTAGTCCTACTAGAGCGAGATCCACAGTACAGAGATATAATTTGATCACAGAAATCTATTTAACCCAAGTTCTTTTACTATCCTTATAGTTATTCCCACCCTGATCTTAAGTACTATTGATTCTCACAGTTGTTAATAGACTTATTACTATGCCAATGATAAAATACCACTTATTCTCACAGTTGTCAGTATACTTTACCACCAACACAGCAATAGCAATGCACACAAGGATATAGGATACATGCAAATAGAAGGACGTACTAATACTCGCATGCAACTGATTCTCACTCACGATTGTACGCTCGGAACCCCTATACGCACAATCGTGTTTGCCACTAGATATGCACTCGGAACCCCTATATGCAATCCTAGCAATTGATAAAAAGCATTCAACCTAGTTGATCATGCTAAGAAGAATAACAAGAAATCAATAATCAATATAACCAAGAGAATCAAACCAACACTTATAAGGATAAGAACAAGGAATAGAAAGCTCACAAACACATCAACTGTACTGCTTCACACGTCTAGTAGAACAAGGGAAGCCAGTTCTCCATCAAAGGGGATGAAAAACTCTAATGTGAAATAACGTCTGAAAAATCGTGTGTAGGTAAAAAAAGTCTCTAAGTGTCTATCTCCCTCTTAACCTAGAAAGAGGGCTTAAATAGTCTTAGGAAACTAGGTTAAACTAATGCAAACAATAAAGGAAGCAGAATAATAATAAAATAAAGTCTAAACGAAATAAAAGGAAAGTAACAGTCTTCTGGCGCGAGGCATTAAACACGGCCACCGCGGGGCGTCAGGCTCTTTACCGCTGGGCGGTGGCTTCCTCTGGCGTGGGGCTTCAACCTTCTCTGGGAGTCACCGCCGGGCCGCGGTGAATCTGGCGTGTGGCGGTGAGCTCACTCCTTCAGCTTCTTCAGCTCCTCTTCTTCTCTTCTGCTTCTCTTCAATCCTACCAAGTGTTTGGTAGTCTTCTCCAAGTATGCTCCAGCAACTCCATCTCCATCTAAGCTGTAAATCCTGGGATATCATCACTTCTCTCCATAACTTCTGGATCACAGACTTAGCCTAAAAACCACTCATAAATTCCTCCAAATCATGCTAATAGTTGCTAGTAAAGGTGTATGAAATAACACCTATCAAATTCCCCCATACTTAGATCTTTACTCGTCCCGAGTAAGCTAAAGAAAAACTCACTCTCTCAATCAACACCAAGGCCTCAGGAAGTACAAGAAAATATGACACTAGCAACTACAACATATCAACAATAAGCTCCAGACAACCAAAATAAGTGATGCAAAGATAATCTAATCCTAACTCCAATCTAGCTCCTTATCGCTCCAGAGTGGCCTACCCGAACTCCTTATACCACCTCTTCTTATGACACCTCGCCAAGGAATATCGAGAAATCCTAGAATCACTCTTCTTCTTTTACGCTCATCTTGCCTAGGCGCCCTTTCGGGTTTTCACCTAGCCACTCATTTCAATTTGCTAGATATCTCATAAATACTCGCATCACTCCAGTCTAATTTTGCCCTGGTCTATACCAGCCAGACTATCTGCTTTTTACCTGAACCACCCTTTTGGGTTTTCAGTCCATCCCAGGATTTTTATTGCCTTTTTACTTCTTTTTGGCTTTTTCGATTTTTTTTTTTTAGAAATCCGAATGCAAAATTACAAAACAGAAATGCAGAATCAAAGCTATGTACACTAGCTAGATAGATAGCAAGTCTATATCCCTCCCCCATACTTAAACCGAACATTGTCCTCAATGTAGAAGAGAACATCAAATGAAATAGGGGAAGAAGAAATAAACTTACTGTGGGTCCGATGGTGGTGGTGGTGGGAACCTCCCGAAGTAGTCCCTCATATAAGCGTCCATGGTGTCCAGACGCTCATCTACATCAGCACGGAACTAGGTCTGCCAAGTCTGTAGACCGGTCTCTACTTGGGTGTTCCACTGATCTTGCCGCACTGAGAACGCGTCCCATCTAGAATACAACTCCTGCCAGGGTGCGACAGGACCGTATGAAGATGAAGGTGCATCAAACTGGGTAGACATGGGGTCATCTCCACCCACAGAATCAGCAGCAGCAACATCAAAACCACCACTAGGGCCCTCCCCAAACGGATCTGAAGGAGCAACAGCAGGAGCATCATCAGTCGTCATTCTGCTATCACTGGGAATCCACCAACCCGCATAAGAAGGGGAGTAGGAAAAATCCTGGGGAACAATCAAAATGTGGCCATCATAGGATGACCAGACCAAATCACCATCCTTTCCCAATGGCTTCAGCATCGAGCACACCTTCATGTGCGCCATATCAAACACCGCGTAGGCAATAGGCCGAGGAATCTGATCGCAATCTATCACTCCAGCACAAAGGAGGGTAATCAGACCACCCCCACAAATATCACGTGGCTCACCATCACGAATCCTCTTCAAGGAACCCAAGAAAAGGGTAGCCCAACACGGCGTATACTCAACAACCTCCAAGATGCTCATAAACCACCGGAAATCCTTCATAGGGACCTTTCCATCATCAGCGTGGCCAAAGAAGTCTCTCATCATCACCTTGTGGATCAACCGCAGACACGAACACCAGCTTCGAGTTCACCTTCTGGCCCTTCCTGAACGTTCGGCCCGTAGCAGCCCTCCAGAACTCCATCATCTCTGACTCTGGAATGCCACCAGACCACCCATCAGTTGGTAGCTTTGTAATGCCCAGGGCATCACGCACCACCTTAGGAGACAAAGAGTAGTCACGCCCATTGTAGGTGAACGTGACCCTCAGCAGATGCTTGTCGTCCGAGCCATTAGAGTACCTCTTGAAAGAGGCGATGAACTGGTAGCAAAGCTCTGGATATGCAGGGGCAGCCTTGTTCAGAAACTCCCCTAACCCACACTGTGCCAAGCACATGGACACACACGCCAGCATTCCCATCTCGGCCAAGGTCGGCCTATCAAAGAACTTAGAAGCCAACACCTTCCTCTCCTTCACAATGTTATAAACCTCACTCTCATCCCTCGCAGCCACTTGCTTCTTGCCTTTAGGTGCCATAAGTAAAGAATTGAATTGCTCAAAACAAAGGGCAGCCAAGGGGACTTACAAACGAGCACAAACGATGACTCCTGGATGCCTCGACGCGGGGCGGTGGATGTCAAATACCCCAAGGATGTTAGTAATGGCATAAGGGTAAATTAATTAAGGTTTTTGCTTATATTGGGTGAAATGGAAAATTTTGGGGATAAAATCCCTAAACACATTCGGTGGTCTCTCTCTCTCCCGCGTGGTTCTTCAGCCGAGCAGCTCAGCCAAGCTTCTCCTCCGACGAACTCCTCCTCCTGTGCCCAGCCAAGTTGTTCTTCTCCGGCAAGCCGACTTGGACGCCGCCGCTGCTCCTCCTTCCCTGCTCGTGCTGTCGTCCGTGCTTGCTGCTATTGTTGAGCTGCAGCTGCTGTTCGTTGTCGTTGTTGTCGTCTCCGGCGATGAGGAGCCCTTTCCGGTGGCGACTGTGTGTTCAACGTCGAGGTAAAGGTTGGTTTGTGTTGTTGAATTAATTTGTGGTTGATTGTTGTTGTTGTCCTGCGTGGACTGAATTTCTTTGCTGAATTTGTGAGTGACCGAATTTATGTGTGTGTACTGCGTGGACTGGTGCAGCAGATTCGTGGTGGAGTTGTTGTCCCGCCGTGTTCGGTGGCTACCATTTTGTTGTCGACAAGGTAAGCTTATGGGTTAAGGGTTAATTCGAATTGGTGTTGTGTGTGATCGAATTGATGTTGTTGTTCTTCGTGGACAGTTGAAGAGGAAGGTGTGTGACCGTATTGTTGAATTTGAGCTTGATTTTGTTTGTGTGGGATTTTGCTGAATTGGAATTTGAAGGTATGATTTTAGGGTTTGAATTTGGGGGTTTTGTTAGTAGTGGATTTGTATGAGTAATTAATGCCAGGGATTTACTCGGATTGATTTCACAGGTTCATTCGGGTTGATTGGAGATCTCTGGGGTCGTTGTGGTTCGACTTGAGGCAAGAGGATTCTTGCTAACTTTATATAATTTTTATAAATTGATTTATGCCTAGTGTTTCATAATTAATTTTATCATTGCTTGAGCGATTTAAATTGGATTAATTGACTATATAGATACTTGGTTGAAAATGGGTGTGTGCGTGTGTTAGTATTTTGTCTCGTATCGTGTTGAATAAATGTTGACGTGGTAGTCAATTGTGACTAAATGTGATTGATTGTTGTTGATAGTGTTTGTTGACACTTGTGTGTGTGTGTTGGGTTGTGTATGTCGACACCTGTGTGTGTTGGCGGTTGTGTGTTAATTTGTGTGCGTGTTGGCAGTTGTATGCTGGGATTGTGCATTTGTGTGTGAATGTTTGTGTGTGAATGTGTGTATGCTGGGATTGACTGATGTGGATTGATTGTTGTTGTTTGATTGTGGCGGATTGATTGTTATGGATTGATTATTGTGGATTGATTGTCGTGGATTGATTGGATTATTGATTTTTAAAGTTTCTCGGTTGAATATATATATATATATATATATATATATGTGTGTGTGTGTGTGTGTGTGGAATGTGTTAATAGAGGTTGTGTGTAATAATTGATTGGTTGTCGGTGTGGTGGTTGGATTGTTGTTGAATTGGAGGTCGATGGGCCAAGGGTTGGAATGGATTTCACCCAACCGCGTAGGGTATACAAGGTATACGCCTACGTCGTTAAGGGCCAAGGATTTGAAAGGGGTTTCACCAAACCGTGTAGGGTATACAAGGTATACGCCTACGTCGTTAAGGGCCGAAGGTAGGAATGGATTCCACCAAACCGCGTAGGGTTTACGCCTACGTCGTTAAGGGCCAAGGGTTGAAATTGAATTGGAGGTCGAAGGGCCAGGTGATGATATACTCACCAAACCGCGCAGGGTATACAAGGTATACGCCTACGTCGTTAAGGGCCAAGGGTTGGAATGGATTGGAGGTTGAATTGGAGATTGGATTGGAGATGTGTTGGAGTCGTTTGTGTTTCAGTGTTGAGTTATATTATTGTTTGATTACAATTGGTTGATTGTTGTGATATCTATTACGTGTTGAATGTTGGTTGCGAACTGATTAAGTGATTTTGTGTTGAATGTTGGTTGTGTACCTGAGTAAGTGATTTTGTGATGATATTGACTGTGCGCTTGATTAAGTGGTTGTGTTGGCGAATATTGATTGTGTGTTTTGGTTATTGGTTTTATGTTGGATATTGATTATTGGCTAGTGATTTATTGTTCAATATTAGTTCTTTATGAGGTGGATTTCTGTTGGTATGGTTGTTATGGTAACTAGTGGATTATGAAGGTTGGTTGTGTTGATTATTGTTAGTTGTGGTTGCGGGTCATTGTTGTCCATTGGTAGTGGTTGTTGGATCTTGGTGTGAATTGTTTGAGAAGGTTGGTTATGTGGATGTTTGTGAAGGTTGGTTTCCCATCTTGAGGGTGTGGGCTAATATGAGTTAGGTTGATGTGTATGGGTTACAACCCATGTTATCGATCAGGCGGCACCGGAAGGGTGGCTGGCCTGGATCGTTGTTTTGTTATGTTGGTATCATGTGATGATTGTCTCGTTGATGCTTATGTGTTTGTTTATGTGAAGGTTAATTGAATGTGTTAGTGCAGTAGGGAGTTCAGTATAATTGATTAGTCTCGGTTGTAAGTCAATAGTAAGATATATGTATATATGTTTCATAGGGTTGATGTTTGAGGTATTAGTAATAGAGAGAAAGTTTGATGGGATTGTTTTATTCCTTTTTACTTGTGTAAGGTTGAGATTGGCTGAAATGAGGTTAGCATAGTGAAGAGTTGGATAAGAATGGTTATTCAAATCGGTTATGTGGCAGAGTGTGTTTATGTTTTGAGATGTGGTTGGTTTTGGTTGGTTGATATGATTAAGTGTAATTATGATATTATATATATATATATGTATACATTGTGGCGTGTTGTCGTTTGTTGTGAGTTGATTGGATATATATATATATATTTGTGTTTGAAACTGTTTTGGCTTGAGGAGTTTTGTCAGTCTTTCGTGAGACTGACCAACTTCGGTTTACGTGCCGCGGTTGGCTGGGGTATCGGGTCCCCCAGTCAATCAGGCTTTGCAGGTTTGCAGCAACAAGCGGGTTCTGGATCACAAATGTGTCTTCATAGTGAAAAATTTAGTTGTGCATCAGATTGAAAATATTGTATTCGCTTCCGTTGTTTTAGATTTAAATTGATGCATTTAAACTTGATGACAGGTTTAAGTATTGTTTAGAATCTTGAGCAGAGATTTTAATGTTGATGATTTTATGTATTATAAGAGTTTTGGATTTCTTTTCTTGTAGAAATCGCATTATAGTCCTGCGGGACTATGGCACTGTAGCACCTCTGGCCCGGGGTGTTACAGGATGAATCGCCGGGTCGCGGTGATGACAACTGGGAGGTCTGGCCGGGTCGCGGCGAGGTCGACGTGGGGCGGTGGCAGCAGCGACGCGAAGCGGGTACAACGCGGGGCAGAACGACAGCGAGGCGGGACTACAGCGACGCAGTGGGGATGTGTTTGGCTTGTTTGTGAGGCTAGACTCCAAATTGGGGGATTTGGGCTAGATTTGGCTTAAGGTCGAGAGGGGTTGTGGGAGAGTGAGGGAAAATGTCTTGGGAGCTTGAGGGAGGCGTGAGAATGGAGGGTATGAGATAGTGTGGGCTAGGTTAGGGGAAAGGTGAAAGGGAAGGAACGGATGATGGGCTGGTCATGTACCATGGCCCAAAAGAGAGAAATCTTGGCCCAAAAAGTGGTCCAATCCGTCAAAACCTTAGTTACCACTCAAGAAATAAAAATTTTGCTCACCCGTTTAAGGTTTTTTCGGGGCCCTTTATTCTTGTTTTTTTTTATAGAGTCGAGAAATCATACCTGACCTCCACCACGGGGCGGTGAGGAACGCCGCGAGGCGGTGGGAATGGTTGGGCACAACGTCTCTTCTCAAGTTTACTTTCGTACCTGAAATGTGAGTAACAGGCGAACGAAACAAAGCAAAATAAACTACGAAAATAATCTAAGGGGGGGAAAAATCAAAGAAAGACTAACACGGGTTGCCTCCCGGACAGCGCCTTGGTTATCGTCGTTGGCTCGACGTACTGCAAATCAACTACCATCTGGAGTAGGATCCCCTCGGAATCCTCCTACTCGTCTCTTCATGTTGAGACCTCTCATGGAAAGGTTTAAACCTTAGACCATGCTCCCTCTTTGCCATTGACTCCATGCTTACTTCCTTTGGAGTATCTTCCCCATACTTAGAGCGATGTGGGGGCCGATATGGATCAATCTGAATATGCTGTACATCACTGGATAAAGGCTTACAACCTTGTATGGTTAGTGCAGGGGGCGAGTGCCCAAAATGGAGGGAATGGAATCTCCTATGTCATCCAACAAGACATCACCAACATGTAACTCATGCGACTCAATAGGTTCATCAATAGAAGAACAATCAACTATGGTCTCTACTGCATCAAGTTTAACATTTTCAGGCACATGATTATCAATATCACTAATGCAGCAAGGGGTAGGCAATTCAATGGAGTTGGCTTTATGAATATTATGCTCAAAAATTATTCCATCAAATTCCATAGTCAAAGTTCCACTGTCTACATCAATCTTTGTCATGGATGTTTTCATAAAAGGTCGCCCTAGCATAACTGGAGCAACCTGTTCATCATAGTCCATATCCATAACAAAGAAGTCAGCAGGAAAAATCAAAGAGTCTATCCTCACAAGAACATTTTCCACAACACCCTTAGGGGGTACACAAGAACCATCAGCAAGTTGTATAACAATGTTAGAATCATGCAAGGGTCCTATTCCTAAATCCGCAATCAAAGAATAGGGTAACACATTAATTGAGGCACTCAAGTCTAACAAGGCTTTCTCAAATCGATGCTCACCTATAGTGATAGGAATAGTAAATGTACCTGGATCCTTGCACTTCTCAGGCATGCGTCTCTGAACTATTGCTGACACATGTTCACTCACTGGAATCTTCTTTTGAGCCTTCTGCTTCTGAGTCCTCTTCACGGTGCATAACTCCTTCAAGAACTTGGCATATCGAGGGATAGCCTTGATAAGCTTGATCAGGGGAATGTTCACCTCACAGTCCCGAAATGTCTCGAACAAGTCATTGTCGTCGGCCACTCTCTTGGCCTTCAGCGCCTCAGGGAAAGGTGCTGGTGGCTTCTCGGAACCTAGAGGAGGGAATAATGGATGAACGTAATCGTCAACATAGGTTTCTTCAGCAGAGAGAGATTTTTGAGGACCAGATTGCGACAGCCCCACCGCGGGGCGTTGGACATTGTCGCGGGGCGGTGGGTTCGCGGTGTCTTTACTGGGGTCAGGCGCCGGGTCGCGGTGAAAGTCACCGCGGGGCGGTGCCGACACGTCTTCTTTCCTGGCTCCTCCTTCAATTTCTGGCCGGGCTGCGGTAGAATCCGCCGCGGGGCGTCCGGTGATTTTTGCCTTCTCGGTCTCGTTCTCCTCTTCAGCAATAGGAGCAACGACCAACTTCTTACCACTTCTGAGGGTAATAGAGCTCACATTCTCTCTGGGGTTCACAGTAGTCTGAGAGGGCATGGAGTTGGAAGTCCTTTGGTCGATCTTAGTCACAGCATCAGCTAACTGACCAATCTGTCTCTCCATGTTCTTCAAACTTGACTCAGTAGCCTGCACGTGCGTGGCGAAATGCTGAGTCAAAGTTCTGAGCATATCCTCAGTAGAAGCACCAGAGTTTTGGCCTTGGGGCCTCTGTTGGTATGGGGCTCTCTACTGGTACTGTTGTTGTATCGGTTGGTATTGTTGTTGTTGCACTGGCTGTTGACCACCTTGAGGGTCACTCCATCTAAAACCTGGGTGGTCTCGCCCTCTCGGATTATAATTGGTTTGTCCACCAAACTGTGGTCTAGGGGGTCCATAACCTCCTATAGCATTAACTTCAGCAACACCCTCCTCCTGCAGCTGAGGACAAGCGTCAGTGGGGTGGTATTGATCAGCGCAAAGTCCACATGCCTTGACTTGTTGAGGGGCATTCTGGTTTGCCATCCTCTTCACCATCTCTTTCAACTCGGCTAACTCGGTTAACACTGGGCTTGGTCCGGCAGGGGTCACAGCATTGACCGCTTTTCTCTGGTATGTCTTCCCAAAACTCCTAGTGCTCTCACTCATCTCCTGAAATCTCTCCATGGTTGCGTCTGGTGTCAGATTCAGGATGCTTCCACCGCATACAGCGTCAACCATCCTTCTCTCCTGGTCCACCAGACCATTGTGTAAATAGAGGACAAGGTCCTGCTTGGCGTATCCATGGAATGGGCAGCTGGAGCAAAGCCTCTTGTACCTCTCAAGATAATCAAACAGCGTCTCATCACCAGCCTGCTCAATATTGGCAATTGCCTTTTTCAAGGCATTCGCCTTCTTCGTTGGAAAGTCCTTGTCCAGGAACGCCTTGTGCAGTTTATTCCAGGTATATATGGTTCCTGGTGGCAGATGATAATACCAATCACTCGCAGAGTCTAGCAGGGAGAAACCAAAAGCTCTCATCTTGATTTGATCTTTCGTCACGTTCCTGGGCTTCATAGTCATGCAGACATTGTGAAACTTGCCCAGGTGAGAGATCGGGTCTTCTCCACTCAAACCGTGGAACTTAGGAAGATAAGCAACAACTCCCGACTTCAGCTCAAAATTCACCCCTTCGCCAAGTGCAGGGATGACGACAGCCAGGGGTTGTGCTCTAATATTCGGCTCAGTCAATTCTCTCAGAGTCTCAGCCATTGCGACAGTAGGGATGTTAATTGGCTCAGTCGGCTCAACGACCTCAACCTCGACTTATTCTTCTCCTTGATCGCGTAGGTTCGCACGGAACGATCTGTCGACTTCTGGAACAAAAGCTACGAGAGGAGAGTTAGTAGAACGAGTGTCGACCATAAGATAGGTCTCCACCAAAAATCAATCACAAAAACACACAACAAACAAAAAACTTCCCCGGCAACGGCGCCAAATTTGACGGTGGCTAAAAGTGCACAGTGCAAGTATCATTGCTTAGCCTAGTCAAAGTTTAATATCCTAACAGACCCACTAAACAGAAGTATAGCAGACAAGTAAGGGTCGAACCCACAGGGAAGATCCGATGCAGTATGCAAGTGTGAATGACAAGTAACACGAACGGGGGGTTTAGTTATCAAGAGAACACAAGGCAAGCAAAGCAAACAAGTTTGGTTTAGTTGAGGAAATATAATGAGGGAAAGTAGTCCTACTAGAGCGAGATCCACAGTACAGAGATATAATTTGATCACAGAAATCTATTTAACCCAAGTTCTTTTACTATCTTTATAGTTGTTCCCACCCTGATCTTAAGTACTATTGATTCTCACAGTTGTCAGTAGACTTATTACTATGCCAATGTTAAAATACCACTGATTCTCATAGTTGTCAGTATACTTTACCACCAACACAGCAATAGCAATGCACACAAGGATATAGGATACATGCAAATAGAAGGACGTACTAATACTCGCATGCAACTAATTCTCACTCACGATTGTACGCTCGGAACCCCTATACGCACAATCGTGTTTGCCACTAGATATGCACTCGAAACCCCTATATGCAATCCTAGCAATTGATAAAAAGCATTCAACCTAGTTGATCAGGCTAAGAAGAATAACAAGAAATCAATAATCAATATAACCAAGAGAATCAAACCAACACTTATAAGGATAAGAACAAGGAATAGAAATCTCACAAACACATCAACTGTACTGCTTCACACGTCTAGTAGAACAAGGGAAGTTAGTTCTCCATCAAAAGGGATGAAAAACTCTAATGTGAAATAACGTTTGAAAAATCGTGTGTAGGTAAAAAAAGTCTCTAAGTGTCTATCTCCCTCTTAACCTAGAAAGAGGGCTTAAATAGTCTTAGGAAACTAGGTTAAACTAATGCAAACAATAAAGGAAACGGAATAATAATAAAATAAAGTCTAAACGAAATAAAAGGAAAGTAACAGTCTTCTGGCGCGAGGCATTAAACACGGCCACCGCGGGGCGTCAGGCTCTCCACCGCTGGGCGGTGGCTTCCTCTGGCGCGGGGCTTCAACCTTCTCTGGGAGTCACTGCCGGGCCGCGGTGAATCTGGCGCGTGGCGGTGAGCTCACTCCTTCAGCTTCTTCAGCTCCTCTTCTTCTCTTCTGCTGCTCTTCAATCCTACCAAGTGTTTGGTAGTCTTCTCCAAGTATGCTCCAGCAACTCCATCTCCATCTAAGCTGTAAATCCTGGGATATCTTCACTTCTCTCCATAACTTCTGGATCACAAACTTAGCCTAAAAACCACTCATAAATTCCTCCAAATCATGCTAATAGTTGCTAGTAAAGGTGTATGAAATAACACCTATCACAATGCTCCTAGCACTTTTATGAAATTGATGAATCATGTTTTACGGGCTTACTTAGGCAAATTTGTAGTTGTATACTTCGATGATATCCTTGTTTATAGAAGGTCATTAGATGAGCATGTTGAGCATCTTAGGAAGGTCTTAGAGTGTCTTAGAAATGAGAAACTTTATGCTAACCTTGGTAAATGTTCTTTTTGCTCGGATTCCAATATTTTTCTTGGTTTTGTTGTAAGCAAGGATGGGCTGAAAGTTGACCAAGAGAAGGTCCGCGCCATAGAGGACTGGCCACGGCCCACAACTCCAACCATGGTTCATTCCTTCCTGGGCTTGGCTGGCTTCTACCGCCGATTTGTGCGTGACTTCTCCACCATTGCAGCCCCATTTCATGAGCTTACAAAGAAGGCTGCGTCCATTGAGTGGACGACCGCACACGAGACTGCCTTCACCACCTTGAAGGACCGATTGTGCCACGCTCCTTTGCTGAAATTACCGGACTTCTCCAAGACTTTTGAGGTGGAGTGTGACGCCTCTCATCATGGAATTGGAGGGGTTTTGCTGCAGGATAGGCGTCCCATTGCTTACTTTAGCGAGAAGTTCACAGGCGTCCAACTCAACTACCCCACGTATGACAAGGAGCTCTATGCTCTTATTCGGGTGTTGAAGACTTGGCAGCACTACCTATGGCCTAAGGAGTTTGTCATTCACTCGGACCATGAGGCGTTGAAGTACTTGAAGAGCCAGTACAACCGACGCCATGCACGCTGGGTAGAGTTCATGGAGACCTTCCCTTATGTGGTCAAATACAAGAAAGGTAAGGAGAATGTGGTTGTTGATGCCCTTTCTCGCAGGTATGTGTTACTTACCCATCTTGATGTTTCTATCTTAGGCTTCTCCCTGATTAAAGATGTATATATGCATGATGATGACTTTGCTGTAATTTTTCAAACATGCATGGAAAAGGGATAGTCTAGTGGATTCTATGCTGATAATGGCTACCTCTTTAAGGCAGGGAAATTGTGTATCCCT